>VXBX01008807.1:0-14496 GCA_013400415.1 Scytalopus superciliaris | reverse complement strand
CTGCATCCCTCCCTGCATCCCTCTCTCCATCCCCCCGGGCTGCCTCATCCCCGCCGCCCCCCGCAGCCCGGCGGACCCCACCGGGGGGAGATGCGGGGCCGGAGAGGGGGCACAGCCCCGCCGTGTGCCCGTGGGGTGGGTCCAGGGCGGTGGGACCCCCGGCGGCACGGCGCCGGAGCGCCCGCACACGTGGCGGGATGCGGAAGCCGAAACTGTTGCATCAGATCGAGGGAACTTTTGCCGACCTGCCCATGAGTGGGCCTCGGTGGTCGCTTCCACCTGAATGCCAGACTTGCAGCCGTCCGAACCCGGGAGATCTCCGGGTGTTGGTCCCTGGCTGGGCTGTGAGCAGAGCCCCTTGCACCGTCCCCTCGCCAAAACTTGGGCTCTGCTGTCTCTACGCTTTGCAGCCTCAGTAAAGCTCATTCCCAGGGAGACCGAGCCCGGCTCAGCCTTCCCCGCTGCACTCGGGTCACTTCACGGAGATTTGCATCGCTGAGGACCGGGCTGGGCTGCCCCTGGGCTCAGCTCCAGCGGCTGCTTTCCAAACCTCAGAGCCACCAGCACTCGGGGAGGGGGTTAACGAGCACTTGTCAGAAGCAGCGGATGTATCGGACCTAGGGAGGGCTGGACTGGGTGAGAAAGTGACAGTGCTAAAAGCGTTAGGTGTGAGACTGACTTTGGGCGCTGCTCCTCCCGGCCCTACAGCCTGGTGAAGGGTGGGGAGGGGAAGCCATACGAGGAGCAACTGTGTTTATTTGGTCAGTTCATCCTGGAGAAGAGGAGCCTGAGGTCTGCAGCTTCTTCCTGAGAGGCAGCAAAGGGGCAGCTCCCATCTCTGCTCTCTGGGACCCATGACAGGACCGGAGGGAACAGCTGGAGCTGTGTCAGGGAAACTTTAGGTTGGATATTAGGAAAGGTTTGTTCTCCCTGAGTGTAGCTGGGCACTAGAACAGACTCCCCAGGGCAGTGGTCACAGCACCAAGCCTGACAGACCTCAAGGAGCATTTGAACAATGTTCTGAGGCTCGTGGTGGTATTTTGGGGTTGTCCTGTGAACAGGAGCTGAACTGGATAGTCCTTGTGGGTGGAGAGGCTGGAAGGGTGCAGTGGTGTGGGTGAGCACTCAGCCCTGGGGAGGTTTCACCCCCCAACAAGGAGCTCAGCGCCGCTGCTGAACAGGCAACACGGTGCCATCCCTGTCCCCACAGGTCAGTGAGCAGTGTCTCTCCAGCCTTGGGTTCTGTCCTGTCTCCTGGATTGGGGCCTCTCCAGCTGGGATGTCACTGTCTGAACGCTGCCTTGGAGTGGCTGAGCTCTGCTCCCTGCTCCTGGGAGACAACACCAAGATACCAGGATGTGACTGACCAGGGGGAATAAGAGCTTTGCAAAAGCTTCAGTGAGTTTGGTCAGGTTATGGATCTTGATCCCTCCAGGGGTCAGTAGCTTTTCTCAGCACACTTGAAAATGCTTTGGCTTTTGTTCTGGATAATGTTGGGATTTTCCTTGAGGAACTCAGCTGTGATAGGAAACTTCCAAGTAGCCTTTGTAAGCCGAGCTTGGGAGCAGGGTGTCCGTGGGCTGTGAAGGTTGGTCTGAAGGCACATGGCTGTGAGAGCCCTGCCTGGCTGGCATCTTGGTGTGCTGCTGGCCTCGCACAGGCCCTGCCCTGGCACAACCAGCCTGAGGCAGCAGAAGTCCTGGCCAATTGCTTTGGGAGCCACAGAGTAGATGAGCCACGTGTGAGCACCATTGTGGACCTCAGAGCCTCCTGCTCTCACAGCAAAGCCCTCAGAGGCGTCTGATCTGATCCAGCTGCATCTCCTGGGTCAGTGCTCTGATTTCCCTGTAGTGATGTCCAGTGTTGTGCCATGTTTCTCTGCTCACCAGCTTCAGGAACCCCATCTGCTCAGCAGTTGGACATTAGTGTGTCACACATGACCTTCATTTATCCCTGTTTAGGCTGTTGGTAGCCCAGAGTTCCCTGTACATCACTGTTACGTGTCCCTGTGAGCTGGTTCCCATGCTCTGCCCTCACCCTCATCTGTCTGGGTGACTCCTGCTGCAAATGTTTGCCCATTTCATGGCCATGCCAGCTGCTCTCTAAACTGGAAGGCACTAATCAGACTCCAGGGCTTGGGGCTCCTGCTATGGCTTCTTCCCCTTTGCCTCGTCCTTTTGCCAGGCCATGTAATAATCCTGCATGGGCTGCTGTGAAGATCCTTAGGGTGATGCTCTGATGGTGCTCTTCTGTCATTCACTTGTATTAACTCTCTCACTGGAAAAAAAACCCCTTTTTACATGGGCCAGCACGAGTGTCCTGTTCCTCAGTGACCTCCAAGCACAAAGTGATTGCTCTGCAATTAATTACTGTCATATTTCAGTAGGACACATACTTGAGAAAGGTCTTCCAGCTGTTGCAGAAGGTTGAAGGGTTGAGCTGACATTCTGGGGGCTGCAGGGATGTTCCTGCCCTGCTCTGAGAGCCTCTGTGGCGACAGAGCTGTGTCCACTGTTCCTGCTGCCTGATGGCTTGGCTGCATCTGCTTCCCCTTACAGCCCAGCTTCAGAGGACATCCCAAAGCACCAGGACATACTGGTTCTATACTGGTTCATGCCTGGTTGTTCAGCATAGCTTGGACTGCCTCCCAAACTGGTGCAATCCTGAAACATGGGTGAGTCTGTAGCTCCTATTTTATAGAACCACAGAATGGTTTGGCTTGGAAGGAACCTCAGAGGTTATCCAGTTCCACTCCCCTGCACCTTCCACTAGACCAGGTTGCTCCAAGCCCAGTCCAACCTGGCTTTGTCCTGGAGAGCTGAACTGCAGCAACATCAGCCATCAGACACTGGAATTGGAGTTAATCTCCAAAAAGTGTCAGCCTTGTGTGGTTCTGCACAAGCCTCCCCTGTGTCTGTGCCCCCCAGCAGTACCACTGCTGCTAAAGGTTTTTGGGGCCCCTTCCTTTATTCAGAGAGGATGATGGAGTGGCTCCAGGGTCAAGCTTCCCTTGGCACAGAGGATGGTGTCTGTAGGGCTGTGTTTGCTGGGAGCTGTGCTCCATGGGCTGTGGGAGCTGAAAGAGGAAGGAAAATAATCGTTGGGTTTTGGCAGCCCTGCATGATTCTCTTCCTGCAGGACAGTCACCTCCTGTTCCTCATTCTGCATGGGGCTCATAGTGACTTGGAGACATGCAAGTGAGGTCACTAAGTGTTAGAATTGAAAAAAATATGCAATGACTCTGAAAAGAATGCTGAAAGCATATCTTAAAGTGATCATTACGTAGGGAATTGGAATGATGGGACTGCCTGGATGGCTGTTCTAAGGACTGGTTTTGAGAGGGTTGGTGCAGGTCCCAATCTCTATGAGCAGAATTCCTTTTTTCCTGCTCATACTGGAGCACAAACTACTTTTTGGGCCCTGTGTGGCCTTCTGGGCTCTCAGCATGTGGTGTGGATGTTGTGGACAAAGAAGGAATTCCCGTAACTTCAGTCTTCTCTTGGGCTTTCTCTGTGCCCAGCTGTGAGCTCTCACCTGGATTCCCAGGACAAACTCATTTCCATGGTCTCTCCCCTCAGGAAATCCATCCTGGTGTGTGCCAGGGATGTGGCTTTGCTGGGGCTGCATCTGTGCTTCGTGCTGAGAGTCACCTGCCAAAACTCCCGGGATATTGTTTAAGTTGTGTGGAGTCACCTGCAACCTTCCCATGGGCTTGAGTCCTCGTGTGGCTGTGGAACAGGGACTGCTGGCTAGAGCCCCCCAAAATCAGGACTGGGGAGTGCCAGGGACTGTCAGCTGTCGTGTTTGGAAAAGGATGGGGGTCCCAGAGAAGTTGTGTTATTCCTGACATGGGATCTGACACAGGTGGGCACGGGGGCAGAAGGGGCTGGTGGGCTCCCACACCATGCAGGGGGCACAGGGGCTGGCAGGGGGGGTCCTGCTGGATGTTTCTGCCCTCCAAGGAAACCTCTGTACCAGGTCAAGCCCTCCTCCTGGTTCAGAGGAAAAATAGGCTCTGGAGAGAAACAATCTGTGTCCTTTTAAGGCAATCCAAAGGCAGGGACTGGGAGGACTGGGCTGGAAGGGAGGGATTTGGCACAGTGGGAAGTCCAGCCTGAAGGGCCTATGAGAAAGAGGCTGATCACATCCCACAGCTCCTGGTTTATCCCTGGAGCTAGCACAGCCTCTCCAGCTCCTGCTGCTGGCACCTTCCACAGCTCCATCTGTCTGTCCCACCCTGAGACCCTCTGAGCATCCAGGAGCTGTGGCTGGGCTAGAGCAGGGCCCTGCCCCCTGCCCTGGAAACCAGGCTGAGATCGATTTCCCTTTTCTATTGCCTGACAAAATACTCTTACACAGGGAGGAGGACCCGAGGGAAGAGTTGGAGCTGTGTTTGAAAGATTTAGGTTGGATATTAAGAAAAGGCTCTTCCCCCAGAGGGTGGTGGGCACTGCCCAGGCTCCCCAGGGTGGTGGGCACGGCCACAAGGCTGCCAGAGCTCCAGGAGGGTTTGGACAACACTCTGAGGGACAGGGTGGGATTTTGGGATGTCCTGTGCAGGGCCAGGAGTTGGAGTCAACGATCCCTGTGGGTCCCTTCCAGCTCAGGAGGTTCTGTGAAGAGCTCCATTCTCCCGTAGGGCTGTGCCTGTGAGCAGAGGGTTTGTGGAGCTTTGTGCTCCCCCACCTCTCTGTTTGATGTTTATACAGCCCCCAGTCCTGTTGTGTTTACCTCCCCAGCTGGGAGATCCATTGACTCAACTGCTGGGTGGGCGACTGGAGACCCAGGGATGGGGATTCAGCTGCCCAAGGTGACCCAGGGGTTGGGGTCTGCTGCAGGAAGGCTCCCAGTGTGCTCCAGCACACCCAGGTCCCCTTTCTCATCACCACACAGCTGAACCGAGGGAGGTGATGAGGTCCTGCACACGTGGTGGTCTGGCACACCGTGTACTGGGAAAATGGTGGTTGGTTTTGGGGACCAAAACTGCTTTAGCAGTTCAGGGGTTGGGAAGCCATTCAGGAATCAGTCCCACGTGGCTGTGGTGACTTCTGCTGCTTGTGGGAACAGGATGGAGAATTACAGGGTGTAACTACATGGAGAGAGGCCCCTGGAAACGTCCCAAGCTGCAGCTTGTGCCCATTGACCTTTCTTGAATCACTGAGCCCCACCAAAAAGTGTTTTATTGTCTTTGTGGCAACCCCAGGCTGCTGTTAAATCCTCTTTAGCTTCCTCTTGGCCACACTCAGCCAGTCTGGCTCCCTCAGAATTTCCCTGTAGGACTTTGTTGTTTGAATGTCTTGAGGTTTATGTCGACCTGGCCTTCACAAGTATCAAAGTCCCTCTGGGTGGGAGCTCTGCTGCTTGTGTAACCTGCTCACAGGATTTTGGGGTTATCTGCAAATGTGCATCTCCAAGGGCCTCTTGATTGTGTCTCATCAGACAGAGTTAGGAAAGAGCAGAGAGAAATAGAAGCATTTTGGCTGGTGTTCAGGTCTTTGCCCTGCACTGTGTCCCTGATTTCTGATTTTCCAGCCTCTGTGGCTGTGCCTGCAGCCCTGGAGGAGGCTGAGCTGCCCAAGTTTGGGGAGGACCTGGGAGTGTTTGGCCAGGCAAGGCACAAGCTGATGGTGCTGTGGGGACACAGTGCCAGAGCCCTCTGTTTGGTGGTGCCAGGGCTCAGCCCCTGCTGTCTGGGCTGTACCCCTGCCCTGTGGTGGCTGAGAGGGAAGAGCTGGTCAGGGGGAAGAGGCTGGGATTGTTTGCAGCAGGGGTGACAGCTCTCCCTCTCAGCACCAACACTCAGCTCCGTTGGCCATGGCTGGATGTAACAGCAGGATTGGGATCTCAGGAGATGCTGGGGCCGTGGGTACCTCTGTAAGCACCATCTCACAGCATTGTTCCACTTCCACCCTTTTCCTGGCACTGAAAGGAGCTGTGAGATCACACAGCTTCCAGGACAAGGGGGTTTCTGCTGCTCCTTGCTGGCAGGACAGCAAGTACCAGCACCCAGCTGGTACTGCTGGGTGCTGTAGCGATGGGTCCCGTGGGCATCCTGAGTTCTGCTAATTCTGCTAATTAACCCCTGTGAATCTGTGCACACAGCAGACATCTGTGGGCGTCTCTGCACATGGAAATGTGGGAAAGCTGCTGGAGCTCCAGCTGGGGGGTGCCCCCTCCGACTGCCCCATCCCTGCTCCTGCCCAGCAGTGCCCTCCCTGCCTGGCCTCCCACCCTGACCCTGTTCCTGCCTGTGCTTTCCCTGCAGGATGCCAAACTGGGGAGGAGGAAAGAAGTGTGGGGTCTGCCAGAAGGCCGTGTACTTTGCTGAGGAGGTGCAATGCGAAGGCAACAGCTTCCACAAGTCTTGCTTCTTGTGCAGTGAGTACCAGCCCTTCCCTCACCCCCCTGCTCTGCTGCCTGCCTCTCCGCCGCCCAGGAGCCCCATCACATCCTGTTTGTGGGCTGGGGCAGTGCCTGGTAGGATTTCTCTGCAAACAGTCCAGCTGTGGGGGCCGTGTAGGCTCCACTTCCTTCCAGACTTGGAGGTCAGTTCTGCTGAAGGAACATGGATCGTCTCAGGACACCCCAGGCTGTTGGGGCTGCTCTCAGCCAGCACCCACGCAAAGATTTAGTCTGTCCCTACCCCAGGGAAAGGCCAGGATGGGTCCTCTAGTCTGCCTAAAGATGTTAAGGATTAGAGCATGAGATAGTGGTGGCAGAATGTGATGCTACCTTTAGTCTTCCGAGTGGCTTTGCCACACCAAAAAGGTGGTTGAGCCTTGGGAGCTTCCCCTATGTCCCAGGAGAAGATGGGAAGGAGGTGTGGTCCTATCCTGGCCCTCCTGCTGATGGAAGGCCTCCTGAGAAATGCTGAAGCATCACCCCCAGCCTGCCTGCAAGGCCACTGTTGCTGAGAGTGTTTGTTATGTGTTTGGACCCAACTATCACCTACAGGGAAGGGCAGCAGTGACTCAGTGCCAAGTTCTGTTCCTCTTGTGGTCTGTGGGATCCTACAAGGACTGCTGGGTTCCTGCTGCAGGTCCCCAGACACCCTTCCCCTCCCTTTGGGGTTACCAGGGCCAGTAGTGTTACAGTGCTGGGAGCAGTTCCTTAAACCTGGGACATTTGCACCCAGAGGGGCTGAAGGAGGTTTAAATCAAAATATGACCTCTGTCCTCAGCCTGTGTGTTACCGGATTTCTACCCTTGCCCTTGAAGACTGTCATGTACCAGAACTAGTGATTCTTCTGTGCTCACATCAGACAGGGCTTGGAGCAGCCTGGTCTAGTGGAAGGTGTCCCTGCCCATGACAAGGGGTTAGAACTAGATGAGCTTTAAGGTCCCTTCCAACTCAAACTGTTCTGGAATGTACAGGCAGGAGCACAGACATTGCCTGTGTCCACTGATGACTCCTCAACACATTTCACCAGCCACAGAGCAGCAGAAGTGCATCTTCAGAGCTGCCCTTGCAGCAGGTCCCCACTGAGGTTGAACGTTTTCCCAGCTGGTCCCAGTCCCCTGGTCCCAGTCTCCCCATCCCATCACAGCAGGGAGCACAGCCAGGATCTTTTCCATGCAGGCAGCAGGGCCTGTGAACAGGCACACTCAGGACTAATCTCAGGACTGCTTTTCCAGCAGGGAAGTACCAGTGGCCTCACGGGATGATCGATCCTTGCTGTGCTTCTGTGTCCACCTGGCCCAGCTCCTGAACTGGTTGGCCAGCCTGCCTGGGATGCAGCACACACAGCTGGATCCAGATGTGAGAGAGAGGGAGGCTGTTGCTGTGTCCCTGCTCCCTGTGCAGTGTGGAAGGTGGCCAGGACTGGCCGGGAGCTCTTGGCTGTGGGAGTTTCCAGACTGGAAATTTTCTTTGGCTCAGAGGGCTGGGCAAAGGAGTTGGGGAGAGGTTTTCCCTGGAAGCTGGGCGGGTGGCAGGCTGAGTCCTTACTGCAGCTGCTCTGCTGAAGGAAATCCTGTTTCTTCTGCTGCCTCAGATAAGGAGGGTGGGGAGTGTTACCCTTGCCCCCTGTGCACACAGCTGGTTTGCCAGAGAAAGCTGCTGGCACCCAGAGAGCAGGGCAGGCCTCCAAGAGCCATGAAATGAGGCTAAAGGCGTTGCTTCCAGACGGGAATACATGGCCAAAGCAGGGAAGAAGGTCCTCCAATATGTGCTCGTGGAAGCAAGTCCCTGGGGAGTGGTCCTGAGCTCAGGGCTCCTGTCCCTGAGCTTTGCAGACATACATAGTCACACCCCACACGTGCCCAGCAGCTCTGCCTGCCCCAGCTGTGGGCTCCCCACCTCAGACTGTGCCTCATGTGCCAGCCCACCCTTGTGCCCACTGTTCCCAGTCCTGTGTCACAGGCTGTGGGCAGTGCTCCCGAACTCCAGCACTCCCAGCCTGTTCCCCAGTACTGCATTTGGGCCTCATTAGGGAACTTGAAACCATTATCTCTGGGGGAGAATAATGAGTACTTTGAGTGGATCTGCCAAAAAAAAAAAAACATGCAGAAGGAGCCAAACCTACCACAGTGCATTAGAGCTGGAGATGGGCTCAGGGAGCGACGTGGTGATTGACTGCTGGCCTGGATCCAGCTGACAGGATAGTACACAGAAATGTGCTGTAATGAGCCTGCTTGGCCTTGGAAAGCAGAGGCAGCTCTTGTTTAATTGTTTAGTGGATCAACTCAGCTGCTCTTAGAAAAACAAAGGGTCCTTAACTCTCTGAGAGCAGCACACTGGAATTTCTGCAATGCAGCCATCTGGGGAAAGAATTTTTCTGTTGCCTCTCAAAGCTCTGTGATGAGTACAGGTGAGGGGGCTGTGAAAGCTTAGATTGGAGCTCCAGATCCACTCAGCTGCCTTTCAGATCATTCACTGCCCGCCCTGGGACAAAGCTCACAGCAAAGCTCTTTGAATGTGCCAGCAGAAGTTCCCCAAATTCCCCTCCTGAGGGTCTGCCTGAACACAGCATTGCTCCAGGGCAGCGCAGAAGCCCCAACAGCAGCCCAGTAACTCGGCAGGGATGGCACCAGTCAACCAGTGCTGGTCTTTCCCAGCAGGGATGCATTCTCCATCCAGCACTGCCAGGAGAGGACCCTGCCAGGCCATCCTTAGATGGCAGGAGATGTTTCCACCTCCTCCTCCCAGCAGCAGCAGCACATGGGGCCAGGGAGGAGAAGCACCATATTTAGTCACAGGGCCCCATGCTCAGTGCTGTGGTTTGTGCTGCTCCGAGGGCAGCGCTCCCCTGTGTTTGCATTCCTGGGATATTGGTAAAGGCCCAGGAAATGCTGTGCTGGCCAAGAGGCTGCTGGAAGCCTTGACATTTAAGGTGTGTGAAGCTGGATGGGGGAAGGCTGTGTGGGCAGCTGCAGCCGGATCTGCTTGGGGCTGGGTGCCAGCGCTGTGGACTCTGCTCCAGGTGCTGGGATCCTGCTCAGGGCACACAAACACTGGAGACCACCTGGAGTTCGGGTGCTGCTCCAAGGTTGTGTTCCAGGAAGGGTTTGGAAGCTGATGGGGTGGCTGTGGTCAGAGCTGGGACGGGAGATGGTACTTCCAGCACCTTAAGGGGGCTTGTGAAAAAGAGGCAGAGTGGTTTTTTACACAGGCAGATAGTGATGGGGCAGGAGAGGGGGTGGGGATGGTTTTGAACTGAAAAAGGAGAGATTTAGATTAGATGTAAGGAAGAAACTCTTCCCTGTGAGGGTGGGGTGGTCCTGGCACAGAGTGCCCAGAGGAGCTGTGGCTGCCCCATCCCTGGAAGTGTCCAAGACCAGGTTGGATGGGGCTTGGAGCAACCTGGTCTAGTGGAAGGTGTCCCTGCCCATGGCAGGGGCTTGGAATTGGATAATTTTTAAGGTCCCTTCTGACACAAACTGTTCTGTGAAAACCTAAAAATCAGGAGAAGGCCTGAGCCCAGCACCAGGCTCAAGCTCTGGATAGGCTCAGCATGGACCCTGAGCCTGGCTGCTGTCTGCTCCTGGCCCTTCTTACATGCCACACTGACCCCCGGGTCTCCAACACCCAGCTGAGTTAGTGTTCCTCACCTGAGACCACCCTACACACACCCTCAAAACAGGGCACAGACCAGGATTGGCGTGTTACAGGAGCCCTTCAGTCAGTCTCAGGGTCTGGAGAGGTGACTGTGCACAGTGTGGTGACGCCCACAGGGCTGCTGTTAGTCCATCTAACCAGTAAAAATGCATTTGATAACATTCCTTTGCCCCAGGTGCTTCTTGCTGTGTGTTTGCAGCAGGCGAGCTGTGGGGCCAGGACATTCTTCCCTGGGCTTGGGAATCCTGCAGTGGTTTGTAGGGAAAATTCAGGAGACCAGCATCAAGAGGGTTAACAGGCTTTTTCTTGGTATCAACCTCTTGGCTTTGGTGGTTGCTTCCTTTTAAAGCCAGACAATGTTCTTGTTGTGATTCTTATCTCTGCTGGTTTGCATGAGCTCCCTGCAACTGGATCCCGTCTAGGGTTTCCTTACTCCTTGAAAGCTGAGCTGTGCTATTCCTGTGAGGACTTGTTTTCCCCAGCTAATTAGCAGGCTCTGGATGAGCAGGCTGATGACACACCCTCCCCTCTTTTCTAGTGGTCTGTAAGAAGAACTTGGACAGCACCACCGTTGCTGTGCATGGAGAGGAGATCTACTGCAAGTCCTGCTATGGGAAGAAGTATGGCCCCAAGGGCTATGGATACGGGATGGGAGCAGGGACCCTGAGCACTGACAAGGGCGAGTCTCTGGGAATCAAATACGAAGAGTGAGTTTGAGTCTTGTTTTCAAAACTGGGGCTATTGTGGGCACCTTCTCCCCCCTATCTGCCCTGTGCTGCTGGGCTGTGCAGCCCATGCTGAGCTCCCAGCAGTATCCAGTTGGAGCCATGGGCTGCCCTGCCTTTCCTGCTCCTCAGGGGAAATCCACTGAGCCGTTTGCTGGCTGAGATGGGGCTTGACAGGGCACGTCCCTGTTGCCTGAGCATGCTGCCCACCCCCTCCCAGCACACAGCCCTCAGGCTGAACTTTCCATGGGGCTCAACACACTGTTGCATGAAGCTCCAGGCCCTTCAAAACTCGGCTGGGATTTGGGATCCCGTAGCTCTTCCCTCTCCGTCTTGCCTGTGCATCCCTGACCACGGGCTCCCTGCCATCCACAGGGGTCAGCCCCACCGGCCCACCAACCCCAACGCAGCCAGAATGGCCCAGAAGGTGGGAGGATCTGATGGGTGCCCTCGCTGTGGCCAGGCTGTGTATGCAGCCGAGAAGGTGATCGGAGCTGGGAAGGTAAGAAGGGGGATGAAAGGGACGTGGCACAAGTTGCTGTGTGGCAGGGAGACCTGCAGAGAGGGTCTTCACCTGACCCACAGGCTGCTGCCAGCTGGGCTGCCAGAGCCTCCAGCCAGGGCTGGCCTTGGGGTCTGCTGGGCCACTCTTACCTGGAAGCCTTGGCACCAAAAGAAGACCATGGCATGTTCTGGAAACCATGTTGCCCAGGCTGCAGTGCTCTCACAGGCTTGTAGATGGGAGAGGGAGCTATTAATAATAATAATTAATTAATATTAAATTCAGAGCCCTGTTCAGCAGAGGTCACAGTGGATATCCCTGCTGATGTGTTGGGAGGACAAGCAGTGGCATGGGCCATTGTCACTGTTAACTGAAAGAAGTGTATCAATCCAGTGATCCTTCTCCATCCTCTGCCTCAGGCTGGCATGCTGCAGCCCAGCTTTGGGCCAGGGAGTGATTTCCCGTGGTCAGTGCTGCCCACAGGCAGGGCAGGATCATTGGAGGTGTGGGCATGGGCTTGGTGCATCTCCCTTGGGCTGCTCTGCTGGTGGACTGGGTCAGCTCAGGGTTGGATGTGAAGGACACTGTGAACAGCTCTGGTGCTTCCTGTGTCAAGTTCATCACTTCCTCAGGGTCCTTTGCATCCCGAGCTGTGACCTTGTCCCAGCCCAGCTCTGGGGAGCCCTTTGCAAGGAATGGGGCACCTTCCATGCTGCCAGCCCTGGGACCCCAGGTGACATCCCTGCTTGAAGCAGCCCTCCTTCCAAGGTCAGGCACATGCAGAGCTTGCCAGGGCCACCAGGTCAGGCCACTTGGCTTTGTGCCACAGGATGGCCGTGCTGGGACAGCCTCACCATCCCACTGGTGACGTGATGTCACTCCCTGACCTGCTGTGCTCTGTCCTCCTGGGGCTGTGCTTGTCCTCTGTCCTCCAGAGCAAGGAGGGGAGGCATCTGGTCATCGGAAAGGGTCTCCCAGCACTGTCATCCCCCAGCTGGCACTGCAGGGACCTGTGATGGACATGTTGAGGGTCAGCCCAGGGTCAGAAACCAAACTTACCCTTAAAACAGTGATCTGGGCTTCCTGGTCGGCTTCTGGCCTCGGTGTTTATGGGAAGCCAAAGTTGGTGAAACAGAGTCAAGCAAACACAGAGAGGATTCCAGAGCATGTATTTCATGTGCTAATGTTTGCTGAGTGACTCCATCTGCTACCTCCTCCTCCAGGCCCTTAATTTCACATTTTTTTTCCAAAAAAGGTTTCATGTTTTCCAAAGTGTTTATTTAAATTCCTCTGTGAGCAGCTCTGGATACTCAAGGTCTGCCTGAAGGCTGTGAGCTCATTTATTTCCAGGGGACTGCTGGAACTGTGTGTGAGGGAGTTATTTTTAAACACTCTCTGTTTTTTGCATTCTTCCTGTCCGTTTGCTGTTCTCCTTAGAGCTGTGGTTGTGTAGGGGCAGGTTTCCCAACCCTGCTGCCACCCCAGGGCTAATGCCATGGGTCTCAGCTGGATAACTGAGGGGATTTATCATGCTGGTTGAAAGAGAACAATCCTCAAAGAGAGGGAAGGGGTTGCTCCTTACAAATTACTGTACAAATGATTGGACAAATGACTTCTGTGAGTGGGGGCCAGTCTGGTCTCCAAAACCAGATCAGCACAGGAGCAGTGACCAGCCCTGGTGTTTCCTCTCTGTGCCTTCCCACCCAGGCTGGGAGGTCAGAGCTTTCCAGAGAAAAGCTTTTATCCCATTGAGAGCTCTTTGTGTTTGGGTCATGAACAGAAGTGAGCCAACTTGGTAGCCAGAGCTCTGCTGCCCTGTCCCTGGGTGTTGTCTGACCAGGCTCTGCTCCTGTCCCACAGTCCTGGCACAAGTCCTGCTTCCGCTGTGCCAAGTGTGGCAAAAGCCTGGAGTCCACCACCCTGGCAGACAAAGACGGGGAGATCTACTGCAAAGGTGAGTCCCACCTTCCCTGCTGGCTTGTCCTGGGCTCTGAGGGGTGGCAGCAGCGGGTGGAAATCCCTGTGCAGGGACCCAGGATGGCATGGAAGCTGGGGGAGTGGTGGCCCTGGCAGCTGTATATGGGGGCTGGCTGTGCCAGCTGTCTGTGGAGCCAGGGAATTTCCTGCTGTGCCTGGGGTGTCCCTGTTCACCCACCAAATACGGCAAACCCCGTCCTGCTCTGGGAGGAAGACCCGCACGGGTGCCAGCCTTACCCATCTCTCCCTTCCATCCTCTGCAGGTTGTTACGCCAAGAACTTCGGTCCCAAGGGCTTTGGCTTCGGGCAGGGCGCCGGGGCGCTCATCCACTCGCAGTGAGGCACCAGGAGCCGGGCTCTCCGCTCGCTCAGGGCTTGTCCAAACCAGCCTGTGCTGCCCGACCCTTCCCACGCCTGCCGTGAGCACCCTCACCGTCATCCAGAGCCACGCGCGGCTTCACAGCACGAGCCCCTCCCCGCCCTGGCACCGCCCAGAGCCGGGGCAGCCCCAGCACTGTCCCCACCGGCTCCTGCCGGGATGGCTGCTGGTGGGGGGGGCCGCTCACCCCCACCCCAATGGGGCCTGTGTGCCCAAAACGTTCTGCTCTGCGTCGCTCATCCTGCTGGGATGTGTGCTTATCCCGCTGGGATGCATGCTCATCCTGTGGGGGATGTGTGCTTATCCTGCTGGGATACATGCTCATCCCACTGGGATATGTGCTCATCCCGCTGGGATGTGTGCTCATCCCGCCAGGATACATGCTTATCCCACTGGGATATGTGCTTATCCCACTGGGATGCATGCTTGTCCTGCTGAGATACGTGCTCATCCTGCTGGGATGTGTGCTTATCCCGCTGGGATGCACGCTTACCCTGCCAGGATATATGCTTATCCCACTGGGATGCATGCTTATCCCGCTGGAATATGTGCTTATCCCACTGGAATATGTGCTTATCCCACTGGGATGCGTGCTCATCCCACAGGGATGCATGCTTATCCCGCTGGAATATGTGCTTATCCCACTGGAATATGTGCTTAATCCACTGGGATGTGTGCTCATCCCGCCGGGATGCGCGCTCAGCTGCGCCGCGCCGTGCTGTGTCACTGAGCAAGCAATAAACGTCCAAGACATCAAATCCGACCCAGGCCTGGTCTTGCCAGGGAGTTTATTCCATATATGGGGCTGGGAAACCGCACTGGGTGCCAGGAGCTGGAGGTCAGAAGGGGAAGGGAAG
>VXBX01008794.1:0-12868 GCA_013400415.1 Scytalopus superciliaris | reverse complement strand
TTTACAACAGCAAGACATTATTGTTTGCATCTGGGAGATGAGGGCAAATTATGAGCCTCTCTGGAAACTTGACCTTTTGTTTATTGGAAAATCGTGAAGCGACAAGAGATCTTTTGTGCCGATTTCTCTCCTCCATTGCTCAGTGAATGTTTTGGCCATTGTGGAGGAAGACTCAATAGCTCCCAGTACTTTTTGTAGATTCCTAGCCTCAAAAAGCACAACATAATTTTAATTAGAGATCTTTTAGCCAGTATGATAATAAGATAGATTGCAGAGTCCAAAATACTTACAAGTATGTTTAGTTTGACATGATACATGTCATATCATTATGTTATAAATAAATAAGAAGGATAAATCCAGGTAAAAAAAAAAACCCTCAAACCTGCAAACAAAAACTCCAACATTCAAATCAGAACACTTAGCTAGACAAAAGAAAAAGCTTTGCAGTTGAGCTTTTTCTAAAATCCAGCTTCAAGTTTGAGACTGAAATTTACCCATTATCCGTATATCGAAATTTCTGTTTTCTAATGTTTGTAGATGTCTTCCCTCTGACATAAAACTGAAACATTATGATAGTGTCTGAAAGATTGTTTGACAGCATTTCTGTCCCAACCACATACAGGAAAAAACCTAGACAGTGCACTTAGAATAAATGGCCAAAGAAAATAAGACACGACCTTAATCCTTGTCCTTGCCACAATTCTGAAATGGTGTGCTCATCTAGTCATGCATTGCTTCAGTTCCATGATAATATTTATCTAACAAGGGTATTCTGATGACTCCTTCATTATGCAAATATGTCAATGGAAATTATACAGGTAATCTACTAGATCCCACAGTTCAATCAAGACAGTATTACAATGTGGACATATTTTTTGTATTTTCAATAACTTATCTCATTATTAGAAAATGTACACTTTTGTCTTTTGCTTCTTTCCTGATAATACATAAAATCAAGAGGCTTGAATTTCTATGTGCAGAATAGATATCACTAGATAGATATAACCTTAAAAACTGCCTCAAGACTGTAGATTTGACAAAAAAACAGTAAACTGAACAAATTCAATTAGGAATTACTGATAAACAAGAACTGTATATAGTTTAATTTTTACATATTCACTCTTCAGAATTTAATAATGTGATTTTAATTATGATGCCCAGAATGAAGCTACATCATTTTGCATGGCTGATGCAATGAAATACCAGCGGAGTGTAACAAATCCAGCATTATTCATTCCAAAAGTTCAATATTGCTGTAACAGAGAAACTTTAACTTAGATACCCACAGCAAATAAAATCTGTCTTAATTATTTTGTTCTCCTGCTCTTGGTCTATCTTTTGTATAAACACATCACTGTCTCAGAGGTATTTTCCAATATTCACTGTAAACTATTCAGGAAATCCTCTGAAGAGGATTTCATTATCTAGACAGCTTATTTTTAAAAATTTTTAAAAAGATGATATAATCAGTGGATAAGACATCAGGTTTCTAAATTGCATCCTAATTTTGGAGAACTATCATTGCTGTGATTGAATGCAAACTAATTTTGACAGATTTTGGAGATTTTAAGAGATATTATAAGCAGTTCTGCATAAAATATATCAACCTTCCTGCACATCAAAATGAACCTTTGTTGCTGTAAGTAAATAGCTTCTAAAATTGATATTAATAGAGTAAGAATTTTACATCTTCTCTTGTTGCCTCCTAGTACCTATTTTATTGCACATCACCAGAGGGAGCTACGTTTTGCAAAATTCCAGTGCTACTTTAACCGTCTCTGAAACACAATCAGTGTTTCAAAATACTTCCAGTGTTTCTTGAGCAGAACAGGAGTCTTACTCTCCATTGGGTCAGAGTCAATACGTGCTCTAGGCACAGAGACTTTTCCCACACTTTTTAGGTGCAAGTCCCTACAGAAGTGCTAATAGTTATTAACATGTGTGGAAAAAATACTGCTTAAAGGATGTCTTTTCCAAGGTGATGGGAATTAGCCTTTCCAGTGAGCAAGCTGAGTCGCTGAGAGGTGCCTATTTTTAATCCTCATGGCAGGCTGAGGGAAGCATTTGGCCACCTGCTGTCTTTGCTTGCCACCTTCTACAGAAAAAGCAGATGGTCAGAGCTGCTGCAGGAAGCCCAAGAAGCTCTTTCCTCCAGCTTTCACAGGACTGCCCCTGCTGTGGGACTCTGCAGGCACGTGAAGGTCACTAGCTGATGCTCCCCATTGCTGGAGAAGGGCAGTCAACTGGGTAAGGTGGCAGACAGCACTTCTGTAACCTCCCTGGAGGTAACATACAGCAAGGGAAGGTAGTGCAGAAAAAAGATCTTTGTTTCAGCATGGATCTGCTTCCTCTTCCTATTCTGTGAATAACTTAGCTCTCACATTTCATCCTGCTAGTCAGAAGGAGTCCAAGGGGATTTTCCAGCAAATCAGTTTCATCCTCCTGACACTTTGGGACAAAGTGATTTTCTGCAGCAAGACTAGCAAGGCAGAGAAACAGCTCTGAGCTAAGGTGGATTAGACACAGTGGACTGGAAAGGTAGGGTAAAATTAGTTGTTTGTCTGCACGTAAGCCCAGATGATGGCTCCGATACACTTGTATTTTTGCAGGCCACCAGGGCTGCTGAAAATACGTCTGACTGTGTTAGCACACTTCAACTCATGCTAAAACTAAAATAAATTTTAATAAACTTCCGTCACATATATTAATTTCTATCCTTTCAACCAGGTATAATGCTTTGTCTGGTTTTTTTTTGTGGTTGTTTGTTTGTTTGTTTGTTTGTTTTAAGGAACATCATTACACTTCCTCCCCCCCTCTTTATTTTTATATACTGGTGTAATAAATCAAGTCATGCCAAAATGCCTCCACATAGTGGAACATTTACAACATCACTGTCTAGATCCTGAGGTCAATAAGCATCTAGATAATACTGGTCCATGAGTGTTCCCAATTTGGATAATTCCTTCTCAAGTGTCAAACAGCACCTCCCCTCTTTTTAACCTCCGCATATCCCTTCCTGGGTTAGTTACTGCAAACGTGGTTCTTTAAGCCCCACTTCCACTATTAGCCCTCACCTTAGAGTGACCAAGAATTAGTATTTAATTCCAGACAGGCTTGTGCTTTGTTAGTTTACCCTCAAGTTTGATTAGATCCCATTAAAATTTTTGAGGAAACAATACGTTCTCTCACATGACTCTCCATTGGGATTGTCACTACACAAACATGGAGAGAACTTAGTCCCAAATACAAGAGCTGACCCTTGCTTCACAGTAACTAAAAAATGCATTTCCTCATTTTTTTTCCTGCTATATGTGCTACAATGTTATTCTTGATATTTTTGTTCCACATCCTATGACTGACAGAGAGGAATAAAACATATGCAACTTGCCAGAAATCAGCACAAATACACTAACATAGAATTGGCATAGACCACTGGAAAATCAAATCCCATGAACAGGCATGAGTTGCCATATGATAGACTAGAAACAGGTTCCAAACTAAATCAACAGCCTCAACTATAGAACCTCAGAATCATTTAGGTTGGAAAAGACCTTTAAGATCATCCAATGTAATCGTTAATCCAACACTGCCAAGTCCACCACTAAACCATATCCATCAGTGCCACACCTACATGTTCAAATATTACAGCCTTTTTGGGATTAAAGAAGGGCAAAAGTGTTACAGACCATTTACATTACATGTGTAGCAACTGATTGCATCCTTTACAAGACTAACACGCACCTTAAAAATTTGGCCACAAGAACATTTCTGAAAGGTCACCTAAATTAACTTTCTTTCTTCCAGTTTCCTCTCAATAAAAACCCATGGAAAACTGGACTAAAAAGAAGATACTGCATTACTGCATGTTCCCTACTATTAAAAAGATAGAAAAATTACCAGAGACACTATTTAATGACAAATACAACATAGTCTATATGAACTTTGAATGTTCAGAAAGATGAACTCCATAGTATGTAATACTTAGATATCATATTCAGCATCTTCAAGTTAGACTCTTGCACAGGGTAGGAGTAATGTTTGAAATCCTGTTTACAGTCACACAGTGCTACCAGCACTGCCCTGTCCTGAGGTCTTCAGTGAGCCATGAGCTATTTTGGACTGACAAATGCATGTTAAAATAGAGCAGGACAGAAACTTTTAACCAAGAAAATAAGCAATAAATTTCTTAAAAGCCCTGTCAGAAAAATTTTAAATTTTAATCTAAAATTTGTGTTCCACAAATACAAAGAACTTTTTCCTCACAGATGGAAAGAATTAAACCAAGGAAATCAAACTAAGCCAACAATTAAAACAGCGTTAGCAGTAAATTAACAGTTTGTTCAGTAATGAAAACCATCCATTGCCAACTGTAATGAAATGCATTATTAAAATCATAATGAGAGTGTAAATACATAATGCTGTATAAAGATACAATCTGAAGGAGTTACTAGGAAATAATTAACCTAGAACAACAGCAGCCATACGAAACAAGTGAGACCTACATGGGTTGTAGACTAGAGAAAAAGGGAACACATGTTGACCTCTCTATATACTGTTCCTGAGAATGCAGGAATATGTGCATTTTTGGGATAGCTTGCAGGGAAGTGAGCAATCACTGCATGTGTTTCGTGAATGCTAATGACTAAACTTGCATAGTACCATAGTTCAAATGGTGGAACTGAGGCAGAGAAACAAGCTTTTTCCCAGCTGTCTTGGGGGCTATAGAGCATGATGACCCCTTTAGCAGAGTCTCCAAAATCAGGAATTCCTTTTTCTTAAGGGACTAACATTTTCCCCACTGAGAAGGTATCAGACAAGGTGCCCTTTTTATATTAATTGAAGCTCTTTAAAATACACATTCCCCTTCTTTTCCCATCCTCCACAGATTCCATCTAATTTATTGCAACAAAAAGTTATTGAATAAAGAGGTTCATTGAACAGAGCTGTAGAAAATGCCATAATTGTGATTATGCTAAAGGTCTGTGTCCTTTGCACAGGAGTGGATGTTGGAAGCAGACGCCTGGAAAGAAGTGGTGTAGGAGGCAGCACAATAGTCTCATTTGGATAGACTAACTTGATCAGGTAGCAGCGTTAACAGGCTACAGAGCAAACACAAAAGACAGTCAAAGAAGTTAAAAGGAAGCTGAGAAGAAAAGAGGACAGAAATTTGAGACAAACTTTTGAAGTGGAAGAGCAATGGTATGTAGGGAAATCAAAGAAAAAGAGAGCAAATGCAAGAATCTGAAAGAGGAAATCATGGAATCATAGAATTGCCTGGGTTGGAAGGGACCTTCAAGATCACCTAATTCCAAGCCCCCTACCATGGGCAGAGATGCCTTTCCCTGGAGCAGGTTACTCAGATGCTGAATTTATCATATAGGTAGTAAGACCTTAAAAACCTTTTGCTGGATCCTGTATATATACAAATTGAGACCATTAGATAGAGGGTAACAAAGATACAACTAAAAACATAGCTCTGTTAAGAATCTTATGTTTTCTTAGTAAGGGTAAGTCACACCCCAGTTATACTGACCTGTTTACTTAAGGATGGTCTAGTAAACCAACATTTGGGAGACAACATTGGAAAATGAAAGAACAGAGCATCACATTCAACCTAGGTAAGCAATTTCCCACTGAACAATAAAAGGTAGTTGCAGAGCCTACACCTAAGCTCAGCCTGAAGCCAGATGAGAAATAAGGAGTGGGAAGGAGTGAGAAGGGTAAAAACTTTTAAAACATAGGCTGCTTGAAATAGGAATAGGTGGACAGCTTTATGAATGGGCTGTGGTGGGAAGAAAATGATTCTCCATGTGGCTCACCACTACCAGCATCCCAAGTATACAGTCTTTCTGAAACACATATTATTAAAGGCATAATTTGTCTAAATAAACAATGTAGTGCTCAGGTAACCTTTGGCAAAGGAAGGTATTAACTGCTGGTCGCAGAGGGAACAGTAAGGCAGGTGTTCACTATAAATTAAGCCTGCTGATGCAATCCTGATTGGCATCCAGCCCCAGAAACCGTGTGGAAGAATAGCTTGTGTGATCCCATGTTGGGTGCTCTGCAGCACTGGGGAGGCAGTCCAGAGACACAGAGAATCCGAATTCATTCCTACCTGGATAAACCTGAGAGCAAGCACACTGTCTACAGAAATTCACATCTTTACAAATGTGCTGCTCTACTAATTTCCTTACTACAACCATCTCAACCTCAGTAATTTTCATCCCAAGAGGCAAGGCAAAGGTTCAGTAAATGAAGATATGTTCTAATATATGTTCAAGCTTCACTGGCAACTTGCCCACCACAGAAAAGATATTAATAATCTATGACAATAAAGGGGCAATATTACATAGTTTCAAAGGGGTATCTTTCAAAAATGCTTCATATTATTTATGCCCAGATATAAAAAAGCCACTAGTTAGTACAGTTAATAAACCATGACAAGTTTGCTTTAAATGAGTGGGATATCCAAATCCAACATTACTTATTAAGGAATATGATTTTTTACTAGGCATTTATCCATCAAACATGGCACCCTTATTGCACACACATTATACAAAGTGTCAAATTAAACTATTGCTTATAAAAATAAATATTGGTTACTGAAGCGATCCAAATGCTTGATTAGAATGTTATTTAGGGTAGCTAATAAATATCTTTAACAAACCTTTGGAACAGCAGAAGTGGGAAAGAATGTAGGAAAAATTACTGGGGTCTCACCTCCTTGCTAGTTCTTTCTCAAAGTAAACAATGAGATAGAGAATTAAAGTATAAAAAGAGAAAAGTCTCATGGGAGCTAATAAACCAAAGACCACATTAGCTATTATGTCATCTGTCTTACAATAAGAAAAAGAACATAGTAACAAGCAAAATGACCTCTGTAGCAATTAGAGTGCAGGAAGCCAAGAATGGAGAATGGAGTATCTCTGGTTTCATTCCACACCATTATTTGACTTGCATTTTTCAGCCAGAGCAGGCTCAGTTTCCACAACTGTCCACTCATTAAGAACTGAGACCTGGAAAATGCTCAGAATGTTCATCTCCACAGGATTCCACCAGAAATAAAGGCAATCACTGACCTCATGCCTTTTCAGGGAGAGATTGGGATCAGGATCAGTTGTACTGCCACCTAGTAGTGTCTGAGAGCCTTGAGTTAGGTTTCACTGAGTTTCCCTTTATCATCCTGGCATTAAATTCCATACCTACTGCCTTTGACCCTAAATCACAAGCACACCTGATGTTCCAGGTCTGGATACCCATTATTTTTTGTGTTTGAGCTGGACAACAGTAGGACACAAAACCTCTGGTTCAGGTGGGGCCAGAGAAGGAGGTGAGGACTGATTTGTTAGTATTATGGGCATTTTAAAAACAAACAAACAAGCAAAAGAGAAAGATAAGAGGCCTCCAAAATTACTATTCTTTTCTTAGAATTTTGGGTGTATTTTCTGTTCACACTGGGACAAGGAGGAGGAATTTCTCATAGGACATTACACTTTCAGAGGGTATGGAATTGAAATATAACTAATGAACAGAAATGAAATGGGTAACAACAGGCATAAGCTGAGGAATGTACACGGTGAGTTTACTGCATATAAACCATTTGCTACTGTGATTATTAAATATTTTTAGCTTTATTAAAAACAAACAAAAGCACATACACTGGAGAATTGTACAGTCTCTGAGCCAGGAAAAAAATGCTTTTCTTTGAAGCTGTATCAGTTATAGAAATAGTAAATAGTTACTTCACTCGATAAAAAAATTACCAAATTTTATGACATGGGAAGGTTTTTGCTCCCTAAGTTAAATTTTTAATGAAAAAAAATAAAAAAAGAAATAGTATCAATGAACAAGCAGTGAGTTTTACAACAGAAGAAAAAGGAATATTCCACTGTCAGAAGGATTATAAGTACGCTCCTTTAAAACAACTATGTAATAGACCAAGCACAGTGTGGGGTAGTACACCAGTGGTATCCAGCTAAACATGCAAAGCTTCAACAGTAGCAACTGTAATTTTGTGGCTGTTTCTAAGACAGCTGTCAAACTGCTGACTAGCAGAATGGGATTCAATACGTAGCAGGACTCAAAATGTGTTAGTTTAAATTTTTATAAGTATTTGCAAACTGTATTTTAAATTTCTACTTTTAATGTGGTTTCTGTGCAACCATATTAACTGAAAAAGCAAATAAAGTAGCTCTTCCTCACATGGAGGGCTTCTGTAAGCCTTTGAAATTACCTGAAGGATATAGTAGTAGAGTACAGCAAATATTCTTGGATACAAGCTAAGGAAGAGGTATAAGTATTTCTAGTCCAGTATCTCAAATTCCAGAGCAACATCTGGTCTACATAAGATTACCTGTTTATTGTGTTGGTCTTTAGATTAAGTAATTGGTTCTTAGACTGAAAATATAAATAACCTTTGATTTCCTGTCATTTATTCTGCTTTAAACATAATCGGGGAGTAGTTAATGGAGATACACATTTCATATTGATAGAAAGCCATATCAAAAAAATCCAGAACACATTGAAAGACTCAGTGGATATGCTTATTTGAAACAGAGCACATTGATTTAGCCACAGTTCTCATTAAACTTAGCTGCAGGCAGGCTCCTAAAAATCACTGCATACTGTAGGAAAATCACTGTAAATCACTCAGGCAGAGCAAGGTCCTTACAGTCAAATAGGTAATTCCCAAGAATTTTCACTGAAGAAAAAAACTAAATACTCTTTTGAATATTTGAAAAAGGGTCGGTGTATTGACAGTGTAACTCAATTGGTTTTAGTGAAGCTCTGTGAACTTACAATATTTGAAGATCTTTGCCACAATGAGTCTCCTTTCCAGGAAGACACGAGCAAGTGTGTGAGGTTATGAATATATTATTAATGTGCAAGTCAAATGAAATTTGATGAAGGTTACTGAAAGCAATATTCTTTACAGAAAGCAAATGACAGAAAGCCCTGCCTTACTATCACTATCCCAGCAGTGAAAACCACATTTCTGTGTTAAATATTTCACAGGGATTATCTCAAATCCCTGTTTTCTTGCATATAGCTGCCAGGAAATCTGTGCTCCACCATTCTACCCTTATTTATTAAATCTAATGCAATACAGAACACTACTATAGAACCAGACTTCATATATTAGAAAGCTATGGGCAGTTCAGCAGACAATGTTGAGAATGCAAATATCACACAGAGCAGACAGAAAAGGGCAGAAATTACTTCCATCCTACCTCACGGGTTTATTACCTTCAGAAAATGTTCTGCCAAGAAAATATTCCAAAATTTTCACCCATTGTAGCACGTTTTTTGGGTAAATTTTGGTTCTTTTTCTATAATAGTTTTAGAGAGGATTACAAAGGAGGATTAGAAAAGGGAGATTCTACTACTACAGTATACCAGGAATACAGTTAATAATTCAAAAGTTCTGTTCAACACTTTTACTGATGGTTACCTCAACTTAAATGCGGTAAAATTAACCAGAGTAAAATTAACTAATTTTACCTGGAGATAGGCTTTCTATACTTAATACCACAGAATATATATTTGTGTCTTATATCAAAGAAAAAAAAAGTCTATAGCTCAAAAAGAAAAGGTAAAACAAAGGTCAGCAATATTTACTAACATCAAATAATAGCAAATAATTACTAATAGCAAATATTTAATAATAGCAACCTGGTGAAAAACAAAAAATATCCTTAGGGTGGTAGCCATACAAAACTTAACTGCTGTAATTTCCCTACAAATTGATCCTTTTCTTGTTCCAGATTCCTTTTTAGAGTTTTTTCAAACACATTAAAATACAGCTTTACTATTTTCCCTCTCCATGTACAGAGCAGCTGCAACTAAAGATTGCCCTTTAAACCACTGGCCAAAAATGAAACTTGGCTGTTTAGGGTGAGCACAGCATCGGGCTGTCTGGAAGAACATTAGTAAAACGCACATGGCTTCACTTCAAATATGATTCTCAGTACTTCCTTTATAGAGAGAAAATTGGGGCCTGACAGTTTCCTACACTGAAATAATGTGGATAGGTGTGAAAAGTTTTCACATCCTAAAAAACTGTGTCCAGTGTGGCAGAAATATCTTGGCTTTACTCCTCTAATGCTCAGTGTGAGAGCTGTATGAGAAGTTCAGTGTAGATGAGTCTAACTCTGGCAAGACCTGGACCACTATAAGCTTAGTTTCCTCACAGATAAAAAGTAATTCCTTTCTCTTTTATCAATTCATTGACCTGAGTGTCATTTGTTCAATCTTCCACAAGGCAGCACCTGATGAGAATCTGATTCTTTGGACCTGATCCTTCTTGGCACTGAAATGGTTTTATGATATGCTGGCAGCACACATGTATTCTAAATCCATTTTGACTCACCATGAGAACTTCCTCTTCAGAGAACTCCTCAGATGAATTTTGAGTCACTCCCCTTGTCACATCCAGCATACCAACAACATGGTCATACTGCAATTTCTAAATCATATTGATTTCTAAATTTCCAAGTCCTGCCAATACCAACTTACAGAATACTAGCAGATGCAGATGATACCACCACACTGGTGACCCTGGGCTCCTTCTGCTCTGCCTGGCCTTGCTGCAGACTAAATCATCTTTCTCTATTACTTTCCTCTCCCTGGCAGATATGCCCTCTCCAGATTTAGGGCAACATTATCTCCATGGCAGAAGGCACACTTGACTCCTTTCCCTGCCCCTCCTTGCTTCCAAGTAAGGATTAAGACTAACAGGGTTAATCCTAATGTGTTGAGAGAAAGATGTTGGAGAAGTGTGAAAATTAATGCAGCCTTAATGCTAAAGATCATTTCTGTGGCCCAAGAATGATGCAAGCAAGATCCTTTCACCTGGTTTTCTTAAAATTCTCCATTTTTGTATTATAGAATTTCACACAGCAAAGAAGAGAAATAGCTCTTAGCTTTTCCACAAGAAGTCTGCTTTGTATTTTATTCTAGGTATGTAAGCAGGACTTAAAATTATTGCCAGTTGTTTTCCAGTCTTGCTATAAGAATTTTTGTCTTTATTATATTTATATTTTATTAAGCGTATCTTTCCAAAGCAATTTGAGATTCTATTCAATTTCTTTTGTTCAGATAACCTGGTTCACATTCAAGACTATATCCTTAGTTTAAGAATGAAAATGTTTTCTTAGAAAAGGTGACTTTATCATCCCAGCAGGTGATTTTAACTCAGAGCAACTTTTTTCCTACTGAAATACAAACCCACTGTCTTTTGCTTCTTTTACTGGATTATTCAGAAGAAGGCTTTCCAGTGCATAATACATTACAGAAATGTAGGGAAGCCCTGCAAGTCTACCTGCCCTACTATGGATTGGTATTGATACATTAAAAGTGTAGCAGTTCAAATTTCAGGGTCTCACATAATTTCTTTTGTTTCAGTATCATATGCTAAGTTCTAAGTATGTTACTAATCCATTTTGACTTTTCTCCCCTGCATTTGCTTGTTATAAGGCTGGATTTTTTTAGGATTTCAAACTGCAGATATGTGTTATTAAAAAACCCTGCCAAACATTGGGATAACAGCTATAGAAAATACCACTTGAGTATTTACTTTTTTTTTCCCTTTCTNAAAAAAAAGAAAAAACGAAAAAAATACCACCAAACCCTACATGGGCTTACAGATTATTACCTTAAAATTATGTCATGTTTCTACCACTACTAAATTTGTGTTTTAAATTTTATATTGTTATCAATCATTCTGATCATAAACCTGACAAGACTACACCAGTACTCCTTACCGTGCTGCTACAAGGTATTCAGACTTCAAGCTTAACTGTTGTCTAAGACCTAAAACGCCTTTTCAAAGGTTACTCTGTAAAGTTCTCCCAAGGTCTATGGAAAGCTGCCTTCCATCTCACCTTCGACCTTTAGAGGGCAGTGCTCCCTTTGGATACCTACAGATATTCCAGAAGGGCATGATGCTTCCACTACCTGAGAGAGGTAAAACTTGGAAGTAAGAAAAAGAATTTCAAAGGACAAGACAATTTCTTGCTTTGCTGACATGGGGAAGGGAATCCTTTCATCACGTGCCACACACTGTGTGAACCCTTTACATTTTGAAGGGCAACAGGAACTAGAGGTCTTGTCAGCCTGGCTTTGACATTGACACTCTTGTGGCTGCTGAGAGGTGGATACATACAATGGAAAGGGCAGAGGAGCGTAGTCATAAAACCAAAATGTATTATATTCCTATTCCAGTTCAGTCTCATTTTTATGCAGACATTGAAGTGCTATCAAGGCCAGCACAGAGTCTACCTGAGGTATCAGCATACTTTGAGGAATCAATACTGCAGGCAGACTTACAGCTGTTTTTCAACACTCTTAGGGAAACTTCCCAGTGTGACCATTCTGGCAGTCACACTCCCACCACCACATGCTTTCACTGCTGGAACAGAAGCCCAGTCACAGCAGCACCTTCAGTGACCAGCCTCCCTGCACACCCAACTCACACAGCCAGACCAGGTTTCCCATAGCAGAGTCTCAGATGTTTTGTTCCTTAAAGCCATTTATTCATGGGACAGTAGCACACAAACAACCCAAGCTGGTGCCTCTGAGGAGGGACCCAAACAAAGGATCTTGTGGGCTTTTATCCCCTCACAGTCCAAGTGCACCAAACTGTTGCTTTTCCTCCTGAGTCCTTGGTCCCTGCCATGTCCCTGACTGTCCCCTCACTTGGCTGTGGCACAGGTCCCTGTGCCCTTTGTTATGCAAAGGATCAGCAGTTCAGAAGGTGCATGTATACAGTATATGTAATGATTTAATGCAAATGGAGTTAGAAACCTTGAAAATCATGGTACAATGGAAACTCTGACAGGCCATCAAGTTCAACATTACAAGTATTCCC
>VXBX01008790.1:9866-21897 GCA_013400415.1 Scytalopus superciliaris | reverse complement strand
TTGGTTTCCAAGAGGCCCAAAGGAAAATACTACTAATAAGGGGCACATACTGAACTTAGGAGAGATTTGTCCTAGACACTTATGTTTCTGTGACGATAATAGTGGCATGTGATTCTACTTTTCAATACACAAAATATAAATGAGCTTTGGAATATCCTCGTGTGACAAGTTGATTAAGTGTATGAACTGTTGAAGGATATATAGGTATATGGAATGAATCATGAAAGTAGCTTTTCTGATTCCAAACACTCATTTTTGACAGCAGAAGGTCCATAGGTATCTATTTAATGGACTAGAAATTTTTTTAAACCCAAAGCCTACCTCAAATATTCAGAGCTTAGGCATGGAAAAGAGAATCACAGATTTTAAGAGTTGGCATGTGGTTACTTGCTGTGGACTAGGAACACGCATTTTTCAAACCAGGAGGGCACTTTTTGTATGACTGTATTTATAACAATTTAGGAGACTCGGGGATCAATTATGTGAATTTTTCTAATAAAAAAAACTAAAATAAGGGAGGGATGCCTTTTAGTGCTCTTTTGAGTGAGGATCGAAAAGTGAGAGAAATACATGCATTTACATATCGAAATACTTCATGACCTTGGTTTTAAGTATTCTTGTAGGTAGACAAGTAATGCCTTTCTGTTTTGCTTGTACTGAGGCAGTGTTAAATTTGTGGGTTTCAAAAAACAGAAAGACTGGACTGGATTCCATTTGCAGTCTGCAACTGGAAGGCCTCTTTGGGTGCCCCGAGTACCTTAAAAGACAAAGTAGAGCCAGTTTTGATTTTTAAAACTAAAGGGGAAATACCCTAGAGGAGCCGTGTATGTACCACTGAGAGCGTGTCTTTTTCACGAGAGACCGATTAACTTGATTTCTCCGGGCCTGGCCAGAGGGACGCGCCGGGCCGACGGCAGGTCCAGCGCGGGTTACCGAGCTCGGCAGAGGCCTCCTTCGGACTGGCAGATAAAATCAAGCAGGGAAAGGTTTGCGGGGGGAGGGGGCTGTAGCAATGAGCGCGGCGGTGCCAGGCTCCCCAAGGAGGGATGGTGCTGATCGTCGATCTAGATTCTGGTTTCTCGAGTCCTCTCGCTCTTCACGATCAATTACGTGGGAAGAGCAGGTTCCGGCGACCGACTCTGTGTTCATTTGTCTTGGCTTCCTCGCAGCAGACCCTTGGGAGCCCAGCGACCTCCCATGCGCGGAGCCCGGCCCGGCCCGGCCCGGCTCGGCCCGACCCGACGGGCAGCGAAGTACGAGCGTGCCCGCCGCCCGTCCCTCAGGTCTCCTCAGAGGTACATGGCAACTAAACTGCTTGGCCCCTTGTTCCTTCCACGCTTTTCTCTGGTTGCCTGTATCCCGTGCGGACAGGGTCTTCTCCTGTGAGCCGGTAGGGAAGCTGGCAGGAGCAAATTGCATTACGTGGTGTAGATTTTTTTTTTCCTTTAAGGAAAAGGGGATCGGGGAAGAGATTGTGCTCCCAGTGGAGGACCCTTTCGCCTATTCTCGAATCGACAGGGAAGCCTCTCGTCCTCGGCTCCTGTCCCGGCGGTCCCTGTTCCCCCGCCGCTGCCCCTGAGCAGGTGCCGCCAGAAAAGGCGCCGGCCCCGCAGCCTTTTGATGAGCTCGCAGCACCGCCGGGCCGCAGCGCCCCATTCGCATGCTAATGGCCCGCAGTGCTCTCCACGGCTTTCAAGTCTAACAGAGAGGACGTGTAGTCCTCGCAGAGACCGAGCCCGGGCGAACAATTCCTCCAAAATAGTCTGGTCCCTAATAAACAATCTGGTAGGACAAGCAGTACAGTGTCGGCTCCTTCTCCTCCTCCCAGCAGCAAAGTGTGGATTCATTAACCCGTCTCCTTGCTCGTCATATCCCCGTAGGGGTGAGAGACGAATTACTGGATCTGAATTAGGAGGGGATTGCTCTGTGAAGGGGCTAATGTTTCAATCAGTTCCTCCAGAAGGACCACACAAAAAGAAACTTTTTAGTTTATGGTGCTATTATGAGGAGTTTTAATCTAGGGGTAGATTTAGCCAAATGTTATCTATTGGGAATTTAATGAAGCTCTTATGTATTCAATCGCTTTTTATGCCACACACAGTGTCTCTATCCAGAAACGTTTCCTTCCACATATTTCTTTGTTTCTGATGGGTGATTTATATATTTTTAATTAGGTTTTTAAAAAATTATTTCTTTTCAAGCATCTTGTATAACGTTCCTCTCAAGCAGGACTGTGTTAAGTCCCTTCCCACATACCCTATAAAAGAGGTTTCCCTTCCCTCCTCGGTTTCGAAGATGGTTAGCTTGCACGTCTGCACACTGTGCCCTTCCCTCCGGAGCATTCCCGCCGCCTTATTCAGAGGGTCCGGACATCGTGTCCTCTATGTCGGCACCGGCTTGAGCCGTGGCGAGCAGCGCCGTCCGGGTATCCGGCCGAACCCCGGCCCCCCATCGTGCACAGCTCTTCGGCCCTGAAATTGCTCTCCGCACAAACCTTCCCTATCCGCAGCTCCTTCGGACCACACCTTCGTTCCTGTTTGTATTTCTGGTGCCGCGAGAGGGACCCCTGGGGCGAGCGAGGTGTCGGCTGGTGCACACCCTGTCTTTGCAGGCTCGTTTCCAGTACGCAGGACAAACCCCAACCCCAATTCTGGTAGATGCAAGGTGGGTACGAGGCCCTCACCTGCTCTTAGCAGCTACTTTTCTTGCAGCGCTGGTGGCGAGGGCAGAGCTCACGGTCTCCCCCGTCGGGACTGAGGCCTCTGCGGGGGTTCTGTTGCAAAGTGGATCTAGTTTAACTGTCCCTTGGCACGGCCCAGAGATTCCACTTCGTATATAATACTTTCCCTCAGTACTCACACTAAGTACTGCAGTAGTCTCTGATAATATTGTATTTGACAGAAATAATGGAAATTATGATCCTGGCCAAACGCTTCCTGCTTTGGAACTTACTAACCAATGTAGATCCTTTTTCCAGCTTGTTCCCAGTGGCTCCCCCATCCGCAGCGGTATTTCTCCTGCTTTCCTCGGCGCAGGCCACACACATGGACCGCCCTGTGCCCGCAGCCGGGCGCATCACGAGCAGGTAGGTGTCCGCTCGGCCTCCGCCTCCACCGTCCCGCACCCCGGGCTCCCTGTGATCTGCCACAGGTGACTGCAGGGCCTCTCCGCCCTTCTCCGCAAGTCCTTTCTCCTCTGCAACCCCCACCGCGAGAACCACGTCGAGCAACCGCCGTGGTCTCTCTGTTCTCTGCCCATTCCTGCCTTGCAAGACACGACCAAGACGTTTAGGAGACATTCGCGCATAAGTGTATGTGTGTGTGCACGTGTGTGCAGGAAAATGGCACTCCAGAAGGTAACAAGCTGCTGCTGGATCCATGCAGAGGCAACAATCGTGCTCGATGCCTCTTAGCGCAAATGGTTGCCCCTCGATTTTGGGGGGAGGCGGAGAAGTGCAGGCGACCCCCAAGTCGTTAAACTTCTTATTTCCTGGTTTTCACTTGCAGTAGAACTCTGATCCCCGCCGCCCGTCCCTGCCCGGAGTTGTGCAGCGGAATACCGACCCTGGAGCCACGCCGGCCCCCTCGCCATCGCCTGGCCCGACTCGGCGCTGAGTTCCCGGCACGATCCAAAAGAACAGAGGCAAAGGCTGAGAGGTGGTGGGGCGGGGTGCACACGAGAAGCCCCACGGCCAACCTCACGACCAGCCCGGCTGCAGTACTGCGGGTGGCACCGAAGGCTGTGCGCGGCTGCGCAGCGGGGCAGGGTCTCCGTGGCCCCGGCGGTGCTCCGCCCGTGGGAGCGGGGAGGCACCCGGCGGAGGTTCGGACCCACTGAAAGCCCACGGAAGATGCACATCGTACGAAGATGTGTCCTAACTGTAGCGCTCCCTCTCTGCAGGCTGTCGCGGCGAGGGACAGAGGCACCAGCTGCGCTCTGCGCCACGGAGAGCCCTACCAGCTAGGCCTCGGAGTGCACAAACAGAAAAACCTATGGACCGGACGATGGAAAGGCGATTTTTTGTTGGGTTTTTGTTTGTTTGTTTTTATTTTAATGCTGTGTGTCGCCAATTTCAGAAATTGTATGGCTCAGCTGAAGTCAGAGGGAAAGTTGTGGAATTATTTTCTAATCAAAGTAATTATACTTGCCCTTCCTCCAAGCCACAAGAGACCTGTTGAATTGATTCTAAATTTCCCTTTCGCTGATGGAGCAAACGGCATGCAAACATCTGCGGGGTCCCATATTTAGATGATAAATTATACAATTTATGTTGGAAGCAAAAGGATAAATAGATATCTCAGTTGTTGCATTAATTTGTTTTCTAAGAGTGGGAAAGTCTTAATAACTCTTAATCAGAAGGTATTTCTGTCCCCTCCGTGCAATAGAAAATCAACTGCGTGCATCGAACGTGTGTGTACGTTCAGACGTATGTGGCTCTCACCCGGCAATGCCACCGTCCCGTGTCCGAGCAAATGTAGCACTGCAGTGTTCGCTCTGGCAAATTCCTAGGCTTTGGAAAGTCCTTGTAAAATCCGAGAATATGTCTCTTCGTACCGCGGTGGTCACAGTTTCTCTGCTTTCATTACAGGGGAGTACATGTACACCTGTGTACACGAAATACATTAAATACACACAATCAAGATAAATGAGGTGTCTTCCTTGGGTTTTCTTTTCATAAAATAAACACTGTCACGTCTGCGTACTCAGCAACCACTAGACGAAACAGATAGCTTTCTAATGTACGTGTACACGGTGAAATTCCACCTGTCGGCTGCACGAAGCGAGGGGTAGAGGAGGACAGTGTCTTTGAATCAATAGCTCACGATCAAAAGAACTATTGGTGAAAAAAACCCCAAATGATCTAGCGCCGAGCGAGGAGGGACAAGTATGTCAGGTGATTTTGCCCTAAAGTGGACGGGATCGGAAATTACAAACCATGGGAAAAATAATGTATACTTTTCCTTACAGCCTGCCTCTGGTTGCACAAAATCCCTTCTGGGAAAGCTCGGTGGTCTCTCTCAAACATCCCCCCTCCTTCCTAGAAGTCCTTAACTTGCCTTTCTCTGTGCAGACGGCGCTGCCTGTGAGGCAGCGGACGCAAATATCATCGCATTGTCCCGCAATCGCTCGGAAGCCGCCGGCCCCGCTAACACCAAATTGCAGACTTCCCGCTTATGTACGAGAATCCAAAGGACGGCCCTTCTCTGAAAATTAACCTCTTTAGATCGCTTTCAGCACAACTTCCCTCGCGATGGTTCTTCCCCGGTGCTCAGACATCTGCCGGCCGGAACACCATTTTCGGGTCTTAGTCCCGGCCTCCCGCCCATGAGGCAGTTCCCCCCATACCGCACTCTGGAGCGGAACTAGAGATAAGCCACGTGGAGTGAATGTTTCTGCTTTTAAACAGACTACCTTCCCCTCCGGCCTCCTCCCCACCCAGAAGGAGTTCGCAACAACTTACTAACACACATGGGCAAGCCAAACCTAGCGCTCCCACAATAGCTTTTCAACCCAGCCCCGGAGATGCTGCTGCGCCTGCGGCGCCGTTCGCCCGGATGAACGGCGCAAAACTCCGCGGCCGCTGCGGGGCAGAGCCGGGGGCGCAGCCGGCAGAGCATCTGGAAAGAATCGTGCTCTGTGCCTTCTCTGGGCCCCAGGTACTCTGCCACTCTAACTGGGCTGCGCTGGGCAGCCCGCCGGCAGAACAGACCACTGCTGCCGTCGAGGGAGCGCTCTGAGTTGGTAACTCGCCCGACGCGGACAACCCGTGGCACAGTCCGATCCTGTCTTCTGTACCCACGCGGGGCATTTCGAGACACCGTGGGGAGCGCGGGGGCGTGTGGGGTGAGGGGAGCTAGCTGCCGACGCTATAAATCCCTCAGCAATTGAGTTCTGCACCTTTGATTTGAAAAATCGGATTCTTTGAGTGGAAACAGTTGACAGGAACCTAAAAGGATTAGCTGCATTCCACACAGGATCATTTTTACTCGTAACATTTTGAAACGATTGATCCCTTCCAGACCATAAACAATGTCCAGAAAAATGATCTAACGAGACTTCCATTGTTTCCTTTTGTCTACGAATCCCCTTTCGCCAGCAGTTTGATTAGGGACTTTGACAAGCTGGATCTTAATTACACACACACACACCCTTTTTCCGAGATAAGTATTGGATTTGAAATAGTTCACAATTTGGTCCGTAATCTTAATCTATTAGAAATCAAGCAAGTGCGGAAAAGGCAGGTAGGGGAAGATGGAGCAAGGAGAGCGGGAAGGGAAGAGAGTGTGGGCTCACTTCCCACAGGGTGTCATAATGAAAGGTGGGAGCATTTCCCATGCTTCTTCTGTGCCAGCCTGGTGGAAAAAAGAGGAGGGGAAAGCCCACAGGTTGCCCAGGACGTGGCAAGTAGAATACCGCACTCACGGCCCCGTTCGCCACCGTGGCCCGACAGAACTCGAGATCCGCGGGCCCTGTCTTGTTCCCCACCCGACCTCTTCCCCTCCCGTATGACGGCAGTACTGTTAATGGGGAGATATTAGCGGGGAAGGGACCGAGGAGGCCTTGCTCTGTCGTGCTGATCGAGCGACTTTTCCTCTGTTTTGACACCTGCACGCACTGCGCCGTGCTCGTCTCCCTGATTTATTGCTCAATTAAATGTTCAGCCTTCCTCGAACCAGCCGCGCTTCTTCTCTTCGACGGGTCTCTTCAGGTGCCGTCTCCCAGAGGACAGCATAGGAGACGGTGGGCCGAGGTGGGGACCCGGGAAGCAAGCCGCTTCTCGGCTCCTTCCCTTTCTCTTCCTTCCCCTCCTCACGTGGGGCCCAGCTACCCAGGGGTGAGCCGGCGGTGCTAGAGTGGTGCCCGACAGCGAGTCCCTGCCCGGAGCTGTGCCGTGCAGCGGGGAGGGAGCACTTCCAGTCCGTAACGCCAAACAGTCAAAATCTGGGTAAAAATCCTGCCAGAAAACGCACCTCAATTATGTGTCCCCTTCAATTAAGAGACAACAGCTCCTTCACCTCGGATTCCTCAGGACTTGTTCTTCCTGTCAGGCTCCAGAATTATTCTTCTTTCTCTCTTTCTTCTCTCTCTCTCCCTCTTTTTTTTTTTTTTTTTTTTTTTCTCCTTACACTGAGAACAAGTGACTCCTCGGCACATATTGGTAGCATTGAGCATCTTCCTGTCTTAACTGTGTCTTCCCTGTATCTATCAATCCACCTTTCTAATTAGACTAATTAGAAGATATGTGGAGTGTTGCTGAGTCCATAGACTAAACTGCTTAGGGCTTCTGAAAGGAAGGCTGAATGCCCGCCATGGGAGGTGGCCATTCAGGGGGACGGTAACAGTTGCTACATTTATCTCCTGCCATTGTAAAGAGCTCTGCTTAAAGCTCGATTAAAATGTTTGGAAACTAATGCCACCCTGGATCCCTCTCTAATTAGAGGGCCTGGATAGATCACCCTGAGCAGTCAAAAGGAACTCCTTCCCAGGCTTGGCTTTTGAGTTCAGCAGAATTACTTCTCTCCCCACAACCCCGCCCCCACCCCCAAAAGAGAAGGGGGGGCGGGGAGGGGGAGGAAAAAAAAAAAGAAGGGAAAGAGATAACACAACTATAAAAACAGAGGGCAGAAAAATGGCGCTAAGCCAAAGTTTTCCTCCCCAAGCGTTATGTTCGGTCCTTGCTTTTCTGACGGCAGGCCCAGACACTCCTTCCTCTATTTTTTTTAAGCGGCCGGGATGCTCCCCACCCTGCGGAGCGATAGTCTAGATTGGGCTCCCCAGATCTTTCTCCGCGGTCTGCTGCCGGACGGTCAGGAGCTCGGGGAAGGGGAAAGGCGGTCACCGCCCTCCCCTCGCACAGCGGTCCCGCGGCTGCGGTGCGCTAGCAGGTGCGGAGCGCGGAGCCTGCCTCTTCGCCTTGCCCCGCTGTCCTCCTCGCTATGCCGTGCCGGCCTTGCTCAGAAAGCGACGGAGGAGTGAAAAAAGTCCGGGGATAGCGTGGGGAAAGATTACCAGTCGAGGTGTGGCTCCTGCCACCCAAACGCTGCGTCCGGAAAGCCCTGGAGTTTCCAAGAGGCCGCCGGGCGGAGTGAGGGAGAGGCGGTCAGAAATCTCTCCCTGGGGTGCCCTGCGCCTCCGCTCCTAAGCTAAGAACACCCCCGCGCACTGAAGCAAGCACAGACGCGTTTCTGTGCGCCCACGGGATGTGCGCAGAGGCCCGGGTAGCTCTCGGGACGCCCCGCTCCCGGGAAAGGCAGCCTTGGCCGAGCACTGCAGTGTCTGGCACCTCGTAAATTTGCGGCGCCGTTTCTTCCCCGTACAACAGAGATATATTTTGTCCTCATCATAAGCATGAGTAAAAGATTGGCGCTGACGGAGTAAGGCATGAGGGAAATGTTCTCTTCATTAACACCAGCCTGCTACACCCAGATGTCTTAATTTATGGGATAGATATGAGCAAAAGTGCCTGAAAATCCTCTCACTCATGACTCGGCAGACGAGCCCATGACGATCAGCTCTCACCCTGGGGGAGAGCACCGCCCTTGTGCCGCCAAACGACGGTGCGCCTGCGGTCCCCGTCGGTGCCATCGAGGGGAGGGTCGACTCGCGGTGGTGGTGCAGATTTCACTCCGGGGTCTTTGGTAACTGTAGCACATCAAATATAGCAGAGGAGAATAAAGCCGGTGTGTGATTTTCGTTGCTGTTGTTGAGAACGACCCAGTGGACCTTTTGGAGAAAGTGTCCAATCTACCAGAGCAACGTATCCGCATCCCATTTTCCCTATGCCTTCTCCCAGGAGAGGCCCCGCTGAGCCACTGATGGGTAGGATCTCCTGGGACAAAGACCTACGGGAGGGGCAGGCACAGAAGTGACACCCCTTTCTTCCAAGCCTCCCTTGTCACATTCTCCAGAAACCCTCTGCAGGGGAGGGGAACAGGAGACAACTGGAAGGATCTGCTGGGTTTGCTCCTCTTCGTACGAGTAGTCGGACGACGTTACCAGGCAGGGAAAGGATGAGTTCCAAGACCCGGATGAGCCCGCAGGTGGCAAGCGGAGTAGCCCCCGCTGTGTCCTGGGTCTGCTGCACTCTTCGTCGGCTAGGCAGAGGGCTGCTCCCTCTGTATCACGTTTAATCCCAGTGAACTCAACAGGACGAGTCCCAAGGACAAAAACGATCAAATATTTCCCTTAGGGACATACGGGTAGCTGCTTCTGCTGTATCATGTCTAATCCCAATGAACTCAACAGGACGAGTCCCAAGGACAAAAACGATCAAATATTTCCCTTAGGGACATGGAATCTACATTCCATCTCCCCCCTTGCTCCCCGCCCCTCGCCTTCAAAAGAGAGCCCAGCTCAGAGGACAGATTTGCTCGTCTACGGAGAGGGCATCTCTTCATTTAATGTTCCCAGATGATCTCATCCCTGCTCCGCTGGAATCCGCGGGTGGAGGGACGCCCTTGGGAACCACCTGAGGAAGTGAGAGGGTAGATCCCTACGCCAGAGAGTGGGGTTTGGCCCTGGTGAACGACCAGGAGACTTTTTCCTGGCTGCTGGGCTGGGTCGGATCACTGGTCATGTAAAGAGATAACACACACACAACATACCCTCCAAAAAGCATACTTGTGTCTTGCCCCTGCTCATGGGCTATGGTCCTGCCCATACCCCTCCAGCATGAACAATATCTGGGGCACTTCATCAGGAAACACAACTCCGGAGGTGTCCAGGATAGTGTCAGGAGGGAGCGTTCAGACTCCAGGGTGAAAGATCTGCATGAGAGAGAATCAAGAGTTTGCTGAGTTTTTGAGTTTTCTTAATTTTAGAGTGCAGTATCTTCCCAGGACCAGTATCTGCACTCCTCGAACCCAAGGGTAGACCCTGATGCAGGTGACCTCTCACTTTTGGAAAGCAAGCAGATGAGTACAGAGGGAAATTTCAGAGTTCTCGGTGTCTGAAAACACGCACGTGTCCAGACTCAGGGGTAGCTGCTGCTATGGGCCTGGTAGTCCGTCACAATCAGAAGGTGGCTGAGCTGTTTGTCTGCATTTTACATACTTCACATTGTTTTCCTTGTAGGCGTTATACAGCAAGTGTCCTTGTTAACACTGGGATTTTCTGTCTTTTTTTCTTATTCTTTTTGTTCGTTTGTTTTTTAAAGTAATACTTGTGTGGAATTTCTGCAAACAGCATGAACATAAGGGCAGAACTCTGGGCTGAGAAGTTTAGCTGAAACCTGTGCCCTGGCACTGAACTACTGATCTCCTCCTGGTAGTCTTGTCTGTGCCTTTGCTTCGAGCGCTTTGTGTGCAGTTGTGTCATTCACCCCGGGCTGGTCAGGAAGGCAAGTGGTGGGAGATTGAATGTTTTGGGAGTGGGGAAGGCTGAGGGCAGGAGAAAACGTGTTAGGCCTCTCTGAAATCTAGTTCTCGGTGAAAATCCCGCGCAGGGAGGGGCGCAGGGTCACAGACGCCCCGCGGAGAACTCCGAACTCTCCGGGATATTTGGAGCTGTAGACAATTTTTTTTTCTTTTCCAGAGAGTCCTCCGGATAGAAGCAGGTTGATGTAGGGGGCCCACGCCATCCCATCCCGCTGAGGGACGGTCTTTCCCAGGGCCCCGGGGGCCGCTGCCGCGGTGATGGTGAGGCGCGAAGGGTCAGGAGCTTTACTAAGGGAAATTTCAGAGTTCTTCGTGTCTGAAAACACGCACTCCTCTCCATGTCCCGCCAAAGCAGCCTTGTGATAAGGCCATCTGAACCAACCAGAACAAAGGCTTTCCCCAGATGTTGATGGCAGAAAGAGATAAAAGGAGAATTAAAATAAATATTTGTCCTTCAGGAATGGAAGTTATTAAATTAACACCCCAAAGTTTGCGCTATCTAATGAGTTTTGTCAAACACTATTTTTTCAAAAGAAAGATCAGAATATGTGAAGTTTTGCCTTTGGCCGGTGCAGTGGAGCGTAAGAAAAACACATTAACATACATCATCGAGCCACGCAAGTTACTGCTGGACACGTACAACAGAAGGTAAATAGATTATTTTGTTTAACAATGCTGACAGCTTGTATGGAGCAGAATTGGAGAGACCTAAATATTAATAGACTCGTTCAAGTGGGAGCAAAAGTTACAAATCATTAGCTGAAGAAAGTTGGCTTCCAGCCCACATTCTATGGGGGCATAAAGGAAGCATGGTAACTGTGCTGTTGCCGACTACAAAAGGGCAATTTTTGTATATAATTTATTTAGATGAAGTGTGCAGAATGTTTTTATTTGTTCTACTTCTAGCTGTCTCACCTCTGTGTGAACTCCCCAAACCCAGATCTACTCCAAATACTTTTGCTCTCCCTTCTGCACACTTCCCTCCAACGTGTTTGCTTTGGCAACTTTTATGTTCTTGCAAACAATTCTTCCAAAGATATCAATCACTCTTGCACCCAAAAGAGAAATACTGTACACTCAATGCGATGACAAAATGAAACATGTTTGAAGCAAAACATGTGTTCTAGTGTGCCAGGGATTATGTTATTTGTTCAAGGAATATGTTCGGAATATTTTAGGCTTCTGTTACTCCTGTGATAGTAAATTTTATTGTCCGCTGTAAGGATTTATTATTTCGGAGACAACCCAAATACCTCTTTACACGAGGAGAGCTTCTAAAGAAGGAAGCCTACTCGCGCTGGGGAAATTTATTGGCCTGTGGTATTACATTTTGTAATGCCTTTCGCCCTATAAGACATGCAGAAATCGCGGCGAGATGGCCTGGTGTTGGCGCCTGCTTCCACGCGTGTCCACCGGACCCACGCTTGTCCTCCCGGCCCCACGGGTGCCCCACGTTGACCGAGGGAGCATAGCCAGCGACGTCCTGCCCACGGCGGGCAAAACCGAGAAGGCGTCCGGGAGAAGCCAGCAGGCAGGTACGAGCCCGGCGGGCGAAGGCTACAGAGGGGCTCGGAGAGTTTGCATCGGCCCCCCGCCTATGCGTGGGCAACTGATGCCTGCCTGCCCTGCTTCCTGTGAAATCCTGATTTCAGATC
>VXBX01008785.1:5486-22334 GCA_013400415.1 Scytalopus superciliaris | reverse complement strand
ACAAAAAACCAACCCATCACATTCACTAATTTCTTGAGCAGCCTGAAGTCTGCTCTCATTATGTCCAGAGTTGAGGTTTTGCTGGATCTTTTTCTCCTGTCAACAGAGATTTTAAACTCAATCACTTTGTGGTTGCTGTGGTCCAGACTGCCACCAATGAGAAATCATGATTAATGAAAGTATGAAAACACCTTGTGGGTTATTACTTTTTTAATAACTTTAGATATAGAATAGTTTCTTTCTTCTTGTTCTATCAAGAAAAACAATGTAAGAAAAAAATCAGAGAAGGTAACCAATAAAAGATAGTGCTGTTGCTAGCATGCGTCATCTAATTCCAAACTGGCAACTGATCCTGAAATTAGGAAATTTCAATTAAAAGTATGATGCAATAAAATATGAAAGCATCACCCTGCAACAGTTGATGTTTTAATGCTGACTCAGTACCTATTTCTCAGCATTTTCTTTTAGAAGTATATGCTTTTGTGGCAGAAACAAATGGTTACAATTTCAAAAAGAAAAGTGCCCTTTCTTTTGAAATTTAATACAGGTCTGTTGCATAGGTTCTACTTAAAGGAGAGATTAATTAACCTAGTTTTGTTCCATATGTGTTCAACAACACAATCTATGGACTTGAGAGATTATTTAATAGTCTTCAGATTTCATTATTTTGCACCTATAATTTGTACCCAAAAAAAAAAAAGAATATTCCTATTTAAGATTTGTAGGAGAGAGAAGAAAAAAAGAACAACCCCAAAACAGGAAGCGTCATCCAAATATAAATAGCCCAAAATACTTGAAATGAAATTGTGCATTATATAAATGACTGTTGTAATTAGTTATTCTTCCTATTTTTTCTTGTTCATTTGCCTTGATATCAATCAAACTACAAATCCATGAGAGTTTTACTGTTTGTTTCACCTAGTGCCTCATAAGAAACTTCAGTCATTTACAGTGGGTCTCCAAGTCATTAATGTGAATTAGTGAACCTCTTCTGTATTGCAACAGAAGTAATGAGCTTATGCCTTGGAGTATTTACAGTTTACTAAACAACTCTTCCTTTTTGTATCTTGCATATTAAGCAACATTTCCCTCTTGGAATAGTCTTTATTTTATCCATTTAACATGACAATGAAAAACATATAATTGCATCTAACAATCTGAATTATTGGATAAGAATTGAATTCTAATTAATTACAATAGGACTGGTCAATTCCCTTTCCTGGGGATGGTGGGAAAATGAATCATCTTAAAACTAGGAGAGTGTTCCATTACTGCGTTCTAGCATAGCCTCAGTGTCATGACAAGATTTCAGTTTGACTGTTACTTCTATCTGCTTAAATACTCATAAAATCATGGAATGGCTTGGGGTGAAAGACACCAGAAAGAATTTCTTCTTGTAAAGAGTTATTAAGCATTGGAACAGACTGCCCAGGGAGTTGGTGGAGTCATCATCCCCAGAGATGTTCAAGAAACAACAGGATGTAGCACTTAGAGTTATGGTCTAGTTGACAAGGCAGTGTTTGGTTTACCTTTTCCCAGTAATCTGGGACTTCACCTTACTGCCATGACTTTTCAAATATGAAGGGTGGCTTGGCAACTACATTAGCCAACTCCTACAGGACTGTGAGTTGCATCTCATCAGGTTGCATAGACTTAGGGACAGTCAGGTTCCTCAGATGGTCATGAACCTGATCTTACAGCACTCTACTCCCCCAGTTCTCATGTTGTNATCTCATCAGGTTGCATAGACTTAGGGACAGTCAGGTTCCTCAGATGGTCATGAACCTGATCTTACAGCACTCTACTCCCCCAGTTCTCATGTTGTTGTCCATCCACTCAAGAGGTGTGGGAAGACAGGCTGTCATTGAAGACTGAGGAAAAAATGTGTTGAGTACTCCAGCCTTCGCTCCATCCATTGATATTGATTTACCCAAACTGTTTATTATGGGGGTTACACTTTCTTTGACTTTCTGTCTCTGGTTAACATACCTGCAGAAGCCCCTCTTGTTAATCTTTGCATTCCTTCCAAAGTTCAGCTCCAGCTTCACCCTGACCTTTCTTACCCCATCCCTACACAACCAAACTTCATCTCCACACTTTTCCCAGATTGCCTGTCCTTGTTACCACTGCCTGTGCATTTGCTTCTTTCCCTTTAGTTTGACCAGCAGGTCCCTACTCAGCCATATGGATCTCTTTCCTTCCTTACCCTATTTCTTGCTCCTGGGCATTACCAGCTCTTGTGCTCTACGAAAGACTTCCTTAAATATCTGCCAGCTCTATTCCACTCCTTTGTCCCTGAGGGCAGTCTCTCAGGGGATCCTATTGACTATTTCCTTGAAGAGCTGCAGGTTTGTTCTCCTACTGTTCAGGGGCCTAACTTTACTCCTTACCTCACCCATATCCCTCAGCACTAGAAACCACACCATTGCATGATCACTGCAGCCCAGGCTCCCTTCTATCTTGTTCCAGATTAGCTGACTTGGTGACCAGCAGATCCAGTATCACTTCCCTTCTCGTAGGGCTGTTTATTATCTAGCTCAAGCAGTTTTCCTCCATGCATTCCAGATACATGGATTGCCAAGGGTTTACTGTGCTACTTTCCCAGCAGATGTTGAGGTGGTTGAAGACTTGTAGCAGTACAAGAGCCTGCGAGTGCAATGCCTCCTGTAGCTGGAGGGAAAAGGCTTTGTCAATAGGCTTCTTTTCTTCAGGTGATCTGTAGTAGGCATCCTCTGCAGTTTTTGAAATTTAGTACTCTTATTTACTTCCTTTGTTAATGTATTTGATAACATTGCTTTGCATGATTAAGTAGCTTCGGCAAATTATTTCAAGGGCAGCCTTATATAAGTGGTGACAGAAAAAATGTTACAATTTTTTTTCTCCTCATATTTTTCTTTCAGTTTTCCAGAAGGAATATATAATATATAAAATATATTAAAAAATTTCCATCTGACATATTTTCAATAGATTTGATACTCCTTTTTGATTTGTGAGTCAGGTGGATTTATTTCTTTGTCACAAGCTCTTAAAAATTATAGAATACCTTCCAATCTTTGTGCTGTTAATGGTACTGCTTACAATTTTTATAAATGTACTTAAAAGGCACATACCATGTTCTGTGGCATACTTTACTACACTGAATTGTAGTAGACTACAAGTAGACATTACTGGTTACACTATGATGCTGATAAGAGCAAGGTTGTGGGTTTGATGCCCATATGGGCCATTCGTTTAAGAGCTGGACTCAATTATCTTTGCGGGTCCCATTCAACTCAGAATATTCAATGGTTCTATGATATAGACCTCAATATATTGAAATTATTATTCATGGCTAGGCTTCATGAACGAAGATTTGGGAAGGGCTCTACCCACACTTGCTACAAGCGTGCTGGTGGCTAAAAAGGCCAATGCGAGATAGGAAAGTCTGATCACAAAAGGCACAGTGGAAAGTCTTCTCAGGCGATATTGGTGAGACAAGGTTCTTTCTGCGTTGTCTTTTTATTTTGAGACTGATCCTGCATGTGCTCTCAAAGGAAGCAGCAGCATTGTAGATGGTGTGCCTCCATGCCTCCCAGCTGGAGGCCAGAATGGACCATTGATGGTGATCAATATGGCCAAGGCTGAGGTGTTGTTTGAGGGAGTCCTTGTTTCTCCTCTTTGGGGCTCCTCTCTTGTGGCAGTCGGTGGCAAGCTCACCATAGAGCACAATCTTAGGGAGGCGGTGATTCTCCATCCTGGAGACGTGCCCTGCCCAGCGCAGCTGCATTCTCAGCAGCATGGCCTCAATGCTGGTGACCTAAAATTACTATTATATTATTTATAAATGGAAACCTATAACTAGTTTTACAAAACTTTGAATAAATTTATATTGTACTGTAGATCTGGGATTATTTCAAATCTAAAACAGACTTTCGTATATCCTCTGTGTGAATACAAGTCCAAATTCACAGATTTGATTACTATATCAAGGGAGAAAGTTTATGTTCATTTTACCAATGTGTCTGGACTCCTGTGTGAATCCGTACTGCCAACAGCATAGGGCACCTTAACATAAGATTCTTTTCTATTGCTCTGTCCTCATGCCAAAGGTACTTTCTAGAAGAAAACTTAAACTCTCGATCTAGAGGAAGGTGTCCCTGCCCATGGTGGAACTAGATGATCTTTAAGCTTTCTTCAAACCCCAACCATTCTTTATGATTTTGATCTATAGCTACATTTTTGTGCAGATAGAATGCACCATGAAAGTTTCCTCTTCTGTTTCTGACCCAGCACAGACAACTTAGTAACCCAAGAGTTTTATCTATAAAACACTATGTTTGTTAATTGACTGACAAAGGTTAGTGGAGTCTATTAGTTTTCCAATGGTATGTGAGACATTGGAATTAGCTGAAAGTTTGCTTATATACATATTCACATTCTCTAGAAATGGAGTTTAGGTGATAAGAAAGGGAGACTAAGTAACTTAATCCTTGTTACCTTCTTCATGGACTGTGAATGTATTTTGCAAAGCAGCAGAAATGTAACTAAGACAAACACAAAAGCTTGCAAGAATAAGATTAATATCTCTCACATTCACCACCTTTGTTTTCAATTTTTTTTCCTGATATTCAAAATCAAGCTTTTGTACTTTATGATTTTTTACAGCACTCAGAAAATTCAAATAACTTCATCATAAAACCAAAAAGAAAGTGATATTTTGCAAGTTTATTTATTTATGTCACTATTTTATGAGTTTATTTTAGTAATTATGGTGTTAGTCTTCCTCATCTTGATATTTTATCCTTGCCTGGAAGCACTGTTAGAAAGCTGTATGAAAACTAATATGAAAGATGACCAATATTTTAACCTTCACATATTCCTGATGATGACCAAAATGGTGTCATTTTATGACTCATTGCGATATGGATATGTGGCATGTGTAAAGATGCTTTGAGCTGAACTTGAATGCACTGTTTCTTTATTGTTTGATTTCTTCTGGTTTTCCTCCCATTTTGAAAAGTAGAGTATTTTGAAAGATGATATTACTTTGTACTAAAGAATTTTAATATTCCCACTCAGGCAGTCTCTTCTGAATTAGAAAATCTATTCCCACTATCAGATCCTACCCTAACCAGATCTCATTATTACTGTAATCATGGAGGTAGTCTAATGTCTTAGAATCATAGAACCATTAAAGCTGGAAGAGATCTCTAGGATCATCAAGTCCAACTGTTACCCTAGCACCTTCATGTTCACCTCTAAACCATGTCCTTAGGTGGTGCTACATCTACACATTTTTGAACACTTCCAGGAAAAGTGAAACAACCACATCCCTGACAGCCTGTTGCCATGCCTGAACACCCTTTCAGTGAAAAAAAAAAAAATCATAATATATAATCTAAAACTCCCGTGGCACAACTTGAGGCCATTTCCGCTACTCCTAATACTTGTTACTTGGGAGAAGAGACCAATACCCACCTCACTACAACCTTCTTTCAGGTAATTTTACAGGGCAATAAGGTCTCCCTCAAGGCTCCTTTTCTCTAGACTAAGCAACCCCAGCTCCTTCAGCCTCTCCTCATCAGACTTGTGTTCAAGATCCTTCACCAGCTTCATTTCTGTTATTTGGACATGCTCCAGCACCTCAATGTCTTTCCTGAACTGATGGACCCAAAACTGAACACAAGATTCAAGGTGTGGCCTCACCAGTCCCAAGTACAAGGGGATAATAATTGCCCTGGTCCTGTTGGTCACACTATTTTTGATACAGGCCAGGATGCCACTGGCTTTCTTGGCCACCTGGGCACACTGCTGTTCATGTTCAGTCATCTGTCAATCAGCACCCCCAGGTACTTTTCTGCTGAGCACTTTTCTAGTCACTTTTCCTCACACCTGTATCACTGAATGGGTTTGTCACCCAGGTGCAGGATCCAGAAGTTCACCTTTTTGAACCTCACACAATTGGCCACAGACCATGAATCCAGCCTGCCCAGATCCCTCCAGCAGATAAGCATTACAGTCCAACCTGGTGATGTCTGTAAACTGACTGAGGCTGCCCTCAATCCACTCATCCAAGTCAGCGATAAAGACAGACCTGCAGTTCCCTGGCTCTTCTTTCCAACCCTTTTTATAGATTTGCATTGCCTTTGCTAACTTCAAGTGGGACCTCTTGAGTAACAGAATTGGGTCCAATACGGAGCCCTGGAGAAAACACTTGCAACCAGTGACCAGATGGATGTAACCCCATCCACCACCACTCTCTGGGTCTCACCATCTAGCCAGTTTTTTACACAGTAAACAGTACAACCATCCAAGCCATGAGTTGGTAGTTTCTACCAGAGAATGCTGTGGGGAACAGCATCAAAGGCTTTACTGAAGTCCAACATCCAACATCCAGAACCTTTCCATTGTCCGCTAGGAAGGTTATCTTGGCATAGAAGGAGAACAGGTTGGTCAAGCAGGACCTGCCTTTCATAAACCCATGCTGACTGGATCTGATCCCCTGGATGTCCTGCACATGGTGGCACTCAAGATGATCTGCTCTATGACCTTTTCCATCATCCATAGGTCTGTAGTTCCCCTTATCTTTCTTCTAACTGTTCTTGTAGATGGGTATCACATTTGCTAACCTCTAGTCACCTGGTTCCTCTCCTGTTAGTCAAGACTGCTGGTAAGTGACTGAAAGTGGCTTGGCAAGGTCTTACATTCTCTCCCTCAGTACCCTTAGGTGAATTGCATCTGTCCCCATTGTTCATGTCTAAGTGGTGTAGCAAGTTGCTGACCTCTTCCTCCTGGCTTGTGGGGGTTTCATTCTGCTCCTCAATTCTGTCTTTCAGTTCAGGGCGCTGTGTACCCTGAGGATGACTGGCCTTACTATTAAAGACTGAGACAAAGAAGAAATTAAGTGTGTCATCCTTTTATGTATCCTCTGTCACTGTGTTTCCCCCTGCATGCAGTAAAGGATGGATGGAGATTTTCCTTGGCCCTACTTTTGTTGATGATACCTTTATAAAAACACCTTTAGTTGTCTTTTACAATAGCCACTTCTGTGTGAGATGACTGGATCAGCATCACTAGTAGCCTTAAAAATTTCATACCAGAAAAAATATAAATCACAGTTAGACTTGTTTGTAAAGCAGCTCAAGAATAGCAGCACAGAAGACAACATATAGCATTCAGAAAAGCCTTCTAAACTCTTTTGGATCACAAGGAGGTGCTACTTTAAATACAGTATTGAGTTGTATTTCCTTCCACAGAATGACTGCAGAATTATTCCCAGAGTTTATAGACTCTTTGTTTCTATTTGCTCCTTAGCTGTCTAGTTATACTCCTAGCTTTGGTATAAGTAGGACAATACAAAATAAAGAACAAAGTGAAAGACAGTGCAAAGACAAAAGTAAATTCAAGGTTAGTTTATTGAATTGGAATTAATCATTGTTCAATTATGTGGGAATTAATTTTATTATAGCTATTATTTTTTCCTAATTTTATTAAGACAGTGTTTAATAAATATGCTTAATAGGGACCAAAAATATTTGTTCACAAATAAATCCCTAATCATTTGCATCATGTACCTGATTTCAGAGGTAGATGGAAGCCAGAAGGAAAAATATTTCCTCTTCTTGGCTCTTTTCTGCTCTGACAGTTCTATTTTCATCTCTGCAATGTTATCATGCCCTTTAATAAGCATAGTTCTGCTCAATCATATCACCTTTTTGACATCTGGTGTTGCAGGTGTGTTTCAATGAGGTGGCAAACAGAGTCCAGAACACAGAGAAACACTCAAGAAACCCCCCTAATTTCTTTTCTTCTGCATATCTCTTGATTGTCATACCATTCACCTTACCAGGTTCTACTCTTTTAAGAGCATCCCTTTATTTATCTTATTCATCTTTGCAAATAAATGAGCTTTCTTATATCATCCATACACTATTTCTAACCTGTCAAAAAAATCCAGAACACAAAATCCTCTAAATACTGCAGTGACTTATAACACAGAAAAATGCAATAAATTAATTAGATTAGCAACTTTTTCCTGCACAGTCTTTGAGTGTAAACAGGCATCTAAACATGCAGCTCTTTTTAGCAATTTCCATTTGTACGTGCACACACAGACAAAATAAAACAAAAAACCAATAAAAATAAACAAAATAAAACCAACAAACCCCTAAATAAATCTGTCTTCCCTAAGGTTCAGATAACACAAGTTCACTGCCTGAAAAACCTGGAGATAAAAAGCTTGCAAACTTGACAGCCTTGATAGGTACCTTGTAAAAAAAAGATTTTCTAGAAAATATTTTGTTTATATAAACCACTAACTTTAATCTATAAAAGACAGCACTTAATTTATAGAAGACATATGTTAAAAATAAAATTAGGTATTTTAAATGGTTCTGTCTTGTACCTCAGCTTGTCATAAAATGTGCCTTTTATCCTTAAATTTTTCAGGCACATTCTCACACATAACTGTACATTTGGAAACAGATAAACTACACAAACAGGCAGTTACATTAAAGGAAGCATATAAGTGAAACATTCATAAAGGCATAAAGAATCACTAAGGAACTATGCCTTGAAAAAATGGTGTAGAGGGCTCATGAACTGACTATAAGCAGGGACTCCCTTTTGTTCAACAAAATGGATTGCCAAGAAGTTTGACATTACTAAGAAAGGGATGTGCTAGTATTGAAGCCACCCATACACACTATAATAGTTCTTTCTCAAAGTTGAAAGTTTGTGAAGCTTCCAGCTGAATGTAATGATGAGCCCATTGACAAGATGACATTCATTTGAGAAGCAGGCAGCAATAGATGGATGGATAAGTCAGATAGATTCTTCAGCTGACACAGGCTAAATATGCAGTTGTAATCAGTATTTCAGAACAGTATCTCTAATTTGACACTGATGCAGAGAGGTTTCTATTCAGCTTTCTAAAAATGGACTTTGTTGTCACATTGGCGTGCGTGTGTGTAAAACATGCTGTCACTCTCACAACCTCTTGTCCTGACTCTTGATAGAGCTCCACTTATTTTCAAGGCATTTATGAATAGAAGAGAGAATGCAAAAACCACACTTGCAGATTTGTCCTGAAGTGAAGTGTCAAATTCGATGTGTGTTGAACTGTCTTTTTCAGGAGCATGAACAAGACAAAGCAACCAGCAGAAGAAACTCTAGCCTTTCTGATACTGGGTATGAAAAGGAAGCATCTTTTGCTGCAGGGTTTTTCTTACCTTGTTCTCTGAAGTTCAGAGGAAGGTTTAGGAGGTAAGATGGGAAAGAAATTTCACTTTTGTCAATCTAAAGAACTATAATCATTTATAATGGCTGTACATTCCACACTTTTTAAAAAGGAAAAACAGCTACAATAGTCAAATGTTTTTGCCTCAGTAGGTAACATTTTGATGAGTTCTAGTGACAGATAATTGGAAGGAGAACAACTGTTTCAATATGAAGTATAAATATTTCTTAAAAACAACAAGGAGTAGTAAAATTAGACGCTACTATATCAGAAATTAAAATCAGAATATATGTTAATTTTTAAAATATTTGGTTTTATGGTATTTTCAATTATTTAGTTTCTATGAACATGCTAACAACTACATTCAACCTCCCCCATTCAGTTTATCAAAGAATTGGATGCAAGTGTTGCTCAACAGTCATAGCAAAGTTGTGAAATCTATGATCTGAACAAGTGCATCAAAAACTGATTCTAGCAGTAGTACTTAATAAAAATGTACCTTATTATTCAGTTGTTCAATTATACAATATTAATGTAGAATATTAAATTCTTAGACATTTTTTCAAATAACTGTAATTTCAATCTCAGAATTAGATCTTTCACATGCTAAATACCATAGCAGAAAATAGCCTCAACTTCAACTTGTCTGAAAGTTCATGATTCAAGAATGAATTGTAGCTAAAAAAGAGAGACCACTTAAGAATTCCAGGTATAACAGTATTTTCCTTGTAATCATCCAGTGAAAAAATGAAGATGATATAAAGAAAATGCAGTCAGAAAAAAACTCCCAAGAATTTTTGAAGAGAGAAACTGATGAAAAAAATTCTGTTTACAAACGTGTTTGATTTTATGAAAGTTTTTGATTTTCAAAACAAAAATTAATAAAAACTATGTGACACAATTTTTATTGCCAGTCTTGAGAAAAAGCATAAAGCAGCAAGCTGCCTTTTGTGACTGTACATTTTCAGCAAATGTGAAAGCATCATTAGTGGAAGGCCAGACTTGACACTGTTTTTATTGGAAGCAAAATCCAGTGGACAACCTGTTTCTACATTAATAACACATAGCCTCTTCCTGTCCTCTCATTGCCAGAGAACAAGGCAGACACATCATTGGCACATCTATATTTCTCAGGTGCAAACATATGCTACGATTAATTTCATGTGTATAGGTTAATACTAAGCAGTGGTCTGTCAGAGAATGTAATGATATAAGGCTTAACAGTTCTATGTACAACGGTGCTAGGTCTTTTTAAAGGCCGAATATGTAAGCAGGTGCAGTGAAACTGTCATTAAAACAAGGATATGACTCTCTACTCAACCAGACAGAGTTTTGGGGTTTTTTGACTAGCAAGCTTTTCGTATAGTGAGGACACCAGGACCAGTCAAATTATTTTAAACTCTAAACAACTGAGCAAAAACTGGAATTAAAAGCTTTAAAAACTGAGAAACACAGAACTGTGAAAAAAGGAAAACGAATTTCAAATAAGTTTGTGCATGGATCTATCCTCTGGGCAGCGAGTCTATACACAAAATCCTATCCACTGATATTGTCCTCAATTCAACATTTTGTGTCCTCTGGACTGTTACAAATTTATCAAGATTCTTTGCATTCCTGGAAACAGTGTCTTCTGTTACTCTACAAGCATGTGCATTTGTTTGCCTTCTTGCTGTATATTTCTCTTTCCACATGCNATACACACATAAGCCTTTTGAAAGGGTGTAGTAGAAAATATGTTAATCTGATTGGTGAAAAATGGGATAGAAACCCTTTAGAGAAGATTTAGAGAAGATTATTTATATATTAAGGAAAGCAACGGCTCTAAGTCACTGATTGAGAATATGTTATTCCCTTTGCTTCAGGATCATGACCTAAAAATGGAAATATTCATTTAAATTGAAGACTACAAGTATATTGAAAATATACATGAAGCCTTAAATGCCAAGACATCTTTAAATATTTTTAAGTGCAGTTCTTATTCGATCTTGTTTTAATCAGAATATGCTCTGAAATTTGGGCTAAATTCATTAATAAGCTCAACTGCTTTGAGTTACTTTGTTTTTGCAAAAAACTGTAGTTTGTCAGTGACTCATAAATGTATGTTTGTTTGGGTTTTTTTTGTTCCTGTGATTCCACACATTGGATTACTTCCTCTTTGGCTTTCATTATCTGAACTAAATTTTATAGTGCAAAACTTTTCAATCTAGTTCTGGAGTTTGAATTCAATATAATTTGTGTTCTCAAGGCAAGATCTCAGGTGAAACAATAGAATCCCACTTCATCTACCCCCACAGTGGTTGAGACTAGCAGCTGAGAATTTGAAGCTGCTGTTGAAAGACACTCAGAATTATTTATAAAAGTAGTCTCAGTGTTAACAGTGATAAATTGCTGTAGCAATTACAGCATGCTAGCTGACAACAATGCAGTTGCTTTAGCAACTTTTAAGGTTCTACAATCTATTAACTCCACAATTTTGGTGGGTTTTTTTTTGTTTTCCTTTGTGTTTTTGTTTTGTTGTTGTTTTTGTTTGTTTGTAAAAAAAAAATTGTCAATTAAAAAAAAAAAAAAAGAAGTGGCAACCTTCTTTGTGGAGTTAGTAACCTAAATGTGCTTTTGGTACTTATTTGAGGATTCCAACAGTGAAAAGAAAAAAGTGCATGTTGTGCAACACCAATGTGCAAAAACAGGGGATCATTAGAAGGAACTTCTGTTTTAATACAAATTTTAGCTGAAGAAAGGCTTGTTGCTTTAACATGAAACAGCAGACACTTGAAACAAATTAGAAGACTACTACTCTTAAACTGGGGTGGAATTTTCATTGTCTGAATGAACGCCTCTGTATCTTCTGTAATTTGGTGTAGTTAAATAGAAGCAGAAGAATAAAATAGAATCAGCCAGATAATAAAAAGTTTCTGTGTGCTACTGATTGATACCAATGTAATTTATCCTTCTGAATAACTCTCTTAGTGACTTAAAAACCTCAGAAAAAATGAAGAGGAAATTAATTTTGGTAATTTTCTTGACTTTTAGGTGCCCTTGTGGGTCTGATCTTAGAGAGGGAATCAGATTCTCTTTAGAAGAAATAAGTGGCAAATTTATGAGCAGTACCTCTCAAAATCCTGTATAAACAATGATTAATAACTGATAGATATAGCTTATGTGTGAACTGTTCATTACTTTATAATGGATTTTTTCTGTAATGTCTTAAAGAAAACATACTATTATTTCTGAAAACTGTTTTGCCACTGGTTAAATTCTGTCATTTTTCCAGAGATAAAGTGGAAGTCCAGGTATTAAACTGAATTCACACTTGTTGATACAATCACACACACAAAAACATTATGAGAGGATTATATCTCTAAAATGCTGCTCAGAAGAGCAGGTCTTAGGTTGATGCACCAAGAAAAATGAGAGCTGGAGACTTAAGACTAGAAGGCACTCTCCAGAGAAGGTCATAGATTTTCAGAGATGCAGTTAAACCTGTTCAGCTAACAGGTAAGAAAAGAAATTCTTATTTCCATTGCTCCAGAGGATAACAATTTTATGTGACATGCAGTACCTCCTTTAAAACCAAATTGATTGTCATTAACTATATTTTTAGTCTCTAATTCTTTATTAGTGAAGTCCTGAATTTAGATTGAATTACTTTGGTCAAGAATGAATATACAGTCTGTAATTTGTGGATTGCCTTTCTAAAATGCCAGAATTCAGGAAATGTTATGAAGTATTCTGAACAAAAAANNAAAAAAAAAAAAAATTAGCTTCTCAGCTATTCTTTTACTATTCTCAGTTGCACCTGAGTATCCATACCTAGTAACATTTCCATTTAGAAGATATTTGTTTGGCAACCCTCTATATGCATAGCCAGCATTTAAAATTTTTAGTGTATCCTCTTCTTTAGTTCAAACTCAGATAAAATAAAGGACATTTTTCCCTATTAAATATCAATATCTGGTTCTCGTTCTGCTATTTTATGTCTCACTATTTTAGTTCATCTTTTTAAGGTTTTGAGACATCAGAGCCTTTTTCAGTCTTCTTTGTCATACACATACTTTTTTTTTGGAATTCTGATACTTTTCTACTTGGCTTGCATTTCTGTATCTCCAAGATTTAATATGTTTTAGTCTGTAAATGAAAACAATTCTGTTTATCATGTCTTTTGAAGTGCTTTAAAACCACTGTACTTGTGCTGAAACTTTAGGAAGTTGCTTTTCTTTGTGACTTTCATGGGAAATGTGCACAGCAATTTCAAAATAAAAAATTAGTTCACTGACAGATCTCAGAATAAAGTTGTTAATTAGCCTTTTGTTTGTCAGAGATCTAGTACTCAAAATATTCCAAAGATTAACTTTTTAAAAAGGGCTTATTATTTAAAATGTCAAAATCCAAGGCTGATTTAAAATCTAATAAACTTTATTGCTATTCTAAACAATGAACAAGGCAGGTTATGGCAATGGGAGGCTTTTCAGCCCTTTTGACTAGTGTATGAGAGGATGCAAGGATCAAAAGTCTTTCCTGGTGGTGAGGGTAATCCACTACTGCCATAATATGGCAGGCGATACAATTATCAGTGTTCTAAGCCTTTTAAATAGAATTGGCTAACTTTTCAAAAGATGTTCTCTTACACAGTTGTGTAAAAAGTTCAGTAGCATTTTTGTGTAATGGTCATTTCTGGTATTGGAACTTGGGAGCTTTGGAATCAGCATCTTAATTCCGTTTTCACATGCTTCAGTGAACAGAATTGACTGTGTGCTATGTGTAACTGTTGCAGCTCTTAGTTAAAATAAAAATTCATACTTCAGCAGATCAATTACTATTGTCTGGGTTATATATCATTTGTGTATATCATGCACAATCAGCTTGTCATCTATTTTTCTCCCATCAGATACTGGCCACAATAAAGTCAAGAAAAGAGATCAGTAATCACAGACTTTTCACGCTGATGACTGGTTGATGTTCCTTGTTCACCTCCTCAGGGACATACTGACAACTAAATTTCAATCTGAATAGTTTCTTCCCTCTAGTCCTAAGAAATTTTTAATAAATTCCCTTCTAAACTTGTTCTCTCTCTATTCTCTGTTCCCTTTGTCTTCACAGTTGTGATAGGTTGTTTTTTGTAGGCCTTCCTTGGTAACCAGGGTCAAAACCTAGGAAGTATTCCATCCCATCTCTTTACGTAATCAGGTGTATATAAGCCGAAGGGGGAGGTGTTCTTTTTCCTCTTTTNGAATCTTTCTTGTGAGGTTTGGCCATTGGCAGAGAGCCAACCCGAACTTTTACAACAGTGCAGATCTGTTCCACCCAAAGGATCTCCTGCTATTGCAAAGGCTTCAGACATTTCATCCTTTATTATTTTTGGAAAGGTGCACATGGATAAGTATTCTCAGAAAGTTTTCTGCTTTGTTTCTCAGATTTCACATTTGGTAGAAAATATTCTAATTCTCTAAAGGAAAACTGTTTAATTATATCAATGATTTTTTCAGCAGTATAGTTTCTGATAACGTATTTTGTACTTCATGATTTGGAGGTCAAATAAGAAAGAAGCAAGCTATTATGCCACTAGAAACACAGAAACTTAAAGTGGCATATATGTATTCCTAAAGAAGAACTTTAACACAGAAAACATAATTGAGTTCCACTATGCTGGCATATTTTGTACAAATATTTTGTAACTGACTTCTTATTGGTTTACTTCTTACATAGCAAAATAATAGTCAGGCAGACATTCTGGACTTCCCAGGCAAAGCAAAACTCCCATTGTTAAGAAAGGAATTTTCTTCAAATCAGTTTTGAGACACAGAGAGAGACAACATGTAGCGTCTTGAAATAAAGACATCAAGCCAAAACAATGAGAATAAAAAAAGAAAAAATATACATCAGGAAATATCCTGTATAATAATGTTAAACTGTCAGGTTTGTGTAGTACTTAGTCTGTAAAACGACTCAATTATATTTGCAGTGAAATCCTTTTCTACAGATTTGGTATGATTCAAATAAGCAGAGTGCTATTAAATTCCCTTTTTCTCTATGTATATAGAATACTAGAAGGTACTGAATGAAAGTTTTGGTAAACATTTGAGACATTTACATCATTCTACAACTACAGTAAGAGAATAACAAGAGATGGGGAATGATTTATTTACCAAAAGTAGAATAATATTTTTATATGATTTTTAATGACAGGCTTTTCTTATTAAAGATTGGTTCATTTAATTAAAAACCTTGATGCTAAATTGAAGACAGGAGCTGGCTGATAGAATCATATCAAAGAAGTCTTTCAGAAGAAATAAGTTGTATGGTGTGCTAGAAACGGAGCTGTTTTATTTAGCAATTCAAAAATTGAAGGTCAGAAAAGAGGTTTGATGTACCACATTTTACAGAGAGCAACAGTGACTTTTGGACAGTTGTTAATACTGCATAACTGATCCATATGAGGGGAACTTTAGTTTGTTGACTGCAAGATACAATTGTGATAAAGAAACAGAAGTGATTAAGCAAAACAGTAAGATAATGAAGTTGCAGTAACCATTGAGAGAAGCAGATATGCTGTGCATCTTAGAAAAGGTCACACTGTCCACTTGAAAAAAAAGTAAAACTATGACTCAGAAATAGACAGGACACAAACAAGTAATACCACAAATCTCATTGATCGTGTCATGTTGTTTGGTTGTATATCTCCCATTATGGAGATGAGAAATGTGTTTCACTAAGCTATATGCCATCCCATGAAAATGGTTTTGTTTCAAATGTTTTAGGATCAAATATCTTTGTTTGAGTTTGATTACTTCTTTCCCCAATTTATTCACACCTTTCAGAAAATTCTAATCTATGATATTAAATATTACCTCAAACAAACTTAGGGTGGATATAATATTTATTAATATGAATAAGCATAATGCAAGTCCCTAACAAAATCTTCATTACTTCTCTGAAAGTAGAAAAAAAAATCCGTACTCTCTCACATACTGTAAAATTCATGAAACATAATTATTGACAAAACATTGAAAAAAAAAAAATTCTTCACGGAAAATGTCAGACTATGATTCCTTCTTGTAATTTACATCTTGCAACACAAAAACAGTTTAAAACAAAGCTTCTTGAGCACTGTACATAAGTACCTCTTCAAATAACTTAAAAGACTTTATTGTTTCATTATTTTTTCACTTTGACCAAGTATTATAAAAGTGCTTGATTTTCCTTTGAAAGTAATGATAATACTGTAAAAAGACAGATATAAGGTGTTAGAGTCTACACTAAATCAAAAGGTCAAAAGGTCTTTTTTCTTACTGAACAAAGCTAATCAGAATAGTTTATTAGTACAAATAGCTGAAGTACATTCTCCAATTTTAGCTATCAGTTTACTCCTAGGCACTTTTCGCTTAACAGTCAGATTGGAAAATTTTTCTAGCTATGTAATCAACAAGTAAATTAAATTGTAAAGAAACAGAAATAGGAAAACAGTTATTTTATCCATTTTTTTTTATATGATCTAACTACAATAGTCTTTATTCAAAAAGGGAAGAGGGAAAACACATTTTGGATAATATATATTTTAATGGTATTTTCCTTTCCAGAGTATAACACAAGCCAGTAAATTGCTATTTTCATTTTGAGACAAGGGGCTTATACTT
>VXBX01008781.1:16294-83928 GCA_013400415.1 Scytalopus superciliaris | reverse complement strand
AGCCTAGCCATGATGATGAGTTCAAATTACGTTTACAATGTTAAGATTGTATCAAGTAAATGAACTAAAGTATATTAAAAAATAATGTCCCCATCAATGTTAGAGTGAACACCTAGAGTATTACACTATTCGTTTTGTATTGTCAAATAATTACACCAGAATAGCAATTCTGACAAACATCCTCTTGTGGACAAGGCCTCAGAAGACCTAGACCAAACCAAAAGCACTTCGTCAGAAACTGAGATCACTGTTTTCCAATGCTACAGTTATATTACTTCAACATGTCACTGGAACAGTTAGTGCAAAAAAGTGAAATTAGAATAATTCAACAAATTACAAGTTGTTTGAAAGTGAAGGCCACAGCAGTTATCAGCCAACACTAGTGCAGCGCTTCAGTGTTTCTAGTACAAAGGATTTGATTCTTACATAAGTTCCTGCTGAAGAATAAGAATGGAAATGAAATAAAGTACCTTGAAACTTTTACCGGTTTCTGAGACAGAAAAATCCTTCTCATGGAATGGAGTAAAGTAAAATAGAGCAACTACATTGCAACAGAAATGTTGCTGCTCTGTAAGCAAACTTCATTATGTGGCTACCAACCCATGCCTTTTAACAACTGGATCACTGCAGTAGTGCCTCTGGAAGAAAAGCAGTGGTCTGAAAGGAACAGAAGCTGATAATTCAGTTACAAAGCTCACCTGACCTACTAAGTTTAATATTCAAAAAGAGGGAAAAAATCATCTTTGTCCAGAAATGCTTTATTGTTTTGTGGCTTTTACTATCTTGTACTTACACATACATATTTAATCGAGTGCAGGACTTCACTCTGCACTCTGGTAAACCAGGATTGAAGCTCTGACAAGCTGTCACATAAGAGCGAGATAAAGTCAAGATTTAGGAGTCTAAAAGTTTTGAATTTTTTTCCTCAGACTGTTTGTATCCTTTCAAATCTTACTCAGCTTCCTGCTATCCCTTACTCCTGCTGTAATGGTACAAGGGGCAAGTCCACTGAAATGAAATTTTACACCCAAATAAAACCCCTGACATCACAGGCACACGTGGTTCTACTGCTAGTTCTCCTCTAAAGCTGGTATGCTTTTTATTTACAGACTTGAAGTGGATGATTTTGGTATTAATTATCAGTAAAGCAAACCCTAAACTTCTTAAGCAGATGCTCAACTTCTTCCTCTTGAGTCAAATCTGTTCATCCTCTCCTAACCTCTGCTTCCTATGAAGTAAATCCAAAACCCCACGAGCCTACTGAATCACTGTAATTGTTCAGGAGTTAGACAGTTTAGCTATTTAGTGGTCTGGTGATCTATTTTTCCATCAGAATCCCTGAATTCCTTCGTTTTCCCCATCCTTTGCTCGCCACATAAATAGGCCTTCTGTCTACCCAGTAACCACCATGTGATGCTGATGCTTACTGTGATGTGATGTTTACTGCACTCATAACCTCTTTTTTACAGTGACCTCACAGGAATAACGACTTTTGTCTTCACATGGGATTAGATGACATAAAATTACTCTAGCAAAGTATTTATTTGTTATATTTTTTTAATAATAAAAAAACACATATGTGGAGTGTTTTTGAGGACTTCAATTACAGCAGTCTTTGAATGAGCTGTTTGGCTTTGTTGTTCTAGTTTGGGGGGAGCACGTAAGTAATTTAGATAATACACATTCATACTTACAATGCCTCTTAAAGTATGGGAAGGTGTACCAGAATTCTCAGGATGTGACAAGCTACATGGAGATGGCCATTTTGCACACTGATATCATGCACTTCTCTAGTCTTAAACCCCCCTAATTCTTTGTCCTCCTTTTCCTTCTTCTTGCCCATTCCTACTGCCAAAGCCAGTATGAGTTAAAGAGCACAGCTTCTGCTCCCCACGCACATACCCAAGGGTAAAACCAGTCCTTGAGAGCTACTGAAGGTTACAGCCCATCTTCTTTCTCATTTCCACTTTCTTGTTCCTCTTGTCTTCTTAGCCAGTAGGAAGGAAGAAGGGCATTTCAACTGAGCTTTGGCTCTGACCCTGAAAGATTGGGTACTATCCCTTATGCCCTATAATATACATGTATTTCTAATGAAAAGAGAGAACTTTCTATTTACTACATGAATCTAGACATTGACTATACAAGTATACATCTGTATTATCAGTATTTCAGAGAATCACAGAATGGTTTGGGTCAGACGGGACCTTAAAACTCATTTCATTCCACATCCCCGCTGTGGGACACCTTCCACTAGACCAGGTTACTCCAAGCCTCATCTACTATTTAATTTGACCTTTATTATATAGATTAAAGTCAGGGTGAAATAGATTACAATTTGGCCTGGGAAAGTAATTGAAAACTCAGGTATGTAAGGGTCTTTGCAATCCAGAGGTCTAATACAGAATTACAAATATTAACCCTTTTTTTTTTTTTTTTTAAACTAGCAGCTTGTCTTGCCTTTTCTGCTTCTGCAGAATTCTGTATGTTTAAAGCTGTTTGCCAAAATTTGTTAATTACACTCAGCTAACACATATACACACATTTTCAGCTTTAAACTGCATTTTTATTTACAAACAAGTCCTACCTTTTTTTGAACACCCAGTAAGCTTTCTCTGGTGGTGGATTCCCCCCATGTCTATTTTCCTTTTTTTCCCCATATTACTGTAATGTAATAAAAATATCTATTCTTTGCATTCCATGAATGCACTTAGAGGTTGAAATGAAAACACAAAGTATTGCATATTTAGATCTCTTGTCTGCTAAACAAAGGTGAGAAAGGTAAAACTGATACAAAGACACAGTACTTTGCTACAAATAAGTGAGAGACTTTTGCTAAATAAGACTCCAAGTTTAAAGGAAACTAAAAGATAAAACTTTACATGTATCAGTTATTTGCTGTAAGATTAAGTCTTCAGAATTGGATGAGATTCTAGAAAAGGCAGTTAATATATGGCGCCAAGGTTTCAGATAGTTAAACACTCACAATTCTAGTAGAAGGTTTCAATATTTATACAGACAAGATTCTGTATTTTAAAAGAATTGCACTGAAAGCATCATCAAAATGGTAGAGAAGAGATTGATACATAAACCTGCCATCTCAAAGAACAACCAACTAAATTGTTTTCCGTTCAGTCAGGCAAGTTTAGAAAGTGACAACGGACCTTACATCAGACCCTTCTGTCTAAGACATTGTTCTCATATGTGGTTTGAAGAACTCCAATGGCAGCATGTTAACCTTTATTATTCCTTGTTTAGCTTGAAGCATTTAAATAACACATCTGTTTTTAGAGATAGAACGTCTTTACGTGTTCTCCCTGCCCCTGCCTTGGGATGAAGGAGGGCATTTGTCTACTAACTTTGCTTTGTATGTGGGAAATGTTATTCATCACATAGAATATGGATGCAATTAAGTAACCACTCTGAGAGCTGCTGCTCTGTGTCTGAAAGCACAAAGTTAAGTGGAGCTGACTTTGTCTTCACCAAAGCAAGAGGGTTCCTTCCACCAAGGCACTCAGTTCAGCTGTGCCTGGTCATGTACACGGTACACACAGCCTGGGACAAACAGACTCCAAGGGATGAATGCAATGATGGGCACCTGACAGAACAGGGCTGAGGACATGCCGTCCAGTGACCTGGGCATCTTTATTCTGGAGAAAAGATCACAGAGGCATCCTTACAATTGCATCCACATTTGGAGATGGGTCTTAAGGTGGAATTGTCCCATTCTGCCGTGTCACATGGCAGTGCACAGCAGGGCTTCGTGTCACAGGATTCATTTCCAGGAAGGGAATGTTGGGCTGGCTGGGCCTTCAGAAAGCTTGCTAAGCATAAAGGAGTACAAGCAGTTACCTCATTAGGCTGGGAATTCACATTATGGGGACTTTTGAGAAATAGCATAAACAGCATCTCAGGAATAAGGTGTGTGTTGGGGACTAACATCCAGGCAGAGCAAGAGTCAAGATTGTAAGGTACGACTGTTAATGTTTCTAGGTACTATAGGGTTTTTGTTCCTCTTTTCCTGGTGCATCTGAGTTTCCTTACAGTTCAGGAATTTAAAGATACTGACTGCACCTAATTGAAATTTTCCTCTTAGAACAGGAAAGTAACACTCATGTCCCCAGGCCAGTTATTTTTTTCACTCTCAGAAGTAAAGTAATTTGTCTACAAACTAAAGTAAATGCAAATTCGTCCCTGAAGAAATCTGGCACTTTTATTCCTAAGACCCTTAGCAGAACACAACAGGATGGTTAGGATCATCATGAAGTTAAAACTCATTAAAACCTTAGATACTAGCTTTACTCAAATTACATATGTAGGCTTTGTGGGTTTTGATACTATTCTTTAAAAATAACTGCTTTTCTTTTTTAACCTCATTCAGCTGAATTGTTCTTCCCTAGAGGCCTTCCTTCAAAACTGTCAAATACTGAAATGGCTGCTACTTCTATGGATTTCCAAGATATCAAGACACTCCCTTCAATTAAATTATTGTTCTAAACCCCAAAGTTCCTTAGACAACAGAAATGGGGTGCAGACTGATCACAAACAAACACAAACACTTGTCTCTCCCTGTGTCACCTCCTGACAAGTCAACTTAAATGGACAACATTTTAGAGTTGATGTGAATGTAAAAAGTTTCAGGAATTGATCACTTCAAGGATATCACTGTAAGCAAAGGCAAACTGCAGTATTGTTGCCACAGAGCACAACAGCAAATCTCCTGAAAGAGGCAATTCAATTCCTATGAAGAAATGAAGAAAATACAACAGGTGAGAAGTTCCTTGAAAAAAAACCCAAACAAAACAGCTAGGAGAAAAAAGTAATGAAAAATTACAGTCATCAAGACAAAATAACTCAGTTCTTTAATGAGAAAAACAATTCTTCAAACATATGACCACCTAAAACTGAAGAATAAAAGAGAAGAGGATATGGACCACATGTGGATCAGTAACTCATGCTACAGAGGAAGAACACTGAGAGATAAAACAAGGATAAAGGTGCTGAAGTAAGTCTACTGTGAAACTTATGTACAGTATTCAGAAAAACATGTACAGCAAAATATGAAGCAGGGCTGTCACTGACTTTTATCTGTTGTTTGTTTTGCTCAGACTCCTGAAAAGTTTCGGTGCAATTTTAAAATCCCTCAGTTTTGTAAATCCTGCTCTATGGGGTACTTAAAATAGCTCTGTAATGTTTTGTGGCCTTGAGTTACTGATACCTGTTCTTGACTTTAACTCTCTTCAAATGCAGAGTTTGCCAAGAATATTTGCCACCATGTGTGCCAGCACACCAGAAAACTGTTAAACAAATCACTTCAGGGGAAGCTGCTTCTTAAAATGCACCACTTGGCCTCAGGTAATCACAAGGTGCTACACTGTCAGAGCTACAGACTTAAGGATTTAACAGTGAATCAACTGTTTTCCTTCTTGGAGAGACCCCAAAAGGTGGTGTCAGACCAGAGCTTTCTACCTAGAAAGCTCATATGCTGGATAATGCAGAGCACTGCAGCCCTGCTGGATCCTGCTGTGCTCCTCGGAGTCTGTCCCAGCCAGGGCAGGCTGAGGGGCCTTTCCCAGAGGCAGGGCAAAACAATGAGCACTTCAGTCTCACCTCTGCATAAGGCACAACCCACAGCTTTCTACAGACGCTGGCAAGAGCTTTTTCAGGCATTCAAAGAACTAATACTGCATGTTTACATCCTTACAATATCCTTGCCACAAGTTTGAAATGAGGATAGGAATCTATGTCAAAATTTGTCTGTAGCAAAGTCACAGAGCCTGGAAAATCTTTGGGAAGGCATCCTTAGGGTCCTGCACTGTGCTACTGGAATGACTTGTAGCCAATGCACAACTTAAAGAAAACCAAGCAATACCTTTTATATTCAATATGTTGTAAAAGCCTGCTAGGAAAGGTTGTTTTGCCTCCTGGATCATCACTTTGCACAAGAAAGCAGTGCACCTCAGATATACTGCAAACCTGCTACGTATTAGAAAAACTCACCAAACCTAGAAGTGCTTCTCCTGTTTTCAAACTCACAGCTGCTGAGTTGTGTCCCACCAGTATTTTGTGGTAGAGAGTAGACAACCACACATTCACATATTCAGAAGACAGTAAAAACTTAGGCAAGTCAGGAAGACTGATAACAAAACTGAAAATTACACAGTTCATATTTCTTCTCTACTCTACTCTGATGTATTTAATGGCATTAGTTTGTATTTAATTAATACTAATAGAGCAGAAAGCAGTTTACTGTCTGAGACAGATAGGATTAACTAACTTTATTTAAAAGCAAAATGGAAATTTAAAAAAACCTCCTAAAATTAAAATTGCCATAAAATTGCTGATTGGTTTTTTTCTGTTAAACCATCGCACACTGTCTCTGTGGCTCAGCACAAAATTAAAACAGGAAAAATCACTTGTGTTTTCATAAAGAAACATTATAAACTTCTGTTAGTTCATGGTCTCTGTTCAATTAGTATCTTAACATGAGAGACGGGGCCTGCCAGAGATCACTTGTGATCAGGTGTGCTAATATCACACCTGGCCTAGAAAAAGGCATGTGTTTTAATAATGTGATACTCAGAGCACCAGAAACCAGCATGAATAAGACTTCATGAAATACACTTCTGAGACGTGGTAGTGGGCAGAGAACAAATCTCAGGCCCCACAACCATCCCACCTGAAGCAAGCCTCTGAACTGAAAGCACACTTCCCACTGCATTCCCTGGGAACCCCTCCAGGCAAGACAACTTTTGTGAGAGCTGAACATCCTCCTGGTGGTGCTTCCTCTCTTCACTGATGACACAAGGAGGTCTGGCTCAGGTGCCTCAGGCCAGGCACCTCCTACCCATTCTGCCTGAATTCCTCCCTCATTACCTGTACACATCTGATGACAACATGCCTCATCTTCAATAGAGTTTGAAAGTGTGTGGATACATATTCCACACAATTGCTTGCCTTCCCCAGCCATGCTTCCAATGTGCTCTTGTGCCCATACACACAGGGTGAGGTTGACAAGGAGGGGGGAAAAAGTTCTAACGAATCTTTTCTATTTCCAAAGGAAGCTACTGCTTTCCTGGGGATGAGAGGAACTTTTGGCTTAATCAGACTTTCACAGATTGCCATATGTGGAGGAAAGCAAACCATTCTCATCACAGTCACCATCCCAGGTCATCCAGCTCAGTCACTGTATAGCATTAAATACTACTTCTCTAGAAATGAGGCTTTGGGTAGACAAATGTGGTGCATGCAAGTTTTCCTGGCAGAACAGCCTTTTCATATTATGCACAAGTGATAAAATCATAGGTAGTCATACACATTATTTCAAACCACCATTGATAAAATCTTCACATCTTTCTACACCAGGACTATGCCATAAAGCAGAAGGTATGTTCTGTCATGGGAACATCCTCATCTCAAAATGACTATTCCTGCCCTTGGTAGGGCTGTCACTCAATGTCTGACACAATTATAATTTCTGTTCTTCTTCCATAAGAAGAAGGCAGTGGTTATGTTTGTCTTTGTGAAGGCAAACGTCTGACAGCTTCCCCCCCAGACAACCCACAACCTCCCCCCCCCCAACACACAAAGTCAAACTGTTTTATATTTTTAGAGGTACTTTTAAAATAGTTAATTATTGTAGGTGTTAACAATTTGTTTTTCTCTAAAGAAAGTGTGGAAGGTATCAATATCAGCATCTTGTCCTCAATACTTCCATCAAGTGGGTGACTTACTGGCATTATTTAACAAAAATGTTATCTGTAGTAGTTGTTTCTTCTTGCTGGATGTGTCAGTGTGCCAGTTTTCAACCTCTGTTCATTAGAACACTATGGACTTTACATGTCAACATGAATCTGTCAAGTGAACAGGCCATTCTCTCCCTATACATGACTGTAGCTAGGTCTTGAGAGTGAGGTAAGAGATTAGGACAAAGGGCTTTGAATTGCTGCTACCTTGAAACAGTGAATCCAGCCCAGAGTTTTCCTGAGCCTGCCTTATGGAGTGCAGAACAGTGCCCCATACCCAGCTGATCTCTGCAACCTGGGTGAGTCCATGAGAAACTGGAGGAGATTTTGAAATGCTGGTATTAAAGCATGAAAGGACTGACTAAATATTGCATCGAGACACTCCCAAATTTTGGCAAGGCTTCCAACTCATGCTTAGGAGTCGTGTCCACAGGCATGAGTCACTGGAATAATGTAAGTGTGAAGTTGGTATTTCTGCCTTCACCTGTTAATTCTGCCAGCCCACAACCCATGTCCACGTTTCTGAGACCTACTAAGATCTAAAGAGATACCAAATGCTGATCCCTCCCATGGTGTTCCATCCAGTGTGCTTTTGTTTAAGCAAGATTTTACAAAGGGTGGTTTTTGTGAGGTTTGAAATATTTTGTTTTTAAGACTACAAATTCTTTAATAAAGAAATCTTTACATACAGGTATTTAATTCACAGACTTGGTATGGAAAGTCATTATCATTATGCACATTACAAGGAAGGAGAAAAGGAAGCACAGAGAAATGACTTGATGTTTTCCCAAGCAGGTAACACCACCACCAGCAACAGAACCAGGTTATCTACTTTGCTGCCCAGGACTCAGTGTCTGCCAGGTGTGGAACTGCAAAGGACCAGAGGCAGAGACACTACAGCAACAAGTCACAGCAGACAACTGGTGTTTTAGGAAGGGCACAAAGCTGCCAGAGCCACAAACAATCCTACTATGCCTAAATTTCTTCCTATGAAAGGATATAAAACCAAACTACCACCTACAGACTAAAGAAGCTTGATTTCACCTCTCTACAGCAACACAGCCACTTTATGTGACTACCTAATGCCACTCATCACAGCCTTTCACCCAAGTAAGAGCTTCTGGGTGATACTGAAGTGCCAGTTGCATTAGTGTGCACCTATTTCTCAGCAATAAGGCATCCTTCTGCAGCGCCTCTTAGGAGGCTGAATCCTACCCCAAATAGTGAACATAAATAAAGATTCACCCACATGGTAACTGGCTGCTAGCTTTGGAAAATATTGCCAAAGTGTCTGAGCCAGTCAAATCAAGGAGAAGGAAGAGAGAGAGGAGATCATTATTACCTGAGATGAGGAAGAGCATTGAGGAAGGAGAAAAACACTGCTCATGGAGCAATGATGAGCAGAAATACCTTGAAAAATCTTAATTTTTTTTTAAACTGGTCTTTTGCTCCAAAACAAAGTTCAGAATAACATGGTTTAAAATCAATTCAAGAATGCTTTGCTTTCTCCCAAATTGTCTTGCCCACGTAGTTTCAGAAGCCCTTTTTTTTTTTCATAGCCAACAGCAATTAGCCTAAGTCACTGAGATTTTAGCAGCAAGAAGTTCACAAATAACTAGCTTGCTCCATGACTTGTTTCCTCTACAACTTCCCAGAAGCAGAAAGCCAAAATACAGCAGGACTGATGCAGAAAACCATGACAGTGGAAACAATCCACAGACTTTGAGAGAGACGTGTTCAGCTCAGCAAAAAATGGTGTTACAACACCCATGACCCAGGACAGCAGACCAAGAGCCAGCAGACCAATTGAAAACATAGGATAAACGGTTTGAAACCAAAGAGAACTGAGCAATGCTTTTCCACTTATACAAAGCTCCTGGTTGTTTCTATCTAAGAAATAAGGGTGGTGGGGGGAAGAGGTTTTAAAACTCTGTTTCAAATATTTATGAAAAAACGTGTTGGTTAACTACATGGGAGTTTTGCCTATCCCACACCCTGGACACCCAGAGAACAATGCAGGAAATTCCATATTCCACTGAGGGAGGATAAAACATTTCAGCATTCTTTTTTTTCTTCCCCTTTCTCCCTGCTTCTGTAGGGGCAGCTGTGTGAAATTCCTCAAGTTGCAGTCTTGGAGGAACTGTCAGGAAAAAATTGCAACTGGCAGGAAAGGAGATAGTGATCTCTTTTATCAGCCTGCTGTTACATACATGCACATGGACGAAAAAAAACAATAAATAAATGCTAAGTGCAGGCACTCACAGGCAGCTCTGCCAAGCTCCAGCCCTGCCAGCACTGCAGGCAGCAATTCCCACCACAGCACAAGTGAGGGCCACCACTGCACTGGGAAATCAGGGTCCAGCAGGAGCATTCCCCGGGGAAAACAGGTTCTGCCAGCAGGGATTCAGTTCAGTGTTCTGGCCCTTAGACTTATTTTCAAAGATAACACTCACTTTTCATTCTATAGAGTATATGGGGAGACCTTTTTCTGGTCAGAACATAACAGTTTTCCTATATTTTGCCTTCTAGCAAGTGGCTTTATCTCTTGTACCACAAGATGCATTGTATTGGACATCAAATGGCATCATGTGAGATGCCTAATCAATCAGGTCTGTCTTTTGACATTAGTCTACTTGTCTAAATATTGAAAAGTAAGAACTGGGAGGCTTTTCTACAATCTGCAAACAGAAAAGTTTGAGACAAATGTCACATAATCCATACCTATGGAAAGTATTCTGAAAAGCAATATCTACTGGAATAACTTCAGAAATACATTTCACAACACATGCAGAATTAAAAGTGGTTTTTATATTGCTTATATATTTTTATCACTGCCTTCAAGATAAACACAAAGAAATAAACAACTTTATTTTTCATTCTATTTTAATAATGAAAACATAATTTAAGCTCACTCAAGGGGAGAAGAACTTACTGAGAATGTTCAGTATATGTACAAGTAACATGAAAAGTATAGTTAAAACTTCTCACAATGCTTTCATATTTCAACAAGCAGTTACATTTATAAAACAGCAAGTTTTAGAAAAAATCTACCAGAGACTGCTACATTAAAAAAAAAAATAAAAAATAACCCCCCCCCAATAGTAAGAGAGTTGACTGAGCTCTTAAAAATGACAGAGTACAGTTTGAGGGGGGGGGGAAACAATTAAAAAAAAAATTTCACCCAACCCTCCTAATAAGGATTAAATAACCACGGAGTTGTGGAAGCTTCTGGGAGAAAGACCCTTGGAGTGTCAGCAGCAGTCTTTATAGGAAACCTAATTTTTAATCTCCATCTAAGTAATTGGGTGCAATTCAGCAATACTTCTCCATTGTGTGTAGTAAGAAATTGCCAATGTTAATCAACACTCTTGACAGTCAAAGCTCTCGCTGGACAAACTCTTTTCAAATGATACAGCCCTTGTGCCAGAGACTGGGGAATGACTTACCAAATAAACAACAGAACGTAATATTTTCAGAAAACGCTGAAATGAAACAAAGATTATTCCAAGTCGTGAACTCACAACTATGATATCTTGTTAATGGCAATGAGCATTATTTCAAAATGTAAAAAATATCCAAGAAAGATCAACAAGTGCATTATCTAGCACTTTAAAATTCCATGGTTTGTATTTCTAATCACATTGTCCTCTGTTACATATACTAAAAATATGTTTGTACATTCATTTGTATTTTACTCCATGCATTATTTCACTGCCTCATTTCACTGCCTTGATATTTATGTCTATATATACAAAAATTAATATGGATTTAAAAACTCCAAACAACACTCCCAGTTTGAATTTTTCAACTGTATAACTCAGCCTATTATCCCTGTTATAATTTTCAGCATTATAAAAACCTGCACATCAGAAAAGAACACTGCTGGAGCTCACTCAGCAAGGTTTTAAAAAAATCCAAATCTTCAAATACTTCTGAATTACCAATACATTTATACAATGTGTTGGGTTTTTATTTTTCTACCTGTCTTTTCTGTTACAAGAATTTCAAAATGAGGAATAAACACAGATTGAGCCTGCTGCATATGCAATATAAAAGCTGATTCCTGAGAATTCAATAGAAAAGCAATTTATTCAGGCTGGAAGCATTAAAAGCAAATCAGACTTTCTGGATTACATCACTTGTTGCAGTATGTCATTTGTTTCAATTGATGCCATTTGCTCTCAGAAAGCCAGTATTTTACAAGGCACCTTAGCATATTTATAGTTCCCTTCTTCCTGACACTCCTGTCACTCACTTCCAGCTGACACACAGAACACATGGGAAAGACAATGCAAAAGAATCTTCTCACAAATGTATTTTACCCAAAGCCAACTGATCACCACAGATGCATCACACGGGTTTTTCCAGCATCCCCTTGCAACTGAAATTGTGAAAAGAATTCTCCACATTCTGTTCATACAATGACCTTGGATAACTTGGATCTGTTCTTGTGGGATTTGGAACTCTATTCCTGGATGGATGTGAGATGAGGTAATGCCATTCAGACAGGGCTGAGCACTGAGACGTTACAGCCAGAACTCAACCCTTCTGGCCCCAGTTCTAACCTTGTAATTACAATTAACTGGGTCAATGAAATTTCTCAGCTTTCACTTGTTTCTTCACTTCTAGATTTCAAGAGTGCCAGTTCCATGTGGATAATAAACTAATGAACAGTATTTCAAAACCATTTGACTGCAAGGAACTCAGATTTGTGCTGCACCTCCACACTGCACTACAGGGTGAGCCTGTGCTGTGCCTGCTGTCAGAGCAAGGCCTGGTCCCGACTGTCATCACAGCAAAAACACAGCCACCCAACTGCAGGGAAGGGTTGGAGCTACCAAGAGATACGACTTCTTAAAAGTGCTTTAACAACAGAATCTATCTGAAGCACAGGATAATCACATTTTCAAATTGACTCTGAGGTCAATTAAAATCAAGCAACTTCACTCCATGCCTTTAGAATTGCTAAGTTGTGGAAAAACATGATCTATGTCATTTGACCTGTGAAAAAGAAAACCTTGCATTTTAAAACCTCTAAAATAGCAGTGGCACAATCAATGCAAGTGCTAATGTAACACATGCCGAAGTTGAGTGTGTATTACGTGAAACAGAGGGGGTTTGGTACCCGCCTTCATCTATTTACACTACAAATACACAGTGTTAAACTCATAAAACTGAGCTCTCAGTAAGCAAAAATTCACCAGGGCATAAGCTTGTGCCGTATCAAACAAGTATCCATAAACAACTTGCACAGTTCTACAGATATCCATAAATGTACAGGCACACTGAGGTAAGTTTCCGACTCTATTTCCTTTGCAGAAGACAACACAAAAAATCACCAGCCAGCAGAAGGCTGGACAGTGCAGAGTGAGGTTTAATCCAATTTCTGAGTCTGCAGTTCACCTCTGTAAGAGTTCTTTTAATTTAGAATGCATTCAGCTTGTTTCTAAAACAGAAAGTAATATCATCCTCCCTTCATCTTTGATGGGTCACTGCTAAGTTTTTGTCTACACTCCACATTCTGCCTACAAATGAATTTTTAAATGAAACTTCAGAATTGCATGTCTGGCAACATCATAAATCGCCAATGCACTATAAATGACTGCATGCACACACCCCATGAAAAGGCACATACTCATGTTTTCAAACCTATGTCTTCTTCAATAATAGCAGAATCCCCTGAAGTACAGAGACCACCACCATAAAGTACATGGAACAAGGGCAGTGCTGCATATGCTCCCTAAAATACAGATGTTAAGATAAAGTAGATGTTAAGATAAAGTAGATGTTAAGATAAAGATTAAACATCCTAAAGTCACTCCACCTTGTTCCTCTGATGGGAATACCAAATACACTCACAGCATGTAAGTTATTTCCAATTTCTCCTGCTGAGTGACCAAGGGCTAACAAACATCTACACAGAACAAACCAGCTTAAAGATTTATTTATTTTCTGGACATAAACTGAGAGCCCCAATTAAAATTAGTACTTCTCCACTTTGCTATAGCGAGTTCTTTTAGCAGGACATCAGAATTCATAATTCTTCACACTATGGGACTACTGAAATGTTGGAAGGTTCGCAGATAACCACTGAATACACTGGGACATAGCCTTCCCCTAAAGCTTCCCCAGAGCCCGTGTTCGCAGCGATGCAGCGCAGCCTCGGGCTGTCTGGAAGGCAGGTCAGGCAGGCTCCGGCCCGTCCCTGCCCTCGGCTCACACAGGGCTCACCGCTGGCTCACATCTGTATCAGTGATTCCCTCGGATGCCCCCCCCCGTCCCCAAACTGCCCCCCGGTTCCCCCCGGCCCGGTCCCGGGAGGTGCCGCCCGTGGGCCTTTCCCTCGGGCGCCCCCTGCGGGCAGTGCCGGGACCCGCAGCGAACGCGCTCCCGGGGGGCGCCCGGACCCCGCCCGACCCTCCTGCCCGTGGAAACCCCTGCCCCTAAAACCCTGCCCGGGGCAATGCAGCAGCTCAGACCTGGATCTTTTTTTAAATGTGACTTTTTTTCCCCAGATTCTTGAGACTGCAAAAACATTTTTGAGCACTAGTAAAACTTTCTGAATCTTATTCATCCTTGCCAAAGCACAATACATTCTCTTGCAGTTTACATGCAACCACTTCCACACGAGGTTTTTCTGCATTTCATGATGAAATACACAAGGGAAGTAGAATTTTATTTCTCATATGACCTAGGAGCATAATAAATAAAATGCAACACAGCATAGTTAGGAGACAGGTTGACAGACTTTCTGGGGAGGCAGTCCTGAGGGGCAAAGAAGTCCAGGGAGGCTGACACTTTTCATGAAGGAAATCCTAAAGCAGGCTGACGCCCTCAGTGGATGAGAGAAAGGCTGTGATGTGTCTACCTGGACTTTAGTAAAGCCTTTGGCACCATTTCTCACAACTTTCTCCTGGAGAACCTAGCAGCTCATGGCTTGGACAGGGGCTTTCCACTGGCTGGATGGCCAGGCCAAGACCGTTGGGGGAAGTGAACTCCCTCCAGCTGGGGCTGGATTACACTGACAGGGCTCTGCAAGGAGCTTGTGTCTATTTAGCCTTTACTCTGCTTTTTCATTGGCAAGGTTGACCTGTAGCCACAAGACTGAAACTCTGCAGACATAAACTTACTCTTCTCAAAGCATAGGTGCATTATAAGTGAACTGCCATGCTTTGTGCTGTAAAAAGACTCTCACAGTTCCAAGGTGCCAAGATAGCTCTCTCATCATCTCACTGACCTGGCTAAGCACAGGAAAATTGAGTTCCCTCTTACTGCACAGGCCACTGAGAGACACCAGGGAGACTCAACTCACTAACAGAATGTGTCTTGTAGGAGCAAGTGAGAAGGACTAAAAGAATTTCAGTCCTTTGGCAAATTGCTGACAGATGGATGTCTTTAAAGAAAGTCAGGTAAGGACTCCAAATTTTCAGGGCTCTAGAACAAAACATTTGAAAAAGGATATGATAATAAAACCAAAAAAGACTTGGGAAACATTCTTTTCAGTGTATGTACAGTCTCAGAGACTAGTTATTTAATACAATATTATTTAAATTTACATTTGAAGTGCCCCTATTTTGCTGTGCAGAAATACAATAACCCATGGGACTAAAATAAGAAAGCATCCTTCCCCCCCCTCCCCGTTTAAACATTAATCAAGTAGTATATGCAGGAGAAGCTTATACCACATGCAGCCAGCTGAACACCAAAGCAAATCAGCAACTTGTATGATTATCAAGAGAAAATCATCATACTGACTGCATGGGTAATTAAATTCAAAAGTCCTTGACTGATATAGGCAGGAGTTCTTCTTGAACACTTACTAAAAAAATGTAACGATCCAACACTGTGTTTGGATCCTGTAACTTGCCCTGATGGCATTCCAAACCACCTCTCAAAAATAACTGCTCTTGTTTTCAAAGCAAACATTGCAAAATACTCAAGTGTCTAAACATGAAACATTCACATGCAAGCATGACCAAAGACAAAGGCACAAACACAGACATACAGCCTTTTCCATACTTTGGGCAGCAAGATTATTGCTGTCCAAAGTCAAATTAGCTAGTCCAGGAGCAAGAGTGTTCCAGGTGCCAACCTATGGCTAACACACAGATCCCACTATATCTCAAACTTCCCCATGCCCAGCACAGAGACAAGCAGCTTTTTTAACTGGGACAAAGTTTATGCAGACCAGATGCAACCATTAAAATACAAACCACTTGAACCTTAGTAAAATACACAGTAATGAAAATGTTGTAAAACAGATACTAAAACTATAAAATATTAATAAGCTTAATCAAAATGAACCAGGGTCAAAGACACTAAGTCCAGCCATCATATGCAGAAAGCCAACAAACACCAGATGTATTTTGATTTGGGGCAAGAGGAGGAGAAAAAACCCCCAAACCTAATTTGAGCGTTGTAGCAAACTACAAGTGACACACAGACAAAATACCCAAAGCGTTTAATATTTCACTGACTTGAAAAGTTACAGGTTTTTTTACTAAAATTCATTTGGTCACAGCTCAATCTATCCTGTAAGTGGGACATCTGGTATGTGTTAATAACATACAAACTGAGGGACAGTTGGCATTTCTCTCCCCTCAATCCTTTCTTTAATGCTATTTTCTGAAGTTCTTTGAACTTTCTTCCAAAACAAGTAACTCCACTTTAATGCAAATCTATAAAATCCTAAACAGTTTAAGACACAGATCCTTATAACTTAGTATTTGCTACATGTATATGAGCTTAATTTATTTCTCACAAAAGGTAACATTTACCTGGAAAAAAAAGTAATAAGAAAATGAAATAACATTCATATTGCAGGATTAATATATAAAGGTGGCAAAGCAGGAATATGCCTCCTATATTCCACCTGAAAATTATCTGCCCCATCTGAACATTTTATTTGAGTATTTTCCTTTCTGTAGGAGTGCAGTTCCCTGTTTACTAAACTTTCTGAACCACTTTAACCTTCAATTCCTTCAGGGCAAACACTACACCCTTTACCTCTACGTCTATATGATGATGATGTGATTGCAAATACCATGGTTTCATAAAATACAGTTAGTCCTGGGCTCTACAGGACAGTGTAGTATTCAACTCTATGCTGATTTTGAAAGCAACAAAGATATTTTTGCAGTTATAGACTATCAAGATTTAAGATTCACTTCCCTGAGCTGATTGCTCAGAATCAGACAAGTTACCTGACCTTCATGCATATGTGGGATCAAAACCACTAATACTTTTCAGCCCAAGTATTTAAGAAGCCTAAAATTTTATAAAGCAAACCTGAAAACATTTTTTGCCAGTTCCTGTTTGCCTGTTTTTGGTTTTTTGTTTTTTTTTTTTTTTTTTTTGTGTGTGGTTTTGGTTTTTTTAAGTGTTTACAAGAATTTTGCTGAGCAGGGAATGCTTGATTTCTTATTTATTTTACTATAATTTTGTTTTTTTCACTTTTGCAATAAAAGTGAAAATCTGTGGCTTAGTAACTGCAGCTTCAGGAAAGACACTGAGTATCATGAGACAGACATGAAAATTACAAAGAACTGGCAAGAATTTCCTAGTGCAGGATTGAAGTGTGAGACTGCCAAGGGAACTGAATGATTATCTACAGCCAAGTTGCTCAGGCAGTTTTCTAAAAGCAAATAGAACTGCATTCCAGATCATCACATAACATAAATGATGCAGGGCGATTTAGGCTACTTGGGCAGGGGGCAGAAAAAATTAAGGATTAATAGCATGAAGCATTGCCATGGATTTTCCAGTGAGACTCTGGGATCTCACTTGTTACAAGTCTGTAGGAACAGGTTAGAGAGGCATCTGTTGGGAATGAAGTAAGTACAGTTTATCCTTTCTCCAGGCAAAGGAATGGCCAACATAACATCTGTGGGGCTCTTTGAATCCTACTTTCTGTGATGTTGTACTCTGCAATTGGAGGATGGAAAAACACTTTTTCAACAATCCTCAAGCCCTGACACAGAGTTAAGAACTGTGCTTGGAAAAGGAATGATGGGCACTTAAATCTTGAAAGGTTCTTTACCAGATATTGCTGTTCTCTAGCTCAGTGAACATTATTTCATGCATTGCTTGTGAAATCTCCAAACACAACCACTGTTGACAGATTTAAAATTTTCCTAGTCTGGATTCCCTGGAAGCTACAATTTTTTATTTCCCCCTCCCCCCCCCGCAAAGGAAATTCCTTTATTCTCTTTAAGGATGCACACACAGAGATAAGCACACATTTCAAAATAGTGTATCAACATGGCCCTGATCTGTTGCCCATCAGACATCACCCTGTAAATCTCCCCAAGCGATTTTGTTACAGTCAGGTAGGACTCTTTATAAACACTGATCTTTAATGACTGCTCTAAGTAGCTACATCTTGAACTGAGTGGATATACACTGTCACTTGACATTTAAGGTATCGATCTTAATTTTATTTATATAGACACATGCATATATGTAGGGAAAATCCTCTTTGGGGAGAAAGAGATTGTAGCAAATGTGCCAAACATAGCAAAGTGAGGAGATGCACCAAGGAGAGGCACTTCCTCACTGGAATTGATGAAGCTGTGTCCCATACTGTTTCCTTTATTTTGTTAAGTAATTTCATCATCATGGCTGGGCTTCGTGAAGGCAGATTTGGGAAGGACTCTCCCCGCACTGGCTGCAAGCACTGATGGCTGAAAAGGTCAAGGTGTGTTGGGTTTCGGGTTCTCCATGCAAGGCCTGGACAACTCTGCACACCAATATGATGATCAAGAAAAGCCATTTACTAAAGAAAGTTTACATATTTATACATTTTCTATTTCTGTCCACGAGCAGTACTTTGCTACTATAGGCTACATGCCATCAGCACGCGTTGTTCACGTGCTCCCAATTAGGTTATGATTGGTTGGCATCTTCACCTACTATATCTTGTTATTGCTACTTGCATATCTCATTATTTCCACTTTCACATCCTGGGTTTATTCCGGTCTCCTTGGCCTTCTTAACCTTTCTCATCCCATAGCTTCATATCTTGAACAAACACCAGGTGTTGAGTCCTTGAAGTGTTGTTGTACACTCTAACCATATCTTGAAACACTACATTCGTGTAAAACCATCCCACATTTCCCCCCTTTTCTATAAAAATGGCATCAATGCTTTTATATAACAACATGCAAACACAGCAAATAATACATGGAATTAAAATCAAAATAGCTAATACAATAATAACAAGAAGCATAAAAGTCTTAACGAGTTGAGTTAACCATGGACCTAGTCCCAGCTTCCCAAGCCATTCTGACAATGGATCAACATTGCAACTGACGTGATTAAAGCGCTCTTTCAACTCAGCTAACTGTTTATGAATGCTTGAAGAATGATCTGACAAATTCATACAACACATGCCTTCAAAATCATGACAACCATATACCATTCATGTAGCTACTATAACTTTGACACAGTTAATATACATATTTCTTGCTTGGCTACTATACATACCAACCCCCCTGTGTTCAAGACTCCCAGTAGGACTGGCTGCCACGTCCTGGGCTTCAGTGGGCTTGGCACACTTAGTGGGCGTCCCCACGAGAGGCAACGTTGTGCTCTGTGCCAGCACACACCTTCCTTCCCCTGCAGCAGGGACTGGCAGGGTTTTATGCTGGCTTTATGATGTCTATCTCAGCATATGTGGCCAGTACATGTCCAGACAGAGGTCTTTAGCCCCTCTAAGCTCCAAAGTGGTTAAGCAGTTCCAGTGTACACCAGATGTTTCTTGTTTTCCATAACTTAGCAAGTAAAGAACCAACTCTCGCAGGCATCAAGGTCCAGGCATGAACCTGCTGCAGTTGAAACTGGGGCCCGACATCTGTGGAAACACAAACGTATCCACATCCCCTGCTCTCTGATTTTTTTTTTTTGGTGTGCATGTGCTTTTTCATTTGTTTGTTGGGTTTTTTTGGTTTTGGGTTTTTTTTGTAAACATACATTGAGGTGTTTGATGCATGTGCTCAATGATGGCTTGGTCCATAGGGGAATGTGAAGCCTACAATTTTCTCTAGAACTTTGGTATCAAGGTAAAAATCCCAGGAAACAACATAAAATATTAATTGGAAAGTAACAGCAATAGTCCAAAAAGTAATAACTCTGCAATCATGTCCATTTCCAGTGGGAAGATCCAAGTGTGTCCCAGCTGTCATCTACTCAGAGCTGCTGTGCTAAGACAAAGCATGTCCTGCCTGATTGGGTCAGCTGGAGTCACCAGCATGTTTGGCTGTGGCTGAGGGAAGTCAACAGCACTGGAGATAATCTTTTGAGTTGGCATGCAGGGGGTGAGTGTCCCACCGTCTCACATGGACTCAGTCCCCAAATTGGAACAAGATGGATAGAAGTGTTCAATGTTATGGGTCTGGATAACATGATGAATGTCCAGAGATTCTGCAAAATAGTCTAAACCATTAAACAACTTTTTGCAAAGGAACTTCAAATTTCAGAATTTTTGTATTTTGGCTGTATAAGAGGAATTCAGCTTTTATAGTATGAAGGGGTCACTGCCAGTCACAAATTCATGGGCTCATTAGTAGCTTAGCCAAGGCAGGGTGTGTCTGGAGTTTGATGCAACACCAAACAACCTCCCAGCCTTACCAATCACTCTCACAGAGAGCTGACATTCTCTGCACACCTCTACGCCTGATGGGAGGCAGATTGTCCTGCCAAAACCTGTCTCTGACTGCAGCCAATCCCCTTCACCTCATGGAGTGCAGGTGTCTCTTGCCTCCATACTATAAAAGCATCCTCATTGGCATCAAATCATATATTTATATATTAGTCTTTTAAGAATCAATTAGCATCAGCATTGGCTATGTACTCTTGCATCTTTATATTGGTTATACTGTTCAGTTCAAAAACAACCATTCTGTTGAAATAAATCCTAAAGATAGAAGAGCATGATGAAAGTATTCAGGACATGATTGAAATTCACTTAACTAAGGTATTCATTAAAGCAAGGTACCAGCTAGACAAAAAATAAACATAAAGCAAACATCTATCCCATGATGTTACCAGCGTATGTCACAGACTGTGGGTAAGGTGCAAGCCAGGGCCACAAAGCTCAGCAAAGTTCTCAATAGAGCTTGGCACAGGGCCAAACCTCTCATTTGGCTGACTCCTGCAATTATTCTGGAGCAAACCTTGCAGCTACAGCAGCCACAGTCCCTACGATTGGAATGCAAAAACTCGAAGATAAGCAGCACATGAAAGCAAGGCTGAGCGGGGCGGTCTGGAATTCGTCTGTGTCAGGCCAGCCAGTGGCTTTACAGCTAAAGGCAAAAAAACCCCCTTTGAACAGAGAAAGTGAGATGGGAGCTCGAAACAACAGAATTAACAGACAACTCAGATAGCATGAAAACCACAACACACAGGGTAGAGACCATGCCTTCTGGCCAACTCCCTCAGTGGGACTTGCACCCTGACGGCACGGTAAAGACTCATCCCCACACACAAACCGAGAGGGGGACTATTGCTTTTATGTGTTTCTTTTTATCATCTGACTCCATGTCATCATCCTCAGGGAGTGGGACATCCTCTGCTGGTAGTGCTTGCTTATAAGACTGCCCACTGCTGCCTCAGAGGTTGCTGGTGCGATCATATCGACTCATGCTCTCCACGCTGGGGCAAGCCGTGCTGCTGCCTTATCTCAGTCACTAACAGGGTGACATAAATCTTTCCCTAACTGCTGCCCCCAACTAAGCAGCTCCTCTAAATCTTTTTGTTTTAAGTCTGTTTCAGTCTTTTTTGCTAATTTCATCAGGCATTTTATTGATGCCTTTTCCCACACAGATGCCACGTTTCCTATGCTGCTGCTACACGAGTTCACGATTTCCATCTCTCTCAGATGCCTGACACCTTATACACAAAATCTACCAGTCCCAGAAGCCTTCCCTCGCCTTTTCATAAGTAGTACCTCTTATTCCTTACTGGATCACATCAGGGGTCACCAGATGTTGGGTTTCGGGTTCTCCATGCAAGGCCTGGACAACTCTGCACACCAATATGATGATCAAGAAAAGCCATTTACTAAAGAAAGTTTACATATTTATACATTTTCTATTTCTGTCCACGAGCAGTACTTTGCTACTATAGGCTACATGCCATCAGCACGCGTTGTTCACGTGCTCCCAATTAGGTTATGATTGGTTGGCATCTTCACCTACTATATCTTGTTATTGCTACTTGCATATCTCATTATTTCCACTTTCACATCCTGGGTTTATTCCGGTCTCCTTGGCCTTCTTAACCTTTCTCATCCCATAGCTTCATATCTTGAACAAACACCAGGTGTTGAGTCCTTGAAGTGTTGTTGTACACTCTAACCATATCTTGAAACACTACATTCGTGTAAAACCATCCCACAAATGTGAGACAGGCAAGTCTGGTTGCAAAAGGCACAGGAAAAGTCTCTGTGGGCGGTGTTGGTGAGGCACGGTTCTTTCTGAATTGTCTTTTCTCCTCGAGGCTGACCCTGCGTGTGCTCCCAAAGGAAGCAGCAGCGTTATGGATGGTGTGCCTCCGTGCCTCCCGATTGGAGGCCAGAGTGGGCCATTGATGGTGGTCAATATGGCCAAGGCTGAGGTGTTGTTTGAGGGAGTCCTTGTATCTCCTCTTCGGGGCTCCTCTCTTGCGGCAGCCGCTGGCAAGCTCACCACAGAGCACAATCTTAGGGAGGCGGTGACCCTCCATCCTGGAGACGTGCCCTGCCCAGCGCAGCTGCGCTCTCAGCAGCACGGCCTCAATGCTGGGGACCTCTGCCTGCTCAGGAACAGACACATCAGTCACATAGTCTGTCCAGTGGATGTTTAGGATTGTACGGAGGCAGCGCTGATGGAAGCGCTCGAGGAGTCGGAGGGGGTGCCAGGAAATGACCCAGGATTCAGAGCCATAAAGAAGAGTGGACAGTACAGTGGCTCTGTAGACCTTGATCTTTGTACTTTTCTTCAGGTGTTTATTGCACCAGACTCTTTTATAGAGTTTTTCAAAAGCTCTGTATGCCTTTGCTAACCTGTTGTCTGTCTCTTTGTCAATCTTACCATCTGAGGCAATGATGCTTCCCAGATAGGTGTACTGCTGGACTGACTTAAGTTCTGATTGGCCTATGGTGATGTGGGGATGGTGAAAAACTTCCTGAGGTGCAGGTTGATAGAGGACCTCTGTCTTCTTCAAGCTGACTTCCAGCCCAAAAAGCTCAGCAGCTTCTGCAGAGCAGGATGTGAAGCTCTGCAGAGCTGCTTCTGTGTGAGCAACGAGGGCGGCATCGTCAGCAAAGAGCAGCTCACGGACAAGGTGATTGAGGGTCTCAGGGTGGGCCTTCAGTCACCTGAGGCTGAATTGGCTTCCATTGGTATGATTGTGGATGTAGATGCCGTTGTCTTCATCAAGGTCTGCCATGGCCCTTTGGAGCATCATGCTGAAGAAAGTAACTGCATATTTAAGCACTATAAGACACAATCTGAGCTGCAGAAAACTGAGGGTTGCCACTGTGTACCAGTGCACCAGCAATATTTTCATAACTTCATCCTGCATTCTAACAATATTGTCTGTGCCTCTAAAGTAAAAAACATCTTTAATTTAACTGCAGAGTATGTTTTAAAGAAAAAAAATAAAAATATGCCTTGTAACATTTTATTGCATTGTGAATATTGCCAAATTTGTATACTGAAGACAGGGGGGAAAAAAACTTCCCAGTTCACCTTCTGGACACCACTAATTAATTTCTGTATTTCTTATTATTATTACACCTACCTCTCCCTCTATCAAAGCTTTCCATTTAGGAGCCTACTTAGAGAACTTCTAAGATTGCGTTTTTTACGTGCAATTTTAAATTTATTTCCTGGGCTCTGCCAACTAATGAGTTTAACAACATGACCTGCCATTTCATATTTCAAAAGGTAGGGCCCATCATGTAGGAACCCATCCCACTTTTCATGTTCATCATCTACACCAAAGATGACACATAGTTTTCAAATCTGCAAACCTTTGAAAAATAGTTTTCTATCTGAGAATATTAGGAGATAGTAGGCATCTTAGTGACCTTTTCACACAGTATTCTGTTTCTATTAAGTTTCATTTGGACTTTGCCAAATAAAAATTTTTGTATTTCTTTCACCTATAGAGCTGCTGCTGGCCAACTTAAAAAATTTAATTCCTATTTGAAGTTTAAAATCAGCTTTTAAAAATCATGAATATTATTTTTCATTAATTGTAATAACCAAACTATTAATGTGCAGAAATATGTCCTAAAATGCATAAGTGGGCATGTAAAACTGTATGGGAACTTGCACTACCTCTTTATTGCAACCTTACAACATAGCTGCTCTAGTGAAAATAATTACTTGTTCTTCCATTAAGTTATCTGGATCTATACTGGTTCCTTCTGTATATAAAAAAATGGCCAGTGACTTAACCATCACCTTCAAATAGTTTGATTGAATGTAGAAAACTTAAGGTAGCATCATCAGAATACCTCCTTTCTTTGAGAGAAAACCCTATGACCAATGAGGAAAAAAGTTTCCTACAGTTAAAACAACTGTTTTGCAGCTGTGCTATTAAAAATATTCTGACTCTAGACACAGCTTAATTACGTTAGAATTAATCTGAGGCAAACACTATCTTCAAAATAGTACTTCTGGAGATGTAACAGAGCAACAAGGAGAATTTGGTTTAGTTTCTCCTTAAATTTAATTTCATGCAATCAATATAAAAATCTGCAGTCTAAGTGATTTTCCTTTATGTGGTCAATGCTCCCATATAAGCCACAGACAGAAAACATTCATAAATCCTCCAGGACATCTTTTTACAATACTCTCACTTTTTGTTCATTACCTCATTTAGGTTATGCATTTAGTTTTGTTTTAAGCCATATTTCTCCCATAGAGACTCATGAATTTCTGGGGAAAGGATCCTGCTATTCCAGAAGCAGAGTCAACCAAAAGGCAGACATTCCTCACACCTTTCCCCCTGAAAACAGTTGTTAAACAGGCATAACTTGTATCTCTGACAGTGGAACAGGGATGGGACAGTTGGGGAACAACATTGCTGGCTCAAGTCAGTGTCATGAAATCAGCCAGAGCACAAGAAAATCCCACTGATTGTCCACACAAGATCAGCACAGCACAAATCCACTCCTATCCACAGTTGCTTTAAGGGCAATCACTGCATTTGCAAGTTTTCCACCCCAATGCATGTAAAAATGGTGGTTTATAGACAGTAAGAAATAGTGACCATTGAAAACACTCAATGCAAAATACAGCATGCTCCTCCCACAGCCTTCCCTGAATCCTGGCACCCTACTTGCTCCATGAATTAGGCTCTAAACAAGCTGAAGTGACAGAGGTGTTGGTGCAGATATCAGAAAGTCAGCACAATAGGCTGCCTTTACTAGGAGTAAAAGAGATTGGGACATGAAAGATCCTCTCATTTGCTGCCCCTTGTTTAGTGGGATTGAGACACCTCTGTGTGTTTGTGTTCCTGGGATAACTGCAAGGTGAGGAATAATTATCACTGCTGTTCTACCAAAAAAAGAGTGGATATGGGGCTGTATTCTAAAGGTACTTAGGTGTCTAAGGATGCAGATAGGCACTACTGCTATTTTAGCTCTTAACCTAATTAGTAGATTTAGTTGCAAATTCCAGCTTTGGGCACCGGTGTTTGATGGCTGTGCTGTCAAATTAAATCACAGGAATATCATTACAGCTGTCCTTCTGAACTTTGTGTTCTGTGCTCACATGTAACTTCAGTTCAATGGGAGAAGAGGAGACTATTCCAAAACAGCAGGGAATAGACTTAAATTGAATATGTATGAACAATTTGCACCAAAATACGTAATGGGATTGCAATTATGCCAAGACATTAAATATCCTAATTTAATTAATTTAGTTGCCTGATCTTGGATCTATTAACCACATTCTACTTCTGTAATATTATACTTTTTCCTTTCATTCTGAACTTTAGTTCATAATGCTCCAGCCTAGGACAAGCAAATATCTTCATTTCTTTAACTCAGCTTTAAGTTTCTTAGCTAATCCTTGTATATTGTATCTTTATCTGAAGTGAAAAATAAATTATGAACTGCGTCAAGTTGCATACAATAAGAAGTATATTTATACAGCTACAAAATTCTCTGTTAACAAATTGGGTGCTATTTAGCATTAAAAGGATTAGAAACACTTGTAGAACAGCTCCCAGTACCAGTAGTGCATGGAGAGGTTGTCAACACAGTTAGGAATTCTCAAATACATACCTTAAATAAACTTAGGAGCATTGACATTTCAAACTTCCCAAACCAATATGAAATATTAGAAAGCTAACATTTATTCTTTTATTTTTACAGGACAGTGCAGATTCACAAATTGTATCAGACCTATATTTATGTCACTTCAAAAATAAAAAATGGATAGCAAGTGCTTCCACCTTGGTTTTCACATGTTCTGTAGAATTCAGTTGCTCAGTGTAATCAAAATAGGATCACTGAGACTAAATGACAGCTGTACCAGTTCTGTGGCAGAAAGTATTAGCTAACTACAACTGCTAATCCAGCTGACATGATGGTAGATGAACTGGCCTGTGTGCAGTTCTCTTGGTGCCACGTGCTTGCTAGTGCTGTCCTCATCTCCCTGCTGCAGAAGAAGCTCACAGCACAGGTGGGTCTCTGTGCTTCAAACACGGATCCTTGTTTTATTTAATGTGCACCTTTGGATAAACAAACACAATGCCAGTGAAATGCTAAGACAGTTGTTTCTTTCTGCGCCTTTTAAGCCTCACTGATGTTTAGCTTTACAAGCCTGTTCAGTTACTCATGTTCACTCTGGCTCATGGGTACATGTACACACTGACACACAACCTCCTTTTTCTTAAGGGCACAACTACCATGCCCTCTCGCCTCACAGCTGCTGGCTGCATCCAGCACTACCATGGGACACAAATATGTTGCTCACCACCGCTATCTGAGCTCAGCACAAGAAATAAACCAGCTCTACATGCTCAGTCACTTTTACATGCATTTAGCTGACAATATTCTGTTTCTAGCAGATACAAAATCCAGCTGCACTAGTTACCTGCTTTGTGTGACCCCTCTTGCACCACCTGCAAATCAACAGAGCTCAGCAGAATTGCCTCTAACCTCTGTTTTCTGAACAGGCAACAGTCCTGATCAAAGTCAGTCAGTACAAAAACAATGCTACTGCTTTTGACTGAAGTCACTCCAATAAAAGCAGTGATATTCTTTGTAAGATCAAGTGAAGTGATATACAGAGAGGAGTCTTCCTTGCTCTGAGACAGCAGAACACTCAAATATAGGGCATCTTGATTTACTGCTAGGTTAGTCTGTGAACTGACAGTGCTGACACAGACAAAAAAATTAAAAATCATCTTTAACAGGAGCTCCCAGAATGAGGCAGAGAACAGTCTCTAAAAACTAAAGCACAGGCCAGACTAAGCCTAAGTCTCTCCTAGAGCTGTCAGATTTTTTATTTCTGCTTCATTATTTACATCACAAACTGTGCAGCAGGCACAGTAACAGCAGAATTTGTTGTAAAATTACTTTTCCAACTGTTCTTATCTCTTCTAGTACTGAGGCCATGTATGACTGTCATACAGCACTTTTCCATCCCCCAGGATCTCCAGAAACCCACCGGAACCTACCCCTCTGAAGTGGGAGAAGTGTCCAGGCAGTCAGTGCCTGGCTCCTTTAACAACACTCCAGTGAAACCGCTCTGCTACAGCCTCCACAGTGCAGAGAAAAGGATGGAGACTTTGGGAACTGTTGGATTTGGAAAACCTCCTCCTGTATTTCCTGTTTTAAGTTTTTGTGTGCAGCCACCTAAACTGACTTGACAATGAGCCAAGGCAGTGACCACACAGAGTCTTGGGCAGGTGAGTGAATGACCACAGAGACCTTGGGTGTTACTTTCTAGAGCAGTGAATGGAGGAAAATCTTTCTGCTTATGGATTTTTTTGAGAATAGCAAAGACATCTTATACTCAGTAAGCTTTTAACTTCTGATAGGAATTAAAATGCCCTGCATTTGATGAAAAAAGATACCTACTTACCATAAACTATAAAAAGTACCTCAGATCCTAAAAATCAGCTGATAATGGTAGAGGTAGCTGCTTCATTTGTTCACAAGACATCACTCGTTGAATATTACATTTTGATGGAGGGCTGCAGCTGGCAGAGATAAAAATGCCTGGTTACTTTGCACCCAGTACTGCAATTTGGGTCAGATGGACACCTCTGGTGTTGCCGCAAGCCTTAATATAGTTATAGATTTTAATATAGTTTTATAGTCTTTTTGCATTTGAAAAATAGTTTGTAACCCCTGTACCAAATACTTAAGCTAGATTGTAACCTCTGTGTCACATTTTTGAAGCTTCTTTTTATGCTAAGGGAGAGATATTATGTTGTATTTCAGATAGCTATTAGAATGCTATAGTCAAAATATGATATTGTTTAGTCATAGTATAAAGAAGGGTTAGAGGTGTTGGAAAACCTCCAAATAGAAGATGTAATGTGATGAAGATGAGGGTGGGGGAGGAAAAGGATGTCCTTGAGACCACTGACTCAATTCTAAAGGGGTGTGTCAGGGGTTGGTTTGGGATAGTTTGTAGGATGGACAAATTAAGACATTGAGTATATTTCCTAGATAGGATAATTAAGTAGTGTCATAAATTTGTAGATTTTTGTATGCCAGGCACGCGTGCATCATTGATTGCTAAAGCTTTAGCCAAACCTTTAGTAAAAGACCTTTTTTCTGCCTTCACCCTGTCTTGGAAGTTTTCTTCCTCGAATTTATGGCAACACCGGCGAAAGATGGAAGGGCCAGGAATCTCTCCTTTTCTCAAAGTTGCATAGACTGCTCAAGGAATGAAAGACTGTAGAGTGCAGGAGACACAGGGGGGAGTAAGACAAACTCAGCATGCAGACAGCCCACAGCGTAGAAAGAAACAGGAAGATATCCAGGCCTCAGGTGCAAAAGGCTGGCTTTTCCCTGAGGACCCAGTATGGTCATGTCAAAATCATAACAACCCAAGAAACCAGCGGAAATTGCTGAATGGAGAGCAAGTCTGAGGCGGAGGACTTTTTCTTCATTGAGACTCTAACCAAAGTAGAAATTTGTTCTCAAGCCTTTTATTTTCATCCAATCTCTAGCAGAATATCCCAGCAGTTTTGTTGTTTTCTGTGAAAAAAAACCCTTACAGTTTTAGGTTGTCTCCAAACAGTACTGAATTTGGTATGCAGTTTGCAAGCTGCTCTGACTTTTCTGTGAGCACATTTGACAAGAAAGACAGAGGAAGATCCACTTCACATCTCAAGCTGGCATAAGTTTTCCATGGCAGCTCCTCAGGAAAATGAAGCTGGTCCCTGAGGGACTCATGGGGGTTCAAGTGCTCCTCTGGCCATGCAGCACATCCAGGGCACTGGAGCACTCCAGAGGATCAAAGGGCCTTGATTGTAGGGCTGTAAGTGTCTGTAAAGGTTTGTGGATTACCTTTGAAAAGTGTCGTGAAGGAGAATGTGAACCTGACAGAATGACAAGAGGAGCACCACTGAAGTGCTGAAATATGGGTGTCTATTGCCTTTCAAATACCAGTAAGCCCTGCTAGAGCTCCTGTCAGTCTGTCCCTATCTACCATCTCTGCAGATGTCTCACATACACAAGGCCACAAAGGACGGTCATCAGGTCCTTATGTGCAGCACCCTCGGTCCCATTCTCAGAGACTTTTCTGAGAGAGCAATTGATTATTCTAGAGTTTTGACTATGCAAAACATTCCTTTAAAATAATTATAGCTAAACATGAAAACAAATGTAATCCTGCCAACTTGGATTGTCGCACACAGGGGGCAGCAGGCTGGAAAGGGATGGAAAAGAAACCGTAATCACAGCCTTCTGATCTGAGCATTAACAGCTCTAGCAGCAAGGATGGAAATGAACCACCAAAATGAAGATTTGGCTTTCTAATGCCACAACTCCAGAGACAGACAAGAAGCTTCACAGTTGTGAACAAGCTCCAAGTCCTTACCCTTCTGGCTCTCCAGTGGCTGAGTCAAAGGTAAAACCAAGTGTACAAGCTCATGAGACCAACTCTAGATGTGACAGCTGATGGCAGGCAGCAACTGAGGGAGTGCAGGTGGGAAATTGCTGCCAGGGGTACACAGGATGGCAGGCACTGCAGGTTCCATCCTGAACTTCTTTTTCTTTGGGGCATATGGCAGATCTGGAGCTGCTCTGCAGGTGTTTAAGAATACCGTATGCTAACTTAGCCATTCGAAAGTTTTTTTCTATAGCTATGGTGGTTTTATTCAGACACAGTCTGTCTGGAAAAGTAGGCAGGAAAGAAAGGCATAGCAAAATATGTGACACTTCTGCAAGAGTTAAAAGTCACTGCCAAAAAGAGTGTCAGGCCTGGTTTCTTTTTCCAGCCAACCTATAACAGCAGCTCTGGCCTGGACAGGCAAAGCATGCAAATACTGAAGGACATTAATAATGAAAATAAGCACTGACAGAAAGAACCTCATGCTCTAAAACTGTGTTTTATTTACTAATAGAAGAAAGCAATTTTTAAGTAATGTTTATGCACAGTCTCTATTAGATAACTCCCTCCTTCTGCTATTGTTTTACAGGACACTGTTGCATATGCCTTTTCCAAACACAATACACCAAAAAGTGCAGATTCCTCAAGAGAACTCTGAGTAATTAAAGTCAGCAAGTAAAACCAGGGAGTGGATCTGATGAAAACTGAAATTCTACCTCACGGTATAAAACAGTCATACCTTTCCACCAACAGTAATACACACAGAAATTACTTTCAGCCAACTCTTCCCTGGAGTTAAACATAGATAACATGTGACTAAAATGCCATGCACCCTTAGCATTCCCTAAAACCACATGTGAAACATGGATGGCTGGGAATAGCAGAGAGGCTGCAGCTTGTTCTGTGGTGGCATCAACCCAGGCCCAAAACTCAGATGAATCGTACAGAAAAAAACAGACCTGTGTTGCAGATTAGCACTATGGTCCCTCTCCATCACTTCTTCAGAGTTATCCTTTCCCTCACATGGTGGGAATGTTTTATGGAACAGAAACACTCAGCAGAGTATGAAATAGTTACAAATGCTAATGCATGAAACTGTTCTCTCTAGATTGGAGACAGCACCACTGCAAGTATTCACTCTGAGGTACCAGTAACCTTATTTTGTGTTTTGCAAATGCCCAGACTGTTTCATTTCTTTGCTTACTGTGAACTTTATCCTAACAGACTCACGGGGTCACACAGATCACAGAGTCTAGATGCATTTTCTTTTTCCAGAGCGGAGGTTACAACAAAATGGAAGCAGTCTGCCCTCCCTGTGATAAGCGTTCTTTGACATGGACTCTCCTCCTCAGTCCTCATGACCCTGTAATGCTAACTGAACTTTTCTTCTCCTTATTTCTCTAGGCTGATGGAAATTCAGCTCTTGGAAGCCTCTTACGAAATTTACTTCCTCCAAACATATAATTGAGGACTACAATATCTGTTGAACTGATCACACTGAACAAAGACCTTTAACCAAACTCTGATAGAAGCTACTGGAAGTCACTCAGTGCAGAACAATGTTAAAAAGCAGGCAAAAATAGACATAAACATAATTAACAGGCCACAATAAGACACTGCCATTGCAGTGACAGGAAGCGTTATGAGGAAGGTGCACCATACCTGGTGATCATCAGACACAGAGCTTTATCAAAGGTTACAGCCAAGTATTGGTGCCAAAAACTGCAATTAGCTGGAACTTCTGAAGCACCGGGGACACTGCTTTCAAAACAGCATGCAAAAAGTCACCCGAAGATAAGAAATTCTGGTTTAAAATTCTGGTCACCCAAAGACTGTACTGAAAGCTAAGGGGAATGGTGATGGTGTTTCCTAATGCTTTCTCAAGAGAGGTCAGATATCTCCTTTATGTTTCTGCAGATTTTAATGGATCTTCTGCCATTACACAACATAGTTCCTTAGATTCTTATTTTAAAATCAGCTCTTGCTATTTCAGGAGTTAGTCTGGTATAAGGCTTACTTTCTGGTATGCTTTGCAGCACTGTAGATGGGAAGATATTATTACAGATGTTGACCACTTTTACTGATCAAGTATCACAGGAGTTTATGTAATACCTGTTCTGAGAGGGCAGTCAGAGATATCTATCACTTAGCTAGGAAAATTCCTTTATTCTATTCCCTTTGGTCTCTGTCAGGATACAGCAGTTTTGATAACTGCTGAATTCTTTTCTCTGTGTTTCCTGGCCTGGCAAGATACAGCCCATGGTAACTTTTTCACAGGTGAGATAGTTAAATGTCAAAATATGAAGTCCACAGCTCCTGAGTGAACAAAGAACATCAAGGAGGCCTCACATTCCTTCTCCTCCAACAAAGCAAGCTGCAGCTTTTGCCCATTGCTAACTCCCTCAACTAGCCCAAGACTTGCCACCACTGGCCACAGGTGAGCACATGGCGGTGGGTTTCAGCTGACAGACAGAACAAATGGCTTGGAGTTCACTCAAAACAGAAAAAAACCAGCTAATTTTGATAAGAGAATGAGTTTAAAGGTCTTGGGAGCAGGGAAAGAATGTAAGCAAAGAGGCAGGTATGAGACAAGGAAACAATTATGAATGTGATGAAAAAGAAAATATAAAGTTCCTCAGGAAGGGAAAGGTTACACAAGAGTGAAGATGGAGAGGAAGCAAGGGAACACGCTGGCAAAAGCTACAGCAAAAGACTTCTGATAAAGCACAGCAAAGGAAAAATAGAGTAGGTTCACAGCCTTCCAACTTAGATGAACATTCTATTCCCTCTACTTTTTTTTTTTTTTAATATTTTCTCATTGGCTGCAAAATAATTCAAGTTCTTTGATCCTGCCAGTAGAACATAGAGTAGATAGGGGAGAGAATCCCTCAACAAGTGACAGGATCAACATCACAGCTGCTGTCCTAGTAACTTATAATCAGATTTCATCCACAGCCTGAAAGTCCATCAGACACATTTGCCAGGTCTTTCTTTGGACTTGTTAAAAACCAAACAAACTAAAACCAGCACCTGTACTAGAAGGGTAGAATCTACAAACAGTAGCAGCAGCCCAGTAATGACTGTGTGGATGAGTAAATCACCAGAGACAGAAAATTAGATCATCTTCAATTTACCAGTTCACTGGTCTCTAGGTGTCAGCACTCCTGATATCTTCATTAAGCCAATGACCAGTCCTGAAATCTCTTCAAATTTATTGTGCTGAAACATGCAATTAATTGTGTATTGGTGTTACATTATTTGTTCTGCAGTCACAAAAGCTAATCCATCTCTGTGTTCTAGTTAGCTAGACTGGGAAACTTTGTACTATGTTGATCATCTAATGCTAAGTGAGTTATTAACATTTAGAGGCATCACAAAAGCCTCTTGTAACTCAAAATCTGTTCCTGTAGGTACTTCAAAACAGTTGACCTTAATGCAAGCAATTGCATAAGTCCAAAAGAAAACACAGTAGGAGAAGGCTAGCTGGAAATTTCAACCATCTTTTAATCTTCGCACAGTTCTTGCCTTTACCATAACTGTCCAGGAAATACACCATCAAAATCAGGCAATTGCAAACAGATGTGTGGTGTATTTTAAGCCTTCATCAAAACCCTGGTTACTGAGCTAGAATCCCAAATAGTCCAAACCCCATGAAACTGGGGGGAGGGGGTTGGGTAGGGGGGTGGGCACAGCCCTCCCTGATTTACTCCATTCAAATAAAAAGCCACATGCTATCAACTTCATTATCTATGGGATCACTTACACATCAAGATAGCACTCATCCTGCCTTTGTAAGCAGTTTGCTATCTTCTCGTGGGATAAGAATCTCACCATATCCTGGCTGATGGAGTCAGTATATGACTCCCTACCCACTGGCCAGGAATGCCCCCTCCCAGCCAGTGACTGCCAGTAGAAATCCACACCACAGTATGGATGTGACTCAAAAATCAGTCATGGCTGGCAGTACAGCTTGGAGTGCAACAGGGATGTCTATACTTCTAGGTGGAATATATGGCACTAAGCTGAATATCCAACCACCATGAATTCCATTCCCATGGAAACTATGTATTCTTGATGCTGATATGCCCCAACATTTACTCCATCTTGTAAGCACACATGTAGACCTCAGGACAAGGAAAATCTGCACCTTGCATTACTGTTATTATTCCAGTTAGGGAAAAACTACTAAGCCAGGAAAAATATGAGAATACAGAGGAAAACATAGAGTATATTTGGTTTGGATTATATAAGTACAGGCAATTTCACTCAGATTAACATTAACATTGAGATTAAAAATCCAAGTGGAAGCATAACCGAGAGCCAGAACCTAAAAATTAACAAAGTGGGATTCACTCCATTCCTTGGATCAGCCAAAAACCTGGGCATGTAAACTCTCCTTTATAATTAGGCATCTATTCCAAGCCCATCGTTCCATCTCTTGCTGTAGCCAGCCCTTCCAAAGGCAGCCTCATCCTGCCTGTGGAGGGCATCTGCCTTAGAATGGCACAGGGCACCATGTCCTGGCTGCACAGGGAGGCACCAAACTGCGCCGCAGCCATCTGAGAGCTTCTGTTACTGTGACAGGTGATCACTACCCTAATTTCCCAAGTACACAGTAAAACCTGCAGCCAGCCTGAGGTATCTGAAGTGGCCAAATTCCAAAATCAGACTTGTTGAACACCAGACCTTGTCAGACTTGAGGGAATGCTCTTTGCTCTGAGCCCTTCAGGGTGCCGGCAGGGCTTCTAGGAGCCTCAGGAAGGAGACAGCGTGGCCGAGGCTCGTGGAAGCACAAAGAGACTTCATTCAAACAGTCCCGGGATTTTAAACCCCTGGGGCGGGCCCAGGGAGCAGGGCTATCATTGGATGAGGGTTCGAGTGTAGGGGAGTGGTTTGGGGGCCCGGGTAGCCAATGGGAGAGGGGGAGGATCCATACCCAGCAGGAACCGGGGATTGGGGGAAGGCTGGGGAAGGATGGGGGAGGCGGCCAGTAGGGTTAGGGGAAGGGCGGAGCTGATCTCAGCCGAGGGAGGGTGCCTGGCAGGGTCCCAGCAAACACGTGGTCGCTGCCGGGTGGCTGCCTTACAGAGTTTAAGGGGACACTTATAACTATTAAACACAAGAGATAAACAGTTTTCTGCTTCTTTGGTCCTGGAATGGTTTCTGTGGTGATGATTTCAGTTCTAGGGGTGTACTTTTCCATTTCTTGTAGCTGTCTCTGTTCCCCACAAGACCTAGCCTGTCTTGAAAAATTCTGTGTTAAAAGATATGGAAAATATATTTTTACTAATACTGCTCTTTACAGAGCTCTAGGAGTATGAAACACTCACCACTTTGTAACAAAGTGAGAATAAAGTTTAATCAATTTATGTATGCTTGTTTTGGTTTAACATTAAAATATTTTATTTTTCATCTGCTCTAAAAATGAAGAACAAAAAGGTATATGAGAGTCTGAAAAATAACCTCTGCACATATTTGTTTGTTTTGTTGTTCAGGCACATAATTTTAGAAAGGTATATTCATGAAAAAAACCAATAAACTGGGAGAAGAACGTGACTAAAGAAAAGTCTGAGAAAAATGTAGTTTGTGAAAAAGATGTTTTATATCTTCTTTACAAGGCAAATGAACCACAAGACAGAATTTTTATATTACATTAAATGTTAATTTACACTGCATGAGAAATAGTTCTGTTAAATGAGGGATTAAAAGAAAAAAAAAGAAGAGTTAATACTTCATTGCCGTTCCGTCAAAAGCTGATGCATAATCAAGGAAAAAGGCACAAGACATGAATTCCATCACAAAAAAGGAAAACAATGCCATTAAAAATAAAAAATCTGTCAGCATGTAGATGAATGTTAGTCCATTCCTTATCCAGCTCAAATCTGTATCTGCTCAAGTTTGCACATAGTCCTTTTTCTCTACAAAAATGTCCTTTTTCTGTTTGTTCTAAAACAAGTGTTTGAGGCTCCTTTCTCTCCTTTTTATTTCCTGTATTCATTGAATTGTAATTGATTACTTTCAGAAAGAAAAATCTAGGTTCTCATCTACTTTTCTAAGTAATTAAGCACATCTTTTCAAAGCCAGATGATAATGTTATAGCCAGAAAAGTTGTGCACACAATCAGGTGAGCCCGTGAGCTCTGGGGAAGATCATGCAGTGCAAGATAGGGCCCAGCTGTGGTGGCACTGCAGAGGCTGCCCAGCGCAGAGCACTGCTCCAGGGTGCCCCATCAGCAGGGACGGCGGTGACACGGTGCCCCTGCCCTAATGAGACAGGAGGCTCTCACAGGTGTGTGGCACACGGAACACACCTGCCCTCATGGCAACACCTGGGCACAGCTGGCTGCTGCTCGGGTGGCAGCCCCCGGCAGGCACTGACCAGCCCCAATTCCAGGTCTAACGAACACAAGCAAAAAGCAGAGATTCCATCAGCATCCACACTTAACATGTTTGAACACAAAGAGGCCTCTTCCCCATCACATTACAACTGCCTGCCCTGGCGTGCTGTTTGTCACAGTTTGCTCAGGACAGGAGGGGCACAAACACACAGCCCCCACCCAGGCCTGTCCAGTCTAGCACTGAGCTCTGGGGACAAGAGAGAACCTGCACGTTACTGACACATCCTTCCATAAGCACTTTGCCAAGCACCACCCATCACCCTGGCACTGTGCATTGCTATGTATTCTCGTATACAACATGATAAGGAATTTCTAGCCAACACACCCATCTGCTATGAAAGGGAAAATAATCCCATACAAATAAAATAAGAAAAACATGCTTACAAAGCTATAATAAATTTGGGTTTCTCTAGCTATGAACACTTGAAGTTTTATGAATGTTTAACCTAAAAATAGTTTCTTATTAGACATTATCAAGTAAGAGAGTAAATATTTAAAGAGCATTTGTTACACGAAATCCTATCTGGAGTCTACCTGAAGATTAGAGCAAATTATATGAAGTTTAAGGTATTTTAAAATAAAGGTATGCTGAAAGCAGTTCTTTAAAAAGAAAAACTGAAACAGTTTTCCTAAAACTGAAAATGCAGAACTTGAAAGAGTCTGGTATGCATTATAATTTAATCCTGATCTAGGAGAATGTAAACCTATTGCCACAAAATTTATCTGTGGTGATAAATCTTCAGATAAAAAGTCAAACTTGTTCTCAGTCAATGGAGGAGAATGAAAGGCAACATGAAAGGCCGGAGCAATCTGCTCACAGTGTTAACAGTGAGCTGGTTCTGTGGCTACCTTCCTCCCCCTGCTACTGAACAAACTGGTCACTGTTTAACTTGGACCTGTACTCACACAAGTTTAAACAATACACCACCAATACTTTAAAATAATGAAAGACTTCTCAAACTAAGTTTATGGGGTGAACACTTAAGATCTCTGTGTTTGCTCAAAATTATGATATTTTACTGAATTCAAGCTCCAAACCAAAACACTCTGGTTACAGAATATTATATGCTTAAGTTGGCAAAAAGCACTTAGATCTCACCTATGAAAAGTGCTGTGAGCCCAAATAAAGATGTTACTTTTTCTTCCAAGGAACAATGAACTTGTGCTCAATTTAGAGGTGAAAATACATATATATATATGTGTATATATATATATATATAATTTTATATTTGATTTATAAAGTTGTATATACAAAGAAGCTTTGCATCTTGTAAAATTAAATATCTAAATCCAATTCTTAAATATTGATCTTATACAGGAAGAGCTTAACAGTTTATACTAAAATGATACTACATTTGAATGAAACCCTTGGTAAACATTTGTACTATTATAAGTCATAAAAAATACATGCCCTGTATTAACTTTGTACAAACTACTGAAATATTTGCAGGATAATGAGTTCTTTTCAGTGTAAACCACTGAAATGCAGCAGCTTAATTAATCTCTTTTGGATGCTATACCATACAGAACAGAGTTGTGGAATACATTTTTACCCTCCTAAAACTCTCAAAGAATTTCTCATTGACACTTGCAGTCATTCTCCAGCAGAGTTAATTAAGAAGTGATAGCTTACATTTCATCTCTTTTTAATTAAAAAAAATAAATGTTATTTCCTAGGCAAGTCAACATAAAAGAAACTAAGACCCCAAAGTTCTTAGCTATTACAGTTTAACCTGCCAAGCAGGAAAAAAAAATAAATCACTCTGTAATGGGAAAAAACCCCGCTTCTGATATCCATTTGATACTCCTTGACAAACTGTGACATCTCTGTCATGAATAAACCATGGGAGCGCTAATGGAACCAGGATCCACACGACTCCAAGGTATCAGCCTATCTTCCTGAACTACCTGTGTGAACATTAACTGTTACTGTCTTGTATTTCTTACAGGTTACTGTCTCAAAGAAGAAAAACTTCAATTTAATAATTAAATAATGTAATTTTTGCATGCATTAGGCCCTCCTTTATCCAAAATACACATAAAACATGACACCTTTCCCTCACATTGTATTTTCAGTGTGGAAAAACCCCATAGTAAATTACTTAGAATATGATACAGGAAAGAGTGAAAGGACAATAGAGAAAGAGTCAATATTATCATAGTACTGCAAGATAGTGTCTAACTTAATGAAAGGTAATTTACATGGCCTGTTAATTACTGAGTTTGAGCTCTGGTGCCAGTTTATGATGTTAAAACCACCTGTACATAGAAAAGCATGTTCAACAACACAAGTTGGATACAGCTAGAGCACACGGAAGAGCAGGGCCCCCAACACAGCACAGAATAGGGCTCTTGCTACACTCTAAAAACAAATAAATAAAACAACCCCAAACCTCTCACAATCTCTGCAGAATAGAACTGGGAACCTTTATCAGGATTCACGTTCATTATCAATGAATTAGGTTTATCCATGGCAGTAAAAGATAAAACAAAGAAGTGCATCCTGGCTTCATAATTTTCTTTCATGAGACTGGAAAGAGTTCAATGTAAGTGAAAACTGGCTTTATTTGCAATAGCCACATGAAGTTTTGCTCTAAAAAGGAGGACTCACAGTGGTGTGTATGTGTAGGAGTCTTGCCTCCTTGTTTCTAGTAAAGTGGATAAATTGTTCAGACTTCAGTTCCCCATAGTGAAATACAACCTCTGTAACTACTATCAAGGTCAATGAGAACAGGGTAAGTACTTAAGTGCTGGATATATAATTTACATCAGCCTGGAGAAATTTTAACATGAATTTTCAACTTTTTCAACCTGTTTAATGTTTATTCAAATCCTGTAGTTGTGAAAAAAATAGTTACCGCTTGAGTCTATTTGACAGCAATTTCTGCCTTCAAATACAAATACTGCCTTTTTTCTAATCATCTACAGCAAGATTTAAGAGAACTGGATTTGAAAAACTAAAAGTCAAATGGCATCACTTTCCCTTTCAAAATACCAACAACCCCAAAATGCTCCAGGCTGAAAAAGACAAAGAAGTAAAACCATAAATAGTAACTTTATTTGCTCATAATTTGGGAATATGTTTTCTGTGCAATTAGTTAACTGTTGTTAACATGTATTGAATTAAGCTGAAACATCTCAATTCCAATATACAATTGGCAAAGTTCAGTCTCTGGGCTACATCTGTTACTGAAATGCTGCTAAGATAAAGCAGATCTGTTTAGCTTAGCCAGGAACGCATTCCCAATGGATTCCAGTAACAAGGTTGCATTGGTAGTGAAATGATAGATATCTGTGTTGATTAACTATAACCCAAATGTTGGCTTTATTCACCACTTCTATTTAACACCCCCTTAAGCCCACTTGGCAGAGTTTTGAGATCAAAGTTACCTGGGATGCTAACACAGCACAACTGATGCATAGTTCATTAAACAACCTAGAAAACGCTACTCTCTATAATAGAAAAAAATGCAAAAAGACCAAATTTACCTTCTTTTTCTTCCTTCACACCTCTTACAGGAAAGCACACAGCAGTGGGACTATGCTAAACTTCTCATAAAATCAGGAAAATAAATAGGAACATACTGAATGTGCTGGTTTATGGCTCACAGCTTTGACCTGGGCGGGGAGGAAATCAGCCCAATACCCCTAAGAAAGAACACATTCTCTGCACATCAAGGGTGACAAGCAACCTCCTCGGAAAAAGAGGACTTGTCAAGATCACAAAGACATCTCCATTTCACATACTTGACTACCTTAGGAACAAAACTGACTACTGAATCACTGAAACACCATAGAATCATGTCTTTGGTAAGATCACATTTTATACACCTTTTCTGCAATTCCTAAACTCAAAATTTGGAATCAGTCAGTGCCACAGTTAGAAATGCTTGAAAAAGCAGTACAAGTGCCAGGGTGCATTAGGTGACCAAGAGTGCTGCAATACAAACAGACATGGCAGAGGAAGGCGAAGGCAATCTGAAGCACTGAACAATGCTACTGAGCAGGTGTCATGTGCTGTAAAGGGAGTGTGAAACAAGGACCAATTCAAGACTGACTGTCTTCTTGTTAAGGGCGTATCACAGTATCTTTGAGTTGGAAGAGACCTCTTGAGATCCCCTGCTCAAGCAGGGTCACCTAAAGCAGGCAACCCATGACTATATCGTCAGGTCTTGACTCTCCACAACCTCTGGACAGCCTTTTTTTGTTTGTTTTTGACCACTCTCACAAGACCAAGTTTTCCCCCTTGTGTTTAGATGGAATTTCATGCATTTAGTTTTGTGCCCATTGCCTATCTGTCACCAGACGTCACCAAGAAGAGTCTGCCTCCCTTATCTCCATCTTCTGCGTCAGGTATTTATACACTTTGATAAGACCAGAGCCCCCCAACCTTCACACCTTCTCCAGGCTGAAGAGTCCATACTCTCAACCTCTCTCAACAGAAAAGATACTCCAGTGCTTTAGTCACCTCCACAGCCCCTTAGTGGATTCATGCCAGTATGTCCAAGCCTCTCTTGTACTTGAAACTCCAGGACAAGGCTCGGGTCCTTAGATGTGCTCCCACCAGGGCTCAGGAGGGAGGTGAGATCCCTCTCTCAGTCTGCTGTCCATGTTTCTTCCAGGGCAGCCCAAGCTGCTGTTGGCCTTCTGTACTGTGATTTTACTGTGTTCCTGGCTCATGTTCAGCCCAGTCACCACCAAGGACCCCATGGTCCTTCTCTGCAGAGCTGCCTTCCAGCATGTACTGCTCCATGGGATCGCTTTTTCTCAGGCATAGGATTTTTTTATTTCCCCTTACTGAGGGATTTGAGGTTCCTCTCTGCCCATTTCTCCAGGTTCCTTGGGGTGCTAGCACAACCACAACCTGAAAACCTGTCTCTTTATTACAGGGATCTTAACATATCAACCAAAAGCAAAATATTTCTATATCAAATCCTATTCTCAAGTCTTCCCCATAAAAGACCACACATAAACAACAACATTTCTTTCCAATACTTCTCTACATGCAGTTATTTTAAGTTAGGAACTGCTATTGCAGTTCATGACAATAAGATGATGCATAGCAAAAAAAAAATACAAAAATAAACAAAAGTTTAGAGAAGAGCAATTCCATTGACAGAACTATTAAAAAATAAAACAGTAATCATTCCATCTTAAAACACAAGGCAGAGAAACATTGTTTTTCTCTGGAAAATTTACATTGATTTTAGATGAGCATTAATGTAGCCAGCTATACCAGTTACTTCTAACAGTGATGAAAAGAAACACCACCCTTACCCATGAAAAGTTCTTGACTTTTCTAGAGGGATCTTCTCTAACATGGGATGAGGGCCACAAACAGATTCAGAGTAATTTAAAGGCTAAAAATTGCAACATATCTAAAATCCATTGTGGTGGGTCTCATGTGAAGACCACCAGAAAAACCACTCTGCCAAGTTGACACAACAAAATCTGTGCCCTTGAGCTCAAGTCAGTTCAATCAAGTACATTAACATAAATATAACAGTAAGTTAAGCCCATACACAGGTTTATTTTCACACTGTCCTTCTTCCCTCCAAACTGCTGAAGTTGCATCACATTTCCTTGGTAAAGTTGTTGTGAAAGGGGGTCTGAAATGGAAACATTCCTCAAAAATGCAATTTCAAATCTACATGACAGATGACCTGGGTCTGAAACCTCACAGAGCACCTTTACCACCCACAGAGGACAGGAAGGAGGAGATGAACATGTTCATACATCTGGATGGATGGGGACAACACAATAGTGCAGACCAGTGCTTTTCCCAGAGCCAGCTGGGGACTGTCACTTCAGGTGCCACTGATGGGAAGCACAAACAGGCCCTACACACCTGCACCTCCACATTCTGTGGTTACCAATATCACTTCTAAGGAAGGCTTGGAAAATGCTCTCAGGGATGCTGCCCAGTAAGATTCTGACTGCGTCTGCAAGATCATGACAACATGCCTAATAACCTTCAAGAAAAAAAGAAATTCTGCTGCGCCAGGCTTTAAGGACAAACTGAAATTAGGAATCTTCATTGTATATGCAAGAAGGCTGCAGCAAATTATATATACATATCTGAAGTACCGGAAATGTTCTTTCACACATGGAAAAATACTGTCTCTTGAACACAAAAGGAAAGTAGGGATCCAAAATCTGGGTGCCAGACACACTGTAAAACTGCACAAAAATATGGAGAAGGGGAAGAAAAAACCCAAATCCAACCCAAAACAAAAAGAAACCCCAACACACAGAGTGACCAGCTGCAAAAAGCCAACAAATACCTCAAGGAGAGGCAACGGCTGGGAACAGTCAATTCCAAGACCTACTGTAGATGGAAGAAGAGACCCCAAAAATGTAACAGGCCTAGTATGGAAGTGACAAGAAAATATGCTTGACAAAAATTAGCACATGGAATGGGATTGTTTTCAGTATGAAGAGAACCAAACTAATATGTAATTTTTTTCTCCGTAAGTATTAAAGATGTTCCAACAATCTCTTCCCCTTTCTCCCCCAGATTACAACATTGCGATGCTGTAGTTAAGGAAATAAATTTTCTTCGGTATTCTTTCCTACAAGTCTCTGTACCCAGATTTTGTGGCAAGTGCTTACTTCTGTGATCTTATCTAAACAAATCAGAATTGTGTCATTAATCGACATAGTATCTACAGAAAAAATATTTCTTCCATCATAAAATAGTAACTTATCCCATGCATTGGTTTTCATTTTGTATTAACTACCAGGACAAAGAATCAGATACCATTGTTTGCTTGTTTCCTTTACTTTTCAGCTAATGTTTTTAATGAGTCTTAAGGACTGGTAAGAAACAGCCACACAGGCATAAGCAGATGGTCTAAACAAACCCAAATTACAAACCTACTTATAGCAGCAACTTACAATTTGCACAGATTCTCCCTGTTTCTCTGGATTTATCTTGTGTAAGAAACCACCTGCAGCACAGGTGCATCTGTTTTGTCAGCCCTTGTCAGGGGGACCCAAGGGTTACAGACATAACGGAAGGATGGTACAGAGATAGAACAGAACCCCCAGGGAGAGGGCAGCAACATTGCAAGAGGAAAAAGGGAATGGCAGATCTTGCTGTTAGCATTATTGGGTGAGCCCAAGGTAAGAAGGAGCTCAGCCGACCTCCAATTTGCTCTAAAGATGTGCTTTTGCTCTGCTTGGTCTATGTCTGCTTAGGAAGAGCTGTTAACTCTCTGCAGCATGTTTGAACATGTTAATCACTCTGGAATCAAAATAATATGCCCAGCTTTCCTATGTAGTAGAAAAATACAGCATCAACAGGCTTTTCAACTACTGTTTACATAATATGACTCATTAAGTGCTGTTCGAGTGCCATTCTTTCACACATATAAAGGGGGGAACAGTGACTCCATTCCCAGCTGAGTCACAGCTACTCAGGGGGAAGGCCACATACGGACCCTGATTCAATGGTGCTGCAGCTGCCCACTCAAGACCTGATTCTGGACCAAAGTACTGAACTGGAAGAGAACAAATATGTTCTTTGAAAATATCTTTGCTAGAAATAGTGAATGTATTGAAGATGAAATAAGAATCACTAGTTATAATAATAATAGTAAGACAGCTTCACACTTAAAATTTTCTTTAACTGAGGCTTAGAAATCATTACCAAATACACATTCCCCCACATGTACATATTCTCAACATCCAGTACACCCTTGATTTCATTACCTGCCTTCTCCAAAAGCTCAGCCATGGTTCCCCCAAGCTTTGCTGATACTGTGAGTGACCAGAGGACACTTAAGCTCACACCACTCTGGCTCCCCAGAGCTCTGGCACTCATCCCATCCAGGGCATCCAAGAGACAGAGGCTCCTCCAGCTCCAGTGGGTTGTTGGGCAGTCACTGTAGAAGTCCATCTGCAGACTATGCAAAAGTCACCTGTTACAGGCAGCCCTGAGCAGGGGTGACACCAACCACAAACATAAAACCTCTGCTCTGCAGTATGAAGAACAGACCTACTAGTTACTGAAAGGGGAGAAAACTGCACAGTCTGAAGCAATTTTCACATCATTTAATAACACAATAAACCCAAAGTATCTTATTTTTCAGATGCATTTAAGGCAGTGAAAATAACCACTGCTACACATGAAGTTTTATGGCAATTAGCTCAAACATGCTATAAGGAAAATCCACAGTTGTTTAGTTAACAAAAAAAGGGTCCACTGAAATGGAGAGCATACAAGCACATAGAGAGCTTTGCTCTGAGTGCCCATGTATTTACTGCAGAGAGGGCATTCATTGGTATAGTCTGACAACAGATTAGACAAAGATTGTACTTTACCTTAATAAGAATTCCTTCCACCATAGAAGTCCAGCTCATGTTTTGTGATACTGCTCTAATTCAGAAAAGCATAGTGGGACATTTCACTGCCTGAAGAGACACAGCCTTTTGGATGCCCTCTCTGCTCCAACAGGTTTTCACAGAGACTGGTGTTCTCAGTGAGCCAGAAGTTATGTGGGATCTAAAAGCTATTAGAGCTTTTCTAATTTTCCTGCCTATCTGCCTCCATTAATACCCCTTATTGCTTCAGTCATGGTGAATTCAGGATTTAATACACAATTTACCAACTCTTTCAATGAGTCTTAGCAAGTCCACTTCTTCAAAAAAACGTTTGCTTCAAGTCCTTTGGGTTTCACAGATTCAGATATGAGTGGAGACAACAGTCCTGTGCTTTATAGCTGCCTTTATAACTTCTTTACTGCAGCAGTAAGTGATTACATGCATTTACTTCCCCTGTTATTTCTGTAATTTTCAAACAAAATCTGCCTTTGACTACAAGCACAGAGCCTGCCTTTACATACAAGTCTCTTAAATGAGGATTCTGTTACAAGAAATGAATCTCTTTGTACTTCTAGAAGAAAAGAAACTTGCCTTCAAGAAGTGCAAAGGAAAGGTGACAAACTGAGTAGACTCCTGGCAAAGGGGTACTATGTTTCTTTAACATTACAGTGAGAAAAGAAAAATAGCTTCATTTACACAGCAGTTTGAAAAGTACAGACAATAATTAGGGTGGATGCTGAGAGAAAACAACATAGTCAATATAGCTGCTGCAAATCTTACAAGAAGGAAAGTCAGAGAGCACAAGGAAAAAGTAGTTAAATAGAAAGGCAGAAGAGGAAACAGAGGCACTTGGCGACCGATCCAGTACAGCAAAGAGACAGAGGCATCTCATCACACAGAGGAAGAAGATACGGCAAAGGATGCAGAAAAAGTATTCAGGAAATTACATCAGGTAAGCAGAAGTCCTGTGCCAGATTTTCATTCAGGATGACAGATAAGCTTTGATGCTGCTTGCTGCCTCGTATGAAAGATTTAAAGATTTATTTTCAGGAAAACTGAGGCAATTCCCACCTGAATTTGTTTATTTCAGAGTAACATTAAACGATCAGATAGCTTCGGTCAGTATACAACATGCCATATGATTGAAATAAATCCATTTGGAAAAGACAGCTTTTCAACACCATTAAAACATATTGGGGGATGGAGGAAGAGGGCACTTCCACCAACACTACTGCAGCTGAGCAAAATGTGAAGCAAATAAACCATTTGGCTGCAACTACAGAAAGCAATTTAGCCCCTGGAATTCCATGCTGATTTTCTGCTTTCTTGGACAAGAGGGGCATGAAAACCTGCTACTGACAGCAAACATAAAAGCGCATCTGTCAAAATACTGCTCTCTCATCTTAACTGGCAGGGTTGCAGAGAACAACTGCTTTTAACTAAAGAATGAAAAAAATCACCAGTTTCCTCAGTTCTTAGCAGCCTGTGTTAATATTTCTAATTTAGCAATGTCCATGCATAAAATTGAACAAAGAAAATCAAACTAAAGATCTAATTGTGGTGCAGCTTCTTTGGGCCAGTATTGGCAATTTTGAGTGGTCATGTGAATGTCCATCATCTTCTTGTCTCAGCTGAAAATTAGACACAAGTCGCAAACAACTGCCTTACTGGGCACAGGGCAGGACCAAGGGAGGTAGGAGACAGGAAATGGGGTAGTCCTTTCATTTGAGTACAATACACAAATGTTTGTGTTGGGAATATTAAACATTCATGATCAATATTAACATAAGACCATTACTGAGTACTTTAGCCAATTCTAAAATTTTAAAATTGAAAAAGTGTTACAAAATATGCAATTATTTCCAGAAGATTTCAGCATTGTTGCCGCATAAAATAAACACAGCATTCTTGCAGACTAGTTTTAAATTGGACAACAGCCCACAGTCTGAGATAAACACACACAAGCAACAGGAAAGCTAGCTCCCAAAATTCATACAGTGTGGACCAAGCTTTTCCCAGTTTGCATCATTATTGCACACCAGGAGTTAGCACCTATTATTTCTTAGGGAAATAAGATTAAATATACAAGCCCAAGAAGTAGTTCCATAATTAACTATTGTGTAATTTTTTTCCCTAAGACACCTTCCAGTTTCAGTAGTGACACCCAGACTCTGTTCTTCACAACTCGAAGGTCAATTAGACACTTGTTAGTAGCCAAGGCATCCTGTAAATAGAGTGATGATTTGGTAGGACTGCAGGTTTGTACAGAAATAGAAGGCAAAATACCCAACAAATATTGGCAATTTTGTTTTATCGATCCAAAATTACTAAAGATTTTGTTTGCTAAGGAGGAAAACTGACAGCTCTTTTCCCTTGTTTCATCTTGAGTTTTGCTAACTATTTCATCTTGAAACTGTTGCTTGAAATCTTGCTAACTGTTTCATCTTGAGTTTTGCTAACTATTGGTCTTGATCATGTTTTTGTACTGGTTGTGATGATTGATCACCTCAGGTACACCACGTTCTCTATTATTTTGATTTTATGACAAATTTCAATTAAGTCATAAAGCAATTTAACACATTTAAGTAAAGACTTCTTAGTGATCTCAAAGTCAAAACTTTTTTCAGACAAACTTTTGCACAAAATGCGGGTCAACCCAGATACTCGTGAAATTACTACTTCAGTTCATCAGTGTTTTCATCATCAAAACAGTGATTTTATAGACATTCTCAGAAAACTAACACAAACAGTCATGAACATCAAAGCAAATTCTCAGTTTTTACTTAGGCAAATGTTGGCTGATTCTTCACATCACAGTCACCAAGCTGTAATTAGAAATACCTGTGGCAAAGGCCACACCAAATCCCCTGCTGACTGAGCTTTCTCCATAGGGGTACACACATAATATATCATGTGTAATCTCTGTATACGGTGATACATGTCTGTTTATAACAAGCAATATAAAAAGGATTAAGTAGGATTTGTGATAAGGATTTGTGCATGATTTGTTCTAGTTTAGCACTTTTGAGATACTATGACATCATAGTTAATTCCAAACCTCTTGATGTAGTTAACCTGATTTATAAGAGTATCACATTCCCACTTGGGTACAAGAGAAACAGAATACTGAACCTTACAGCTAACACCCTTTCCCAAAGGCACTATCCAGGATTTCACTGGAGATCTTGAACTTTAATAACGCAAAATCGCAGCCATTAAAAAACCTTCACACATGAACTTATCCATATGTGAACTTAACACATATCCACTTACTGTTTCAACAAAAAGCCTCCAACATTAGAGCTGCAGCTCTCCTGAACACCTCGTTTCCGTGTTTCACTTTGCTCCCATCTAGGTAATAAGAGATAAGAGAACTGAATGTAAGAAAGATCACCCATTATTAAGAGATTGCAGTAATTATCTTACTAATGATGTTAATAATTCTGCAAAACAAGGAGCACTTGACACTTCAGGATGGAATCAAATGTTCATTGTGCCAATGCAGCTAACTCGTATACATTGCAGCCACAGTAGGGACCTCAGCTGAAATTCCTTCAGAGAAACTGGTGCAATTGCCTGCAACTCACAGTGCACTGTATCCTGTATGTTCAACTATTCCTCCACAGAAGCTTTACCATTGACTACAGCCTCTATGTAAATAAACAAGACTTCCTTCCCTCAATTTGTGCCTCAGCAGAACAGCTGTCATGGCAAACCTGCTGTTAAGCATCGTAAAAATTCCAGTGAACCCCTGCACTACTGTTTCAGCAGGTATGCAGCAGGAGAACTATTTCAGCCAACCTTTAAATAAAATCTGAAATGTAAGAGATTATAGGAAAAAAAATATGCAAAAAAGCCCCCACCGAACATTTAAGTTTGTTCAGTCAAAGCATTCAACATAGAAAAATATGAGACACCTCTACTCGTAACTAAAACACAGAAAAAAAATACACTCACTAAATTCAGTGCCTGAGCTCTCCATGTCCCAACACAGTTTCACTGCTCCTGCACCCAGGAGATGAGAGCAGGAAAAGCTGAGTATTGAGATGGCTGCAACTGTGAGGCCTGGAATTCCAGTCACTCACTCTGTTAAATGTGAGTAAAGCCCCATGAAAGTACACAATAGTTGTTTCTTGGATTGCACCACACGTTTGCCTCATGTAAGAGTCAGGTTGTTTGAAGTACAGAATTAATCTTCTCAGATCCAAGTCCAAATCAGCAGTACACAAGCAGGGTGTTTGGCTGCACTGGTTGGGTTGAGGAATACACCTCTTCCATTGAAGGCAGGGAGTTTGCACTGGTGACACCACTGGGAAACAGGATCTTTTTGTTGAAAGGTGTAGGACATGGCTGAGGCCATAAATCGTCAGTGATTCTGAAGCATGCTTTCCCTTCCCCCAGCTTGCCACCAAACATCCATTCTCAGTAGGACCAAGGCACACAGTTCTTCCAACGGATACTTTCAAGAGATCTTTTTCCACAGGATCTGCTACAGTGATTTAGGGCTGTCCTTGAATCCTGCATAATTTTCTCTCCTTTCCCCTTTGTTCACTGATACTGATAATTGCTTCTGTTTAAATCTCTCCAGACTCAATATTCCACAGCAGCACTACAATGACACCTGTGTCTGCAAACCAGGGTTTAACCACTTCAGTGGCCATAAGCAGGACAAGGAAGACTCTCTTGGGGGAGGATGTGCAGCCTCCAGGAACACAGAGAGGCCCACATCACACCACCTTTTGACATGCCAGGTGCACCTTTTCCTTCAAGGAAGAGTCCTCCAAAGGAAGACTCATTCCAACTCAACTGCATCATCTGTGAAGAGGCTACAAGGACCTTTATATTCCAGCATAATTTTTGCTCTTTGAGTTAAAACATGGAATTTGGCAGAGGGAGGAGAGAAATTAACAGTAGGGTTAGAAAAGATTTTTTTTATTGTTGCTATTGAGTCCTAGTTTTTCTAATATTATTATTTCTAATAATTATGAAATTAGACACGACATGTGACAGTACATAAAAAAAAATCATTTCAGTTAGTATTAAGAGCATCCTATGTTTTCAAGAAAGCAGAATTTGCCTTTTTTTTTTTTTTTACTTCATCTAATATCGCTCAAGAATATTCTTACAATCTCTGTAACTATGAGGTGATACAAATTTAAGAAATTCAAAAAGAACTTGTCTCCTGAGCAACAGAGGTTACAGCACCTGGCTGTAAGCACGTGAACTGGAATGGAACATGGCACAAACCTATTTTAGCCAGGAGCATTTTATCCTTGAAAGATACACGTGGAGATTTAGTTCAGCAATGTGTGGGCTCCAGGTGTATAAAACCACGCAAAAGCTCTCCTAGCACCTGAGCTGCAGACACTCCATTTCTACCTGGGTTTGCAGGTGGACTTTTTTGACCAATGCACAGTGAGACTGCAGCACAAAGCACTTCAGAGACACCACAGAATCTCCAGGAGAGACAGTATCTCTACAAGACAGATTTGTTTGGTATCAAAAAGGGCTGAGCTCACCCAGGATGAAGACAACAATGCAAATCTGTCCCTTTATTCACACACATCCTTTTTCAAAATTTCTTTTAAAAGCTGAAGTGCATGGAGAGTCTTAGAACAATTTCAGTTTATCAGTGACAGACCATGCTTCTCTTCCCCCAATCCCTCCAGTAGCCCCTGTGGTTGCCACCACCAGCCGGGTGCAGTTGCAATGCCTCAGGGCTGCCCAGGGCCTGGGACAGGCTTTGGAGCAGGACTTGGGTTAAAACACAGTCTCTAAATGGGCATCTTCCTGTCAAATCTGGCAATCAGTTCAGAGGTTATTAACAGGGTAATGAGAGACAGACATGGGACAACGAGTAATTCTCAGCTCCTTAGGAAATCCAGTTAAAGCAAAAGTTTGGGATACTGTTAGGTTCAAAATTCTCCTCTGCAACTACAAGAGTAAGTCTGAAGTCTAATACAACAGCACCACAATCTGTGGTCTGAAAGTCTTGAGTTTTAGCATGAGAAAGGCAACTACTGCAAAATTTCTGTGGTGGAACACGTTAAAACTCTGGTTTTATGCATTTATGAAAGCAGTCAGGAATCCTTGGTCAAAATGGTTCTAAATATTTAAGACAGGTTTTAGACAATGAAGCAGCTAAAATGAACATTACAGGTGAAAATGTTCTTATACCAGCCCTAATATGCATTTTACGCAAATCATAAATATTAACGTACATAAATGAAATTGAGAATTATTCATTTTCTTTTTAAAAAAATTATTTCTGAGTTACTAGTACCATTTTCTAAGTTTCCTGTTGTACTCCTTGGTTGACTCACAATCCCAGATAGGGTCTGATCCAGTAAACGTTTCCAGATGTAAGGCTTATATTTAATACTCCACCTAGAAGTAAATCTTATTCCCACTAGTTACTGTTTGTATAACTCTCTGGAGTTCAGCCTTAAAAAAAAAAAAAAGAAGAAGTAAAAAAAAAGTCCATATCCATTAGAAAGTTAACAACTTCCTTATTCCCCTGTCAAGGAGAAAGGAACACTGGCCTAGGCCAACAATTAAGGCACACAGATGATCCATTTTAGTAAGATCAAATTCCCGCTGACTTCCACAGAACACGGGACCTCACCCATGTTACTGACACTGACTCGGGACAGACTAGTAAGGCGAGCAGGGGGCAGAGGGTGACAACCTCCTGGATCCCTCCTCTGCTCCACAAAATAGCATGACTTCCCCAGAGCAACACCTACCATTGGAGACATTCCAGAGGGACAAAAGCCAGCTTTTGCCCAAATGCCCATGTGACATAAAAGAAGAGCACATCAATGGTGCACCTGCAGTGCCCTGGCAGTGCCCAGCGAGCAAGGCAGCCTTCAGTTGTGTACAATGCAGCACAGATCTCTTTCCATGCTCTAGGGCAATCTTTTGGGCAGAGATTTGGTGACTTCTGCTTTGTTCAATCACTTCTAAACCTTCCTTGAAACTCAGGCCACATACTCAGCAACAGCAAAGACATGGCAGTGCTAGAAGCTGCTTTCAGAAAACTGGTATAATCAGGGCCACAGTGCTGACAGGTCTCCTGCGTCCCACAGTATGCAGAGACAAGAAAGCAAGTGAACTCTTTAAACACTAGCAAGAAGCATAATGGTGTCTCTAAGACTTAACTCTCTGCACAACCAGTAATAACATCTTCTATTACCCAGGAATCTAGTGCTCCTCAGATAATTTACCTTTCCCAGACAAGCACAAGCAAATATACACACTGAAAACCTCCTACAAAAAGATGTTCAGGGATGTTCTCTGGAGAATCTTGTGTTCCTTCTCTAGTTCCTTGCAACAGTATAACTGATTCTGAGCTACATCATTTTGCCTTTTTTGAAGAAAAGAAATCAAGACTTTTCTCCTAAAAATAATTTTTATTTTAAAGTTGCTTTATTAACGTAAACTTCAGAAATAAGAAAACCAAAAAGTAAAAGTAATAGAACATTTCAGAGAGTTTAAGTAAAATACAACAGCACCTCTTGGGTGCTGGAAGCATTTATGCTTCAGCCTGATGCCTTTACAGCAGTCCTGTCATGTGTTAATGATTACATATACTCATTCACTACCAAAAATAGTTTGCTCTAGAATTATGCACAAAGAACATTTGTCCACAGTGAATTTCCAGCTTGGCTTCTCTGCTTGGGTTATAGTTACTCCTAGTTTCACAGTGGCAAAAATCCAGAAGTCTACTTTGTGCTAGCAGTTTATTTTTTATGTCAGGATATTTCCTTCACTCATTCAAAAGCTGGGAAATAGCAGCACCTAAAAATGAAGATCTCTACTGATGGAACCGATTATCACAATACACAGATTACCATATCAAAATCCTAATTAGTTTATCTGGGAAGAACATCTCTCCTCCTCCTCCCCTCCTGCTTCTCCTCTCATTTTGGTCTCCGCAGGAAACCACAAGTGTGTGTGGCTAGCCGTCGCGAACGACGATGCTTTTTATGCCTGCGCGAATGGATTTATTACGTAGAGCTCAGCGTGCGCGGAACTGGCCCCACCCCCTTTAGCCCTGGGACACTCTAGCCTTGGCCGGGGCAAGCCCGGACGAAGTTGGCAGAGCGAGACCCGCAGGACTCGAATCGGCGTCCTTCTGAGAAGGAGCACGGATCCAGGGGCGGCGGCTTTACCCACACGGCCACAGCCGCCGGCGGAAACCACAAGTAGGATCTTCTTGATCACTTTCACATGCTTTAGGAAATCAGTAAATGCTATCAAGACAAACATATGTGAGTTTAGTAAGCAATAGCTACAAAACCAGTGGGAAAGGAAACACATAACAAGAAATTATGTTTATTTTTAATATGTCCATCACTTCACAAAACAGGAGTGCTGGGGCAGGCAAGAGGGAAGCTGCTGCAGTTTTCCAAGTACAGACACCTATTACATAAGGTATAAAATATTTTACACACATTTTAAAAGCTAGCAGCAGAGAAGCCTCTCAAAGATTTGTCCCGTGTTGTTTTAAAACTCTCTATTTCCCCCCTTCCCCCGCCTTTTTCTGGATGCAGAGAAAAATTGCTCCATTCCTGCTTGGAATCCAAAGGAGAACAGGAAGTAACGTCTGAGCTACACAGAGATTCATTTTTATTTGCTTACAGGACGTGGCGGATTCAAAAACTGGCTTCATTTTTCAGTATCCTTAAAGGACCTGACTTTTTTTTTTTTTTTTTCCTTTTTGGCAGGGAGCATGGTTGGAACTTCAAGTTCAGCCAAAATAGACAATAAAACAGCAAGAAGGCATAATGCCAAAAATGCAAACGCATCAGTGTCCAGAGCATAATTCCACTCTTTTTTTCTCTCCCCCCACCAATGATTTACAGAGGAAGACATAAAACACAGAAAATGTTCTTTGTCCTAGAATGAACTCCTCATATTTTAAAACAGCCTACAATATCTCAGACCCACTGGAGGCAAGCTAAAGAATGATATTGCTCATTTTAGCTGACAGATTTTTTTTTAATCCATATGTTTTATTGTTATGTTCTTTTGAATATCATACTTGGTTCTCCTTGTGAAAAAAACATTTGTGTGAAGTACCAACATGTGGAATCTCTCACACAGCACAATATGAAATTTGGTTCAAACTTAGCCTTTTTTTTCCTTTTAGCTCACGATATGCAGTTTTGAACATTATCCTCACTAGAAGTATGCCTGTGTTAGCCTCTAAACGAAAAGAAGTCTTAATTAATTTAACAATCTCATTCTTCTGTAGCAAAACTGATTTTATTTTCTCTCCAGAAGGGTCTAACCTGCAAATAATGCTATGTAAATCAAGTGCAACAACCAACAAAGAAGTAAAGCTTCTTTGTGAGGATACATGCAAATGTTTCCTCACATTTGCAACAGGAAGCCAGGCAGGATGGGTCTGGGGAAAGGTCTGGAAGCTGTATAGCAAAACTGGAGAGAAAGACAAAAATAGATTTTAAAGAGGATATTGTCTTCCTTACTGCATTAATCCTTGTTTGGAATTAGAAGCTAACTATTCAGTGTGTCCTTTCCATCATATAAAACTGAACCTATATAATTTGCAGAAAATATCCAGAAGGTCCACAATGCCTTCTATTTATTAACAAGAGTCAAAGAATTACCTCTGCACAAGCTCGTGTCCAACTCAAACAAAAAAAAGGCAAAGCAGAGGCCAATTCTTTTATGTAAGAAGTGCAAAATGCACCTCAAAAATATTCACTTTTTCTCTCTAAAGAGGAAAGAAAAAATAATTGTGACACTTGCATTAAAAATAAATAAAATCGTTCTTGAAGACAAAAAGACAGACTTTTTGAGGGGGTACAAAATATTTTTGCAAAGAATTTGTGAGGCCAAACACTAGAAATCTGGGTGACAATAAGGAAAAAGACAAAAAGCCATCAAATCACCAAGAATTTAAACACATGGTTTTCAGAGGAACCATGGTATGAGCTCACTGTGAGGTGGGGGAAAATGGAACACCAGCCTGAGCTAGAGAAAACACAGCTCTTCCTGCAGGATTAGTAGGAGCACATTAGAATCAACAACGGGGGGTAAAAGGGGAAAAAAAAAAAAAAAAAAAAAAAAACCACAAACTTCTGAGTTGAGTTTCATGCCTGTGATATTTCATGTTACCATGTTCAGGAAAGAAAATGTAGCAGGTGCAGTAGGTTTAAATACAAACCATATCCCAGGGTTCACTCAAAACTGAGCTCCACTTTACCCCATGGCTAATCCATTTCTCTGGAGTTCTCGCCTGAAATAACAACCAGTGCAACAGGAACAGTGACTTCTCAAGATGCTACAAACCAGCACAGCCAGTGCACTGGGGCAGTAACCCTGTTTTGAAGTGGAAGAATGTTGCTGCAATATATCCCAGTAAGAAATATCTACACCCTTACTGTCTGTACATGCAAAGGGCAATCTCATTCAGACAACCTGGAGACAGGTGCTCAAGGTGAGGGCCCTATTTGTAGCTTGGGTTTGGTGTTGATGGCAAGGGGGTGGGCAGCAGTATTTTGTTTTGTTTTCAGGTTCTTTTCCTTTGTTTCCCTGAGCTCTAATATAGGTATGGACTCCAGCTAGAAAGAGACCACATCAAATCCATGCACTGCTTCTGCAGTGACATCAGGTGAAAGGGCTCATCTAAGCTCCAGGACCAGAAAAGCAGGAAGAGCTGGTCCCAGAGCTGATCAGTTTTCAGCCTAACAGGACTCACACAGCATTAGCTGAAACCCCCGTGTGTGTATTTAACAACCCAAGAGAAAAAAAGCCCATCCCCACATGCTCTTTGCCAGCCCCAGGAACACACTGTCCAAAGAACAGGAATGGTTAAGTGACCTAGTGGGCCTACAACCAAGAGAGAGCTGAGACCAGAGGAATGGGAACCGGGCCAATTGTCTAGACAGCAGGCAAAAAACCATGCCGGCTAAATTGAATCAGCTGCCTCCTTTACTTTGTAAAGTGAATGGGTAGATTATAGATAGGGTGACACATAATTTGTGATTGAGGTTGCTTGTTTAATCATAATTTGAAGAGATGAACTTCATATCCCAGGTCCATATCCATCATTCTTATGCATGCGCATCAAACCAAGAGCCATCTTCACAATAAACAGTAGTGGCTCTGTGCTCGCCCTATGTTCATATATTCTTTTGCAGATCCCCTCACTTGCCTTTTTCCAGGCTGCCATAAGTTTTCTGCTCTTCACAGAGGGTCTCATAAGATTCAGACTGGCAGCTTCTTTCTTGAGAAGGGTGCAAAGTTGCCAAAGGACAAATAATATGATTTATAACATCTACTGACCGCAATCCAGTGTCCAGACTGTGGTACAGAACAGCTGGCAGAAGAGCAAACAATAAGTTCTTATTAGAGATCTGCTATTTAAACCCAGCAACTCTATCCAAATTTTGATCCAAAGCCCTTAGAGGAAACATGGTAACATTCTAAAACATTAGAGGAGGTGGGGGGAGGGACGCAGAGAAATCTGCCTTTGGTGATACAGATGTCTAAAAGTTTTAACATCCAATTTAACCCTTCTCTAAAAGTTAAGGTGGAATTTTTGATTATAGACCTCATGCAATGTATTGCTAGTGAGAAGGAAAACATAAAAAAGAGGAACATTAGTAACAGCTAAAGCAGAAAGCTATCAATCCCCAAACAGTGTTAATGTAATTTATTTTAAGTTGTACCTCCCACCACCATTTGATTATCTTAAATTACTGAAATTTGAGAAAAACCAGCATGAGTTGGTAAGATTATCTCCAGTTGGTTTTTGTCTGTAACATAGTCACTGAAAATCCCAGTGGAAATTTTAATGAATGTCTGAATATTGACCAATTCTGTTTAAAAGTTCAGCTCTTCACATACTTTGATGCTGCTGCTTATGGCAGTAAAAATAACTCTTTAGCAACTGTATGCAGAATTGACCAAGTTTTGCTTAAATCTATTTTTAAAAGTATTCAGATGAAATACTTAATGCTGAAGCCATCAGCCTTGTAAAACTAATAGCTCCCTTTGGTTTGGGGTTGTTTTCTGATGGTTTTTTAAAGTAGAATTGCTTTCCACTACTTTCTTAGGCTGAAGTAAAATAGTATATTATGATCTCTTTTTAGAAATAGAGAGTGATTTCAGCAATGAACATCCAATGTTAGGATTCCACATAAAAAGTTAAAAGCTTATAGTTCTTTTAATCTAAACCAAAATCACTAATATTCATAATCAATACACTACTTTAAAAAGAGTACTCCCATGGATGTGCTGGGCAGTACTTCCTAAGACATTCCAGTGAGCTATAACAAGCTTATTTATTCAAGCAGCAATAGCTAAAATGCAGAATATGCACTGAAAGAATATTCAAAGTTCATAATCACAAGCACTGATGTTAAAAATCCTGCCTCCTCCACTTGGACTCAGAGAACATACATGCACCATAAAATTCACACTGCAATTCAAATAACCCATTTCAGATAGTATCAGAAGTGACAGACCAAGTTATTTGTAAGCTTTTGATCAGATGTCTGTAAAAAAACAAATAAACTCAAGAAAATTGCATCTGATTCACAGATAATTGTGATCAAAGAGATTATATTTACATGAACTGTTATGATCACAGCAGGTTCCCATAATCACCTCGCAGTATAAAATACTGAAAAATAAACACTTTCCTGTTCACCAAAAGAAAGCATGGGTATAATTTATTGAAACAACATATTAACTCTTAAAAATGCCTGCTAACACATAACTACAATATGCCAATAACAACAAATAACACATGTATCTTATTTATAGATACACAAAAACCCTCACAGTTCAGTTTTTTAATAGGTGCAACTACTGAAAGAAAAAAATCAATATGGAATCAATAGACTACTACTGAGTTAACCTATCCAATACAACACTGCATATGGTTTTCAGTACATTTGCAAATTTTCTTTTATCTCCTACATCAGGTTTGCATGGCATTCCATACACCTGCATGACACACCAGCACAGAGAGGTCTGCACTACAGGCAAGAGGCTTGAAACAGAAAAAAAAATAAAAACAATACAAAATTCACATATTTGCACCAGGAAAGATCCTGTTCCTCAATGTCCTGCTGAGCTTTGTGACTGCATCACCTCTCAGTCTGGGCAGACCAGAGTGGGTAAACCAAACCACTGGAGGGAACAGGCAGTCAGCACTTTGAGTTCATGTTCAAAGCATAGAGAATCTAAAGGAGAGCCCTCACACAGAATGGGTTTCATCCTTTGTTTACTGACTTGGATGTAGAGAGGAGCAGGCCAGAAGGCAAACACTGTGAGCCCTGAAACAGTGAAACAAGACAAAGAGGCAAGACAAAGTCTTATGCTCTCGAGAGAGCAGACACCTATGGTAACAACTTTCTAATACACAGGAATGCATGCAATAGAAGGGAGGTAAAAAATACAAGGAAGGGAATATAAAACAAAACAAGTGACCTGGTATAGCAAACTGGCATGTACTTGATTCCAGGGATAAAAGTTAAATGAACAGACATGTCCTGGCAAAAGGCCAGCCCCTAACAGAACACAAACTCCGTAAAATTCAAGTTGCAGTTTTGATTTCAAAAACCCATGAACTTTAAGTGGATTTGAAATCACACAAAACATGATCACCCACTGGTGTTTCCAACAGAAGGATAGATGGGCAGGGGGACAGATCCCCCTGTGGCTCCCCAAGCAAGCCCTGGACCCCATTTGGAGCCGGCACAAAGGAGTGACCACAGCTGGCAGTGCCCTGCGGGGGCCTGCCAGACCCCAGGAGCTCCCTTGTCTGGGCTTTGCTGTTGCTGCCAAGTTTACAAGGAAAGGTTTCTATTCAAGGAGGCAAAGCGGGGGGACAGGGGAGCCTCCTGCAGCATGTCAATGGCCTGGCTGGAGCTGTACCCCACAGCAGTAACATTACGGTGACCACTGTGTGCTGGGAACACAGGAGAGAAACTTCTGGAGATCAGGAACAACTCTTACAGGCAACCAATTTCCCAGCTGGGAAAGGGAAACAGCATTTCAGGCATACAGCCTTTCTGCTACACATCTACAGAGAGGCTGCTGCACCTGCAATCTCACTTGCTGTTCCAGTCTCAATAACAGGCCTATTGCAAGGTACTATTCCTCTCCACAAACTTTTAAATAGTTTTTTTTTTTAATTATATGTAAAATTTCATTTGTATTTGTAAGTCCAGAACATGCTTCAAAACCGCATGGTAAGCATCCCATTAGCTCGGACTCCAGTGTTCATGCCTGAGATACTTCACCCTTCACCTGAAAGTGTATCTCCTAATTCTGTCCTAGGTGAATGTGTTACCACCACACTTGGCTTGGAATCAACTGAGAAAAGCAGACAGGAAGAAGATATTGCTGCAGCTGAAGCCTCATGTTCCATGTCATCAATACCAGGTCTCTGGCAAACTGGAGAGTTTTAAGTTGGATACTGGAAAAAGGTTCTTCCCCTGGAGGGTAGTCGGTCACTGAACAGACTCCCCAGGGCAGTGGCCATGACCCCAAGGCTGCCAGAGCTCAAGGAGCACTTGGGCAATGCTTTCAGGGACAGGGTGGGATTGTTGGGGTGTCTGTGCAGGGCCAGGGGTTGGACTTGGCCCCCGTGGTCCCTTCCAGCTCCTGACTCCATGAACGCCACATCCCTCTCTGGAACAGCTGGTGCTCCACACTGGTCAAGCAGCAGTGCACTGCCTTCAGCAGACAATACCAGAGCTGTTAACAGCAAAAAGGAGCAAGAAACTTAGTCTTCAGTTCTTTCTTCTTTCCAGTGAGTTCAATTGGAGCAAATTATTTGGCAAAAAAAGTTAACAAAAGATCCAAAAAATCAAACATAAATGTGGTAATCTGCCAAGAGGAGAAGAGCAGAGGGAAGAGACCTGGCAGGCATTATTATTAAGCACACTTTGTGTTATCCAGCAGATCCAAGAGTAACATACAGCAACTGGACTCTGTACAAGAAATCTATTGCACTGACTGCTCTCAAGTTATGTGTATTACTGGTTGCAGAAAGATCAAAATGCATAATTCTGGATGCCTCAGGAATAAAAATGGATAAATTCATGTTTTCCTAAGTTTGAGATAGCCCTAATCAAAATTTTACTATAGAAGCTGTTCCTCAGCGATGAACCAGGTTTTCAATAAAGCTTTTTTTCCATTTTGTGATAAGTATCCACTTTTGGATGCCTTCCTGAGATGTAAGCCAGCTAGGAAAAATGGGAACCTAGAGCAAGTAAGCTTATTGTAATTAAAACCTGAAGTTTTCAGTTTTTCATATTAAACCTATAACTTCTCTTTGGTGGGAACCCTTTCCCTGTGAGACCCCTTTTTTTTGGGCATTTCCATGCAGGGAATCCCTTCAGAATTCCACAGTACTGGCACATTTTAGAGGTGCAAAGCATCCTTTTCCCCAGTTTTAGTTTTCCTTTAGGTAGAATTTGCAGGAAAATACTGATCCCATGAGATCACAGCGTGTTCTGACCTTGTTCAGAGCTAAGGATCCTTAGACCTGTGGATCTGCAGCACCAGTTCCTTGCATTCCTGCTCAGAGGGAATATGGTGAGAGCCAGAGGGCCCCAGACTTTTTACCATCAGATGTTTCAAAACAAATCCTGACAAACTTAACTACAGATCCTGTTCTGGGTAACACTTAAATGACAGTTCAGGTGACACCTGGACCCTGCTTTACATTGCAACTTACTGCAATGGCAGTGGGACAATGATTTCATATGCTAATGTTTCAAAGTTCACCAGANTATTTTAAAATATATTAATATATATATAATAAATATATTTTAAAATATATTAAATATATTTAAAATAAGGAATAAATGTGAATACTGATTACGCTATCCACTTTTAAAATCAGGAAAATCTTAAATTAAGGCTTTTTAACCAGCAAAGCTTTTCTGTGTAATTTTTAGAAACCTATGTTTTAGTATTTCATGAAGGAACAAGTGCTCCTAGACAGAAACCACGGTACCAACCCACAACCAAAGCTACAATGTTTATGGAAAAAAGTGATAAATCCATTAAAAAAAAATTGTCCGGTAACTGAAGTGCTGCCACAAACTGATTTGTAGCAAAATGAATAAAAACTTAGAACCAAGCAAATTGCTTTAAATTTGAGGAAAAAAATAAATGCCTAGAAAATCTGCATCTAATACACAAATTTTCTTTAAAACCCTTTATATAAAACCAGCAAGATTCAATGCTAGACACAAAGCAGGTCACATTAAATGTAACAACTGACTTTTAAAAGTAATGATTTCCTATTTTTCTACATTTTTAATGAAATAAGCAGTCCTTACATGCTAGAGAGTCTGGATTTAATTACTTTCAGAGATATTTAGATTAATATTCTCCCATGGAGAATACTTTCAAGACACTGATCAACAGATTCCTAAGATTAAGTTAAGAACCACATTCATCATAAGTGCTTTCTATCTGTTACACAATTTCTTTTTATATGAAAATAAATACATAATGTAAAGCTGTTTCTTTTTCTTTCCCTTCCCCAAAGTAACAAATCAGAAAGTCTGGCTGTAGTAACAACTGCAGAACAGCAACTAAACCTGTGAAACATGCTGCTATGACATTTGGGCTGGGGCACTCATTCTGATAGTTTGCTGCAGGAGTGTGCACTCTTAAGATGCTTTTTGTCTTTAGTCAATAGTTTTGTGCTGTTTTATACAGTCACTGCCTCAGTTGGATTTTTTCAGACTGGAGCCTTGTTTTATGAGACAGCACTAATGGATTTCAAAAGAACTCCTCATATGATAAGGTTTGCTTGGCTGTGCTACAGAAGTGAGCACCCAGAGTGCCAGTCAGTATTGTAAACTAAGTGGAACATGCAGTATATGTAACTGAAAATTGATAACCACACTTGCTCCATAGCCATAAAACTTTTCCAACTGCCTTTTCTGTCACAGAAAATTTCTATGCTTGCAGGTAAGAACAAAGGGAGATACACAAGTAACTCACTTCTAGTGGAACTAAAAAATTGTCATCTTGCTCCATACCTACTAATAAAGCTGAAAGCCATCCTGCATATTGGAGGATTCCTTAAGGCATCACTTCTGGGTCAGACAACACACATGCACGTGGAACTGTGCACAAACTGGGAGTAGAAGATGACCAGGAGGCAACCTTAGCAAAAAAACTTGATGTTATAGTTCATGCCTCAAAAACATCAAATGTTCTACAATAACCTACAAAGAGATATTATCTTCCTTCATGTTAAACAACATTCCTTTTCCTGTCTTCTCCACCTCCAACATTTTATGAAAAGCACTAATCTTAGGCCAACAACAAGAGTCTTTTAAATTTGAACAATATATAAGTCAAATGGTAAAGGAAAAAATTTGGTTTTATAACAGATGATGCCATTTCAATTAGAAAAACAACCACATTATTTCCCCTATATTTAAAAACAGTACCATACATTGCAAACATCCCTTCTGAAGAAGCAAAAAAAATTAGGACTAATATACAGAGATTTCTTAGGGTAAGAGTTGGATGCAGGGCAATAACCAACACATAGCTGAGAATGCAAAGCCATTAAATCCAGCTTACAAGAATCATGTGTCTGGAATTAAAAGAAGGTATAGCATTTCAGCATGCTTTTCACTGAAGAAAAAAAACCCACTCTCAACTCTCTCTGACTTTTCAAACATCACAAAAATATACTGTAGAAGACATTTGGAAACAGTGTAGCTCACTGTTGGAATTGCAATATGCAATTCCAAAATATGCAGTTTGTAATGAAAGGCCGTACCACAATTATTAGTGGTCATTCCAAGTATCTCAGGTTTCCCTGCCTTTGTCCTTCACACCTCACTACCACAGGGCACTGGAAACACCAGTTTACACAGACACCATTCTGTACAGCTACAGTACATGTTCTGGTGCCCAGGATGTGCTCCTGAAAAAGGTTCTGCTACCCCCAGGAATTTTTGCATATCCATTTCATTAATTATTCTAACCACTTGTGGGTAGAAATCAGTTAAAGGAAATACAATTCTAACTTTCTTTACATGCCAGCAAAATAAATAACCATGATGTCTGCTACTTCAGCATCTTACACTTGTTCTAACACTTCTGAAAGGCTACAGAACAAGGGCAAAACTAGAGATGCGTCATTTCAGTATTCACAATGTATTCCTAAAGAGCCAACACAGCCTCAGCTTCTCTATCCATTTCAACACTTCAACACTTCAGTTGTTCCAAACAAAAAAGACGCCTGTGAGCAGAGTGGATGTACCCACTTTATCTCTCTCTGTGTGCTTCTCCCCAGCATCACTAGCAGGGTACAGATAACTCTGCTTCTGTCCAAGCTATCCAAGCAGAGGGCAGCCTTCACTCTTGCACATTTTTCAACTATAGTGTTTTTATAACCTCCACTAGCTGTCTAGCTTCTCCAAAGTGAAAAATGTTATATAAATAAGACAACTGAGAGCTGGGTTACAGCAGAACTTTGTTAGTATGTATTGTTAAGCAATCATTCATCACCAGACATGACACTCCTACTGAAAGGACTTTTTTAGTTTATTTTAAGGGTACACAGAGCAAACGAGAGGAGCCAAAACACTGAAATCATCAACACTGACATCCATTGAGAAAGAAGGGGCAATGACTGGTGGAACTGTGATACACAATGAAAACAACTATTTTAAGTTTACCAGGGTGACAATTCCACCAAGTTTAAAATAATTTTTCATAACTTAAATATGGAATGTACAAACAGCTTTCCTAGGAAAAGCTTTTACTTTCCACAGTACTGTGTGGAAGCCAAGCAGTATTTGTTACTTGTTTCTACACATAGAGGGGCTTAGCTAACAATGAGGTAGCATCATTTCCACATACAGGTTTCAGATTCCCATGTGCAGCCAAGGCTTGCTGAACTAGCTCCTGAAGTGTCAATATATTCCTGTCTGTGTTAAAACTCAACTCTGAGGATCATTTTGCTGTCACACAAGCAAAGCAGTGATAAATTAACACAACAGGATTCAGGCTTAAATATGCATTAAAATACCATTCACTATCAAAGTATTGCAAAAGGAGGACACTGAGTCTCCATAACAGTAAGGTTCACCAAACTGAGTTTTTAAAAAAGTCTACTGAAAACATTTCAGCTAGCCAAGACAATTCTGATTCAGTCAGGCTGGAGCAGCTATACTAGGTTATATTAGCAGAGCAGAAATGTGGGAGCCTTCAGGAAAGTGAAACCCAAACCAGCCCCATACAAAACTGACAGTGAATCAAGTCAGTAAGCACAGAACACCAAAGAGCTGTAGCCATGAGACTGCCTGACCATACCCTACATCACTAAGAGAAGCTCCACTGGGAGAGCCTTCCTTTTCTCCACTATGGAAACTGTCTAGAGGAAACCCCTTCAGTTTTAAACAAAGCTCTTTAGATTTGTCCCAGTACACAAACTGGTATCTGGCCACATTCTGAACAGAGGCAGTGACAAATCTATGCAGAAAAATCAACACTTGCCTGACTTTCTCATTTATTAGAAGAAACTCAGTTCCAATCTTAACACAGACACAGGCACTCTTTAGGAACTAAATAAAGGGAGATATGACTGAAAAACAGAGACCAGCAAACCAGCAGCTGGATCTTTAATGCATACTCCATTATATCAGCCTGCTCCAAGCCCTGGTTTGACACAGGCTGCCAGCAAGTGCAGGTGGCACTGACAGCCGGCAGCCTGTGCTCACAAACACACAGCACTAGGTGAATTTCTGTTATTTACAAGCCAACCAACATTCAGTATTGACAGTTTTTCCTCCTAAGCTTCTGTGTAGTATGTTAAAATATCAGCAAATGATATCAAGAAATTAAAGGATAAACAACTGTGAAAGCAAGCTTAGTTGTTTGCATTTTGATATTTAATTTAAAAGGTAGAACTTTAAGCATTCCCTCTTCCCTCATCACTTTAAAGTATCTTGGATAAAAACTTAAGGTTTATTTGACTGGAAGTATTAGCAGACTAATAATTGTTTACAAAAACAATCCCACATCCTCCAATCTTGTTCAGCTGTACAGATCTTCACCCCAATAATAGAAATAACTTCATGCCAGTAGTCATTCATTCAATCAAATCTCACTATCAAGCCAAAATAACAGGTTTGTGAATTAGTCATTTTATGAAAGACAAACTATTATTTGGTGGAATAACAGTAACAAGCCACAGTGGAGATTCTGGTAATGCTGTCATCTGATCACAAGTGACTTTAAAAAAAAAAAGACAGACCAACCAGTGTTTCTCATACCTGAACTGCAACTCTCAATGAACTAAAAGAGATTCAAGGGGTGGAAGTCAAACAGGCAGGGGAACACTTAATTAAAATATTAAGCTATTAAAAAATAACAAGAAAAATAATAAAACCAAATGAGCCTGATTTACAGCTGCAAGCAGCTCATTTCCTCCAGGAGAGTCAGAAGCAGCTCTAATTCCCTGCTGCACGGGGATTTACCCCAGCCAGGGAACTACCACTCCCTTAAACTGCTGGCAGCAGCTCAGCTGCTCCTGGGCAATACTGACAGTATTTACACCTGCAGCTGATAATTACAGCTGACTTTCATGCCTCCCCTCAACACCCCGAGGAACTGAGCTGCTGCCAGCAGTTCAGTAGTACAATACTAATTTTTTCCTTGGGAACTGCATAAAAAGGTAAGCCCAAACAGTGCTCATATTTGCAAAAAGCTTGAGAAACACTCATCTACCCTATCCACAACTTCACTAGCAAAGAAAATCTGTGTTGATTCATGCAGTTAGATGAGCCTAAAACTAGGACCATGCTATTTTTCAAGGTTTATGAAAAAATGAAATATGACTTTAATAATATGACTCATTATATGAGATCCATACAGGAAGTGGGGCCCAGAAATCACACAGATACTGCAACACTGATTTCAAACACTAATTACAGAAAGCTTCAGTTTCACTGCCTAGTAATGCTGTAATTTCCATGCCACACATTGATGAAAGTTTCACTCTATCCAAGTGTAAATTCTTCTTCCACTCCACCTGCCAGAACACTTGATGTGAACTTACGTACCTACCTCAGGATTCATGTTTTTTAAAAAAAGTGAAATATGTGTTTCTGAAGCAGAATACGTTAACTCTACCCTCTGATTAGCCTACATTTTAGTCTCCAACATTTCTGTAAGCAGTTTTCTCTCAATCCCATCCTTCTCGTGCATTCTTTTAACTGAAGAAAGGCATTTTCTGGGGGATCTCTTAATTATGTAGTAGGCAGAGGTATTATCCCACAGGTTTGGACTTTGTTCTTTTCCTATGAATGAGGAAACACAACATTAGTCTGACAAATTCCAATTCTTCTGTAAATTTTACTTTAGTTGCATACTGGAATCCAGAGCATTTAAATGAAAGCATCAGCCATGTATAATCTCAGTATGAAAATTCTGAAATCCAGTCAAAGCAGAGCAGGTTTATTTTATAAAGCCACTAGTTATTTTCAGGTAATTTGATTTTACAACTTTACCTATTGCTTCTGAAAAACTTTTATACCATTTTTAAACAAATTTCCAAACAGGTAGCCCTGTCCTCCAACATGTCATGGGAGAGGGAGGCATTGTATGGCTGCACCCTATTAACAACTGCAGGTCTCAGTCCCAAGCACCAGTCCCCTACCTTCATTGGCACATAGCTGTGCTTTTTAGGAGTAATTTCCTCATAAAATCCTATGCGGAGGCAAGTTTTCATTAAAGTACTTCCCATCTGACAGAGGGTCAGGATTCAGACTATCCTGTGCCCCATGTTTTGTGAAAGGAGAGCTGATGAGGGCTTTGCTGAGGTAGCTGGAATAGGGGCCACTCAAATTAAAGGCACTACCAGACAGTAACATGTTTATCTGAGATCAAGGCAGGGGCAATGCACAAATTAAAATTCTAGTTAACAGAACTAGGAGAATTTGATCATGAGATTCAGAAAACATCTGCAAAGCAGTCTGGGCTCACTTCTGAGTCACATTTAAAGCCACTGAATATTAGTAGTAAGGGAAACGATTTCAAAGTTGTACGTACATGGCATATACATCACTACTACTACTGTAAGTATGAACAGAGGTTCACTAGCATTCTGCATCATGTTAGGGATGAAATATCCAGAATTTCATAAAGTTTTACCAACAAGTTGACCTTACTTTACATCCGTTTCTTCATTACATGAGTAAATAAAAACTGGTCAAACAGAGAGGGATAGAAACCAGAGGCCAGTTAAGCAACAGGTATTGGGGGACACATCATTACTGAATCCCAGAGAACCCAAGGAGTATTACTGAATGTGTTCTGTGAGAACGAAAAGCAGGTCAAAATCAGCCTTCAACCTGCAAAGTGAATCCCGTTAACAAAAAAAAAAAAAAAAAAAAAAAAAAAAAAAAAAAAAAAAAAAGAACCAGAAGAATGAATTACTCAAAAGAAGCACTCCTACACTGCTGGCAGCTACTTAGGAGTTACAAATGTGTTCAGATTTATTAATTCAGAGGGCTGCCTGAAGAGGGAGAGATTATGAAAACGTGAAAGTTAAACATCGCTGACAGTTAACTCCTCTCCGTGTTCCCTCTGCGCTCCCGCTAAATTAAAGCCCTGAAAGAAAGTCCCGCTTCTGACCAACTAATATATGACAAGCTTCAGCGCAGGCAGCCGGGCCATCCCGAAGAACAGAACGGACGCTGCCTATCAGCGAGAAAACTCGCTGGTTTCCTATTCCGTCCAGCGGCTCGGTCAGCCCGCATCCCACACGCACAGCCCATCACAGACAGGTCCTTCACATCCTCACACCACCGGTACGCAGCTCCCAAAGCCTTCCGCACGCACCTTCCCGGGCAGTTTGTCCCTTCCCAGACAGCAGGCACACAGGGACGCGACGTCTCTGCCCAGCCGTGCGGCACAGCCCACCCGTGGGCCCCGCGGGACGGGCAAACCCACCTGCCGCCCACACCTTTGCTTTCTCAGGGGGTGGTTTTTTGTGTTTGGAGGCTCAGGGAGGCTCTCCGTGCTCCTTCCAGCCCCCCTCCCGCCGAGCAGGGCGCCTCTTCCACCCCT
>VXBX01008781.1:0-16057 GCA_013400415.1 Scytalopus superciliaris | reverse complement strand
CCCCGCGGGAGCGCCGGGCCATCCCGCGGCCCGGTCCCGCTCACCTGCGTAGGGCTGTGCGCTGTGCCCGGCCCGGGCACCTGGGGCGGCCCCGAGCGGCCCCTGGGGCGGCCCGGCGGGAATGGGGACCGGGATCGGGATGCCGGCCGGGAGAGGGTCCCCATGGCCACGGCCATCTCGCTCTGCCGTGACGGGCAGAGCCACCGCAACTCAGCGCTCCTGCTTCGGGGATGGATGCTGCTTTTTTCGCCACTTAAAGGGTAGTTTGGGGATTCTGTTATTTCGCTGCACGCTGAAGAGGCTACGAAAGCCTCTTTAATGTATTTCCTATCAAACAAATAAAGCTCATTTTAAAAGACTGTATTTATGCAGCACCTTTACTCCCAGAGCGGTTTGCAAGCCACGGCCCCGATGTTGGGCACCGAGTACTTCGGTGCCGTTCCCTGACAAGATGCAGGTATTTACAGGACCTGTGTTTACCCGTGCCTAGGTGTGTCCCCTCCAAGACACAGCCCCTTCGGGATAAGGAACAGCTCCCAACAGGGACACGCACTCCCTACCATGCAGGAGTGCAGGGGTTTGGTCAGGGAGCCCCAGTCTAACTTGGAAACACAGAATCAAAGAGAAAAGACAAGAAGCTATTTGATACCTCAGTGCTGAATGCATCATATTAAAGAATTCTTCAAATTACTCACAGCTCTATAAAGATGCGGAGCAATCGTATTTTGCTTTGTGTTTCAGTCACCTTTTGCCTCCAGTCCCAAAGAGGTGAAGTGATTGGTCATTTATTTTCAATTCAATGCATCTATCAATAGTTTCCCACTAAATATGCAAAAAACTTCAGTCAGAATCTTTGGACTTGGAATGAAACCCATATAGCAATTGTTTAAAAAAAAAAAACAACAAAAAACAAACAACAAGAAAGCCACCCAACAAGCCCAACAAAAAAGTGTCTTTCAAGATATCCAGTTCAGAATTTAAGAGAAAAATATTAAGACAGTAACATATATATTTAGTGATTTTTTTTATATATGCGAAACTTCTAAGACAACTTATCTGATACCAATTAACATAAGCTGAAGGAAAAAAATCAAACTTCAAAAGACTATGGATGTTGTGGTTCATAACCTGGGGCCCAGTTGCAGCTTGCTGGTGTGACATCCTTAAAACTCCCTGCAGTCTTCCAAACCCTGATGGTCTGGGTGAAATATACTCCTGTGTCTCTAATCAAACTTCTCTTTTCAATCAGATCATATTATTTCCTACTGACTTTATCACATATTTAGTTTGGAGTAATTAAATGCTGAGGGTGAAACCTTTCAGTGTACAGGTGAAAGTTCAGTCCCGATTCACAAGAAAAATTGTCCAAGTGCATTTAAATGTCTACATATGGGCAGAACTGTATAAACAAAGCTTTCACTTCGAATTGGGAAGAACTGAGAACAAAACAAAAAAAACCCACAGTTATAACTGAAATCTTATAGACATCATAAATAAATTGGAAATGTTTTGTGTTAAAGATGCTAGTATTTACTTCCCACTGTTTAGATGCTTGAGTACATGTTATGTGCATAAATAAAATATGAGAATTAGTTATCATTTGCTTATCAATATGAAAAAATAAGATGCTCAAGTGTTGTATTTTGGGACTTATCTTGCCAAACAAGAAACCTGAAAGCCTTAGCGTCAGATCAGTATGACTTCCACACTACCTTTTTTTAGATACCAACCATGTTTGCTCTGCCAGGTGAAGTGTAAAGGCCTGACATTTTAAAGTCATGTTCGTCATCATTTTCAGAAGCACCTTCTTTCATTTATTCAAAGTTTGTCTCCACTTGTTTTCCCTGTTGAAAACAGTATGTACATAAAGTCTCTGGAAGGCTTTTCATGACTGCAGAAATGGAACATTATAATTTGTTTGAAGAAATTAATATGGTAAACAACAAAACTCCGCTAACAGCATTCCAATAGTGAGGTGCAATCTATTTTAGCAAAAATTGGCCAGAGCTTTCAAACCTGGTTAAGCTGAATCATTATTTATTTATACACAAAGTGCATACTTGGAATTTCATAGTAAAACATTAAGCTGTGAGCACACATACTGGCTACTTTTTTCACACCTAATCTAGATGTTTATCCATGTATCACAGCAAATAGAAAACTATATTGTAAAATGCAATTTCAGTTCCAGTTATGATTTCCTCATTACTTTTTCTAGAATTCTTTTAGGCCTGAACTTTTTTACGTTTATATCCCACATAAAAGATTTCTTTATGATTTTTTTCAAGTATAAGCATAGGTTTGGTATAGCTGTAGTTGAACAACGTGCACTAGTGGTTTACATTTTTATATCTCAAAGTTAAATCTCAAATACAGAACATGTTTCAACCTCCAGGAAAAAAAAAAATACCACCTCTAGTTAGCAAAGATTTTTTTGAGTCAAGCATAACTTCCTAACCAATGCTGGAGTGGTTTAGGTTCCCACCAGTAGCTCATGGGACAGCATTACTAAAAAATTATTTGTACAAGTTCATGACACTGACAACACCAAATCTTCCATTCTGAAATCATATGGGGAAAAAAAATCTTAAACCAGCATACTGTCTTTCCCCTTATTTTTATTAAAGTTATATAAATGGCAAATAAACTATGAAAAAAACCCCAAACCTAGAAAGCTTCTGGAATCTTGACTATGGTGCTGGTTCACTTGGCAGTCTTGAAGAAAATCAATATTGTTTCAGTTGTTTCCTAAGGCTGGAAAACCAGACTATCATTCTTGTAACCAAACTAGACAAGCACAAGCTGTTGGCACAGACTTAATTGTACTTATAAAATAGGAGCCAAGAGCAAAATTTTTTTGGAAGATCAGCTGGAAATTATGAACATAGTGGAATTTTACAAGGAGAAACATCAGAATTATGCATTATGTCATGCCAAAACTGCATTGCCATACTTAAAGAAAACTTGCTATTGACAAGCAGTAATTTAAACAAGGAGAATTACACTGGTGAATATATTAGGTCATCATTTTTCATTATTTTTTTTCCCCTTCAAATTTAAAAAACCCTTCATAACCCAACAACAGATCTAAAGTTAAAATAGAATAGAAGGCAATGAAATCTGACACCTCATGTCATACAGGATTACTTATCACAGACATGTAGTTTTCGTTAATTAAAAACAAGTGTGTCAAAGCAGACCAGCACCTCCCATTGCAATTAGAAACTGGCAACAAGAGAATAATGTATTGCAGTTCTGGTCTATTTTCTGCATTTATACCTTTTTTATTACCTGGCTACACAAGGGTCTCTGACTGTAGGTGAGCAACTAAGTTTATACACAATTCAGACCTTCTTGGAGTGGGACCAGTAATAAAGTTCAGAGGGAATAGGAACTTGTTCACCTAGCTGATCTCAAATACTAACCAGAAAGGTGCATACACCAAAGATTTAGACACCTTACAACTGGTGTCCTGGTTTAAAGATAAACTGGCAGGAGAAACAAATCTAATTCACAAACAGATTATAAATCAGAACTATAATTTAATAAAAAAAAGAAAAATATCACAATCAGTACAAGGGTACAGAGGGAGAAGTCCCTTTAACCCACAAAAAAGGTTGTGTGTCCCAGCAGCCTGGGGCACAAACAAAATAGTAATTGTCAACCCCTGTGCTGAGTACCACCTGGCCCTCCTAGGTAGAAAGTAAAAGGAAAGAAGAAACCTGTCAGTGAAGCGGATGGTCCCGGTCCGGTAGAGAGTGGNCAAACGATCCATTGTTAGCAGTTCATGAGGGGACCAGGTGGAACTCTTTTTTTTCCCATGGGGCAGGCAGTCTCTTTCCTGGTTCCATGGTTGAAAAAAAAGAGAGAGGAGGTGATCCCTCTGAGGCACAGGGTTGGTAGATGAAAGAAAAATTCCAAGATTTCAAATCCATAACAACTGGCAACAGAAAAGTCACAAACCATTTCCTGAGTAGGAGCAGAATGTTCACTTTCAAAAAAGAAAAATTGTGTTGTGGATCTAACCACAGGAATAAAATGTTTTCCCCCTTTAACCCAGTCCTGCCGACAGTATTTTATCATACGTTCATTTAAAATAAAAACAGTTGCTCTCTGACCAACCAGAACATGGAGCTCCCCCTCAGTGCCTTAAACACCAAATTATGAGGTCATTCTCAGTCTCAGGCTTTCCATCTCTGGTCCAGAGAGCCCCTAATTACCTACATACCTGCCAACATTTCCAAGAAGACCAAGCAAACAGTATACTGTTGATTTCTGAAACAGTCAGGGCAACTTCTACATTTGTTCTGAACTTGATCTGGTGTCATCCGCCACTATAAAATGGCCCAGAAAACTCTATGGGTTTCTGCCCCTTTTTTTCCTGACTTGCTGTTTCAGGAGTAAGGGAATCCTCACCTAAGATTTTTGGAAAGGATCAGTTCCTAATCCCCACAATGATGAGGCAGAAGAGAATGAGGACTGTTTGTATCATTTGCTAACTTTCCTCAGAGTTCCTGCAGCTACACATGCACTTCTTACCTCTCTTAGGGCCCTTGTCAAGCTGAGACAAGCAGGTGGATTTCTGCACCTCTGAAGAAACCCCACAGATACTGCGGGGCTCAGGCAGGCTACAGAGGCCCACCACAATTGGGGTCACAGGTCCAGCCTATCTAGACTTCTCCAGTACTGTTTTCATCCAACCCCACAAGGCTGCATCTTCATCTGAGATCTTGAGAGGTTTATCATTAACCCCATGTGCAGTCTTTTGAATCCTTGCTTTGAGTTGGCAAGGTGAATGAGCCACAGAGCCAAATACACCCGTGGAACACGCCATCTATCAAACAACCCTGGAGACAAAAGCAAAACTGACAAATTTGTATTTAAAAACTACCTACAATTACAAACAAGTAAATAGAAATGTGAAAAAAAGTTACTATCAACTAGATTTCCACAAAAGTCAGAAGTGTCAGTGTTCTGGGGCCGCTGCAGGTAGTAACAGTATACATTTGTTTTGATTCACCAGTCAGGTACACGAGAACAACGGGATCCATGTCCGTGCTGTGTGTCATATGAGGGACCAGAATATTGGGACCCACAGGCAGAGATCACTGTGCTGGGAGTGCCAAGATGCCAAGAGCATCAGATTTTCTAACTGCTGCATTAATAAAGATCTGTATGACTTTCAGCAGTGTTTGATGGGGAATCAAGGAGAGCCAGAAGACTAAAACCAACCATGAGTAGGAGTAAAATCATACACAGAGACTGTTGGTTTATTTTTAATGCAAGAGGGCAATAACATATTGAACACTGGCTAGTAATTGTACAGCACCCACAAATATTGAAATGTCTGTATTAATTTAGCATCTCACAGGCCCAACTCCAGTACAACTTCCAGCTCTTGAGGGTATGACCAGTGAACAGGAAAATGAGAGAATCACTACCTACAGGATTGCATGTCAGACTGAAGCTAGGTTTAAAAATAAAACACGGCTTAACTTTTCAGCAAATAACATGCAGTTATAGGTATTAAAATGGCAGCTTTTCTTTTACACCATGGCTTAAGCCAGTCATCACAGGAGTTGTAAGCAGTACTTTTGATTTGCTAGAGCACATCTGTTATCATGTTGTAGCAAATCATGTACTTTCAGGTTTTGAGTTACTTGGCTCCACTCCACTCCTGGAGTGGCCTGAACATAGGGATACATATTTGAGTATTTAGCATCCTTCCATTTAACATGCCACAACAGTGCTACTCACACAAATGCTAAAAGCTTTAAAAACATGGTATTTCTAACCTGACAGTATTATTTTAATGGCTAAACAACAAGGTGGGGTTGTGTGTGTAAGGAAGGGACTGACTGTACTATAATGATTAGCACCAATCAACAACAGTCACCAAATTGCAGTGCCCCTGGCCTGCTGCCCTGGTTGCTGGAGACACACTCTAGGCACCTGTGGCAGAGATCCATAAAGAGAACGATGGAACCCACCAACTTAACAGGTTTTTTTGATGCTGTCATATTTCATTGCACTAGAAAGCTGAATGCTTTAAAAGGTGACTTTACCAGGTAAGCACATTGTCAAAATTTTTTTCAATAATATATTCATTTTTAATAATACAGTAGCCTATAATAACCTACAATAGTAACTCAAACTGACATTATCTATAAAATGCAAGATCCAATATAGGTCAATTAAACACCAATCTAACAATTTTTATGCAAATTATTTGACTCCATCTTGCACATTCCTTATCTCTGGAGATCATTCTCAATTTCCTTTTCTGTAACTTTTTTAGTGCTATACAGCATTTTAGTAATATCACCACTGAAGCTGAAGATAATATTTCAATTTGTAAGCCTACCAGAAAATTATAGCTAGATTTATATCCACTTTAGTCACACAACTTTTCTTTCCAATGGTTTTTCAAAGTATGTTTCCATAAAGTCTAGAAAGTTCAGACAGGATATCAGCATTGTTTTTAGTCTATTCTGAATTTCAGACCAGTTTTTGAGGCTATTAATAGCCTCTGTACAAGAATGTTCATTAGAAGGAAGATTGTTAGCACATCCTAGATCAGACTCTTCCTATTTTAAGTCCAAGTTGCTTATAACTTTGCCAAACATTAAATGCTTGGGCTGCAATCTCCATGCAATGCCTGCATCTCAAGCTGAGATGTGTTGGAAAATTTCAGCTAAAAAAAGACAATTGTTTCCCAGAATGAGGGTAAGGGAAATCATTCTGTTTCACTTGGGGTTGGGAGGTGGGGAGACAGACAAAAGTCATACTCTTTCACTGCAGAGCCCACTTGTTCTGATGCACTGCCCTGAAATTGGCAGGGAAGAATAACTGTGTTTAAAGTTACATCTTTGTTTCCATCCCCTCCCTGTGAAAATCAACCCAGTATGGACTACTTCTGAGCCTTTCAAAAACTGGGGCCTGTATGAATTTACTACAACATTGGATGGGAAAGAGCTGCCTGCCAGACTGAAATCAGCCATGCAGTCCTGGGGTGTACAGTGGATGTCCAGCCCCAAGGGCTCCACAGACAGTCCTAGCACTTGCTCCTTCAAGCCCTTGCCCCCCAGACACTGTCACAACACGAAGCATGAGGTTAAGCCCCTTACATGTGTTTGGTGCAGGAAGAAAGCAGCAGGAACTGGACGAAGTAGGTGAGAAGGAATTGCTGATATGGCCATTAAATGGAATGTCAAGGTGACCTAGGACCAGGCTGCCTGATGATCCAATCATTACACCTGAGCTAACTTTGAGGCAAACTTCACTTATTTAATTTCTCAGGTAAGAGCTTGATCTCTTTGCTTTGACTTTGCTTATTTAGAAATTAAACCAGAAATCAGGAACAACTACAGCACATACAAGCTTTATGTGTCTAAGAAACCTTAGCATGGTTAAGTCTTTTTAATGAGGGAAGAAATCTTAACTATGCTAAGACACGATAGATGCTTAAGTCTCCTTAGGAATTTAGAGTAGCCCAGCCATGCCAGGACACTAACAGCTTAAAGAAATTTTAATTGGTTAATAAGCTGTAAATTCTTAACCAAGCTTAAGAGTTAAGTGTTGTCATCCCAAATGCTTGATTCTTTCATCCAATCAAAACAGTGAGTTCAAAACTGCAAGCCTCTGAAGTTCAGTGTAATTTTCCTTTGTATTGCTGCGCTGAAGTCTGCAACAAAAGTCTGAATCCATGCTCAACCAAATCTTCATGGTCATGGAGCTCAGCCTGCTTGGAATTTATATCTCTCTGCCATTTGGATGAATTTGAACTCAGAGTTCAGTTTTAAACACTGATTGCCTGGAGTGTTATCTTCCTTTTCCTCCTGATATTTGATACTAGTAGAAGTAGTTTACTGACTCTTACTGGTTACATACCATCAGGCCAAAAACTCAGATGAACACTGTTTAACAGGGCAGTCACTATAAACAGAAACCTCAGATTGTGGGGTCAGTAAGCCAAAAGCAATGAAAATTAAGTCAATGTTCCAGGAAAATTTATAGAATTAGCCAAAATAATTTAACATATTATGTCACAAGTAGATACATACACACATACATATAGCTGAGAAAATACACATTTATTAGAAATCTGTGACTTACTTTCAATATTAATAATTTCAGGAGGAAGGGAGATTTTAAAACCATCTAATTAATGTGAGTATAGTGATCCTATACACTGCTGTTTTACAGGCAGCAAAAGATTCCCCCCTCACATACAACAGCATTTCTTTAACAGCAGTGCTATGTTTATGTTTCCTAACTTCTTGTAGAAAAATAGTTTATGACCAGTAAGAGATGCTCATGACTAAGTAGTAAGTTTTGGTTGCTGCTCATGGGTTGGAATCCTTGATATAGAAGGGCTCTACATACCAAGGCCCTACATCTGTAGTACAATCTCAGAAGAATTTTACTGCCAGTAAAAGACTAAACTGCATTTTTGCAGCTTTGGAGTGAACCAGAGGGCATTACTGAAGAGCAGTTATGCTTCTTATGAACCACTAAACCAGGTTTGAAGGGTTTCCTGTTTCTTTTTCTTTGCTATGGAATCCCCTTAAGCAGCAGCAGTTTGTAGCCAGATGTGGTAAAGCCCAGCTCAGGTGTTTGCTGTGATACAATGCAGAGGAGCAAACAACCAGAGAATTAAAAAAACCCAAAAGGTATTACATTTTCTGTGGCACTGAAAGAAGGCAGAATAGTCAGTTTTTAGACCTTAAAAAAAACCCCACCCCTGACATCAGCACTGTTTAACACAGTTCTCCACTAGAGTGTTTGAGGTACATGGACAAGGGAACAAGACTGTCCAGAGAGAGGAATCTGCTCCTGGAGCCACACAGAAGGTTCTCAGTGAGGGAGGAAGACAAGGAGGCCAGTCACCATGCATTTCATGTCCTGCATGAGACATAATTGCAGTATGCACATTTCAGACAAGCTGAAGTGGCCTTGTGTGGACTCAGAGCTTTCTGGTGTTACAACTGTAAGTACTCAACAGTGCCAGCCAATCTTCAAAATAGGATGACAAAAATAATTATATTTATAAAAAGAAGTATCTTAGGGGTTTTTTAATACTATTTGTGTGTTCAGAAATGAGTCAAAAGCTTGGTTCAGATTTTTTCCACTACAATCATAAGAATTAGAAATCATAACTAAAAATATACACTGTCTAAAGACATGACATTTCTGTCTTCAGTCACTTCAGTCTAAGGGCTGGGACAAACATGCAGCTCCCGTGTCTGTGAGCTAATCTGCTGAGCTCGGACCTGTTCCAGGCAGTTTTGCTGGAACAAACTGCAATTATACCCTTCATTTAATGTTTGCTGTTGCCTGAGTGTAACTCAGCTTAATAGTGCAATTGTCACATATCTAATAAACCTCTACTTCTCCAGCAAGACCCATCCTCATGCCTACCTGAGGCACGGGAAGAATCATTACTGCTCCTTATTATACTTAGCATTCATAACTAGAATATTGCTTCTTTTCATCTAGCAACTTATAATTCCTAAAACCTTTGAAGCCTTAAGAAGGCATTGCAAGTATACAATACCTTCCCCATTACAAGTTTCCTGGATTTTGAACAAAAGCATTCAGGTATTTAAAAATTGCAAAGCAAATCTGTTAAGCAGGATAAATATATTTGAGAAAAAGGTTACTTTCTCAAAAGTTAACACTCTCTAAATAGCTTCTAAGATGCTTATTTTATCTATCTGTAGATTCTTTTGAAGGACCACTTATGCTTTTTAGGTATGAAAATGGACTCATTTTTTCTATCTTTTATTATTGCTGTAATCAGATTAAAATGTTTCCAAAGTTTAAGTTACTGAAGTTATACGTATTATATACATAATACATGTATACACAGACATCAATACACAGACATCTCTATACATTTCAAGATACTCTTGGCCAGCACAAGGAAGAAGATGGAGGACAGACTCCTCCACCCAAAAAAGATTGTCTCTGGTGAGTTATCAGATGCTCAGCCAAGCTTCCCAGCAAACCTGGGAAAGTTCCTGCTCAGCCTTATTGCAGCCTGTTTGGTTTGAGCAGGGCTCAGATTCCTCTTAGCTAATCCTTTCTAGCCAATATTGCCCTATTACGATTTAGCTGCATGCTTGCTTTTCCCAGCCTAAACTGATTCTGGCTGCTTGGGGAAATTTTTCTTTTGCTTTTTGGCTCCTCATGGCATCAGTTTTAAGTCACATTCCTGGTAATCTCTATATAATAATTTTCACTACCGAGCCTTCTGAACAGTTAATAAATGCAACTACTATAGTGCTTCTCCTACAGCTTCAGGGAAAAGATTGGAGATGAACAGATCCTACTATGTTGGAATCTTATCCTTTCCTTCCACCTCACTGTACTAAAGGAGCAGCATCTCCCAGATATATCTGATACCATGTGGATTTGGACACCAAAAAAGGATTGTGGCCTGATACTTAGTGTTGAGGCCAAATTAGTTGTTTGATTGTTAAGAGCCTCTCAACAGGTGCCAAGGTGGAAACTAGTAAGAGTCTGTGAATGCTATTTTGTTAAAATAAATTGGTACCTCTCTGCATTTAACAATTTCCAAGTAAATATCACTGAGTGGCTGTTGCTAGAAACCCAGTATGCGTTTATTTTCTGTTTGCACTCAGCAGGTCTCATTTGGGTCATTACTGTTGCCTACATTCAGCAACAAGAGACAAACAAAGAGCTTCTTTTCAGAAAGGTTGTGTTTCTGCTTCTGATACAAAAATTTGTACTGTGAATTCCCGATCCATTTCTGTATTTTGACAGCTTTCAAACCTCCTGACAGCTATTTATAAAGTAAAGGTAGGGCTTTTTTTCATGGCACTGTAACTTTTCCCAGCTATTTGCTAGTTATCTGATGCCACAATAAAAATAATTAATTAATAGTCTAGAAATCTAATTACTTTGAATGCACACTTATATTCTAATGAAGTCCATAGGTCTTAAGGCACAGCTGAGTGCTTGGCTGTGTGTAAAAGGAAGTACACAATAAAAAAATGCACGTTTAAAACTTAAATATATTCACCATACACATTGTCAGAAGTAATCTCCAGAAAGATATATATCTATTTTACCAGGGATATTGTCTTTACTTAGTAGTTGTATTTAATTCTTAACCTGCTTATGTCATACTTGAGAATGACTGATGCCTTCTGTACCCTATTCTACATGTATGTGGAGAGGGATAAACAAATAAGGAGACTTTTCTAGCAGCAGGCATGCTTTTTATTTTCTGGAGCATCAAACAATGATAACCTGTTGTATTTTTTTCTGGCAGACTTAGGTGAAACAAGCTTTCATTTGTGCAATTTGCACAAGTAAAAGGCAAATGGAGCTAACCTTAAAGTCTCATGCCAGTGTTGAACTAAATGCACAGTATTTCCCCTATTCCAAGGATGCCATAACAAACACATGACAGCAGCAAAGAGCTTTGCTTTCTGTCCCCAGCCAGCTAAGGCAGCTGCCTTTATGTGGTCAACATGAAGACAAGTATAGTGGGAAAAAGCTGAAGAGGAATGGTATTTATTTGTATGCAGTGCTGTCTGGGCTCTAATCCACTTCTCTGCCCCAGCCCATTGTTGTTCTGCCCCACCTTGCCTTGCTCCTGAGGGGCAAGGCAGGACATGACCCTGTGTGACCCACAGCTCACTGCTGCATCAGGCACCAGACAGTGAGGTCTGGAGCTGGACCTGAAGCAGTTCGGGGCATGGATAACGGGCCCATGTTTCTCCTGCTGTGCTCCCAAAGTCACAGCTCCACACAGCCTGCCTGCACACCCTCCCTCCCTAGGGGCAAGATGCTTGGTGCTGACAGCATGGTCTGTGCCCTTTATTTGGGCAGAGAGCCCCCAGGCCTGCTGGGGCTGATCCAGGAGGACCAGGCAGAGCTGCACTTCCCTGGTGAGGCTTTCCATTTCTGGGCCATGATCAGGATGAGGTTGTGCCCCATCTGTGAGGCAGCGCAGGCTCTTCCACAGCACCTGGGAGACCAGCATCGTGGGCATGAACCCCAGCATCCATGTTGCTGGAGGAGGAAAAGAAGGATAGGAACTCAAGTACTCCGCAAACCATCAGACATTAAGCAGCTGTGCTAATTAAAGACCAACTATACTGTAAATATCCAATAAGTGTCTGCTGTACATTTTGTATTCACCCTGCTCCATAGTGCTGTGGAGAGCAAGGCAATTCATGTAACAGTGCATATAGACTCTGCTTCCTAAACACAGTAGCAGCATCGTTCCTGGAATTAGAGCTTTTCAGGAATGATGTTGGTCAGTTCTATTTATATTACCCAGCCGAGCTACTTTCTGGAAGCACAGGAGCAGGCAGTGAGACACATCACCACACAATCCTGTGACATGGACAGGTGCCCATTAGGTCCCCAATCTTTAAACTGGGGAAATGGGTTTAGATTACCTTGCTTAAGTTATATCCTTGTTTTTCAATATCATTAACATTTGGAAACTCTTAAAGTGTAATTCATTATGGAACAGAATGTCTCATCATAGCTCCCCAAATAGAACTCACTTAACACCAATGTTGAAGGGGTTGGGGTAAGGGAAAACTGTGCCTGGAAAGGAAGAGGGGAAAAAGTGCACGTAAGAGGACTTCAGGTTTATCACATCACATCACATCACATCATCACATTAATTTTAACCTAGGGAACAATATTATATCAGGAAAGTCCAAACATCAGTGGCATCTCTTTTTAGCAAAATCAACAACATTTGCACTTCTAAAAGTCCAGGATCATTCAACTGCCTCTGTGTAGATGTATGTGTATGTTCTGCTTCCTCAGTCTCCAATACAAATATGGAGCCAGAGACAAATGGGAGCATCACCTCCAGTCAGGTCTGCAATAAACTAAATAAAGTAAACCCCATCACACCAAAACACCTTTTCAAAAGTGAAGGTGTCATGAATGTGGCAAGTCAGACTTTTATAAAATCTTTTCAGCTGAGCTGGAGGTGTGGAAAACAATCCGTTTAAGACAATATCCCAGACAAAGACTTCGTGGTGACGCGGGGGTTAATTACAAACAACAGAGGTTCATTACCCATGCCAGAACGTTGTGTTCTCACACAAAAGGCGCTCTCACTTGTTAAATGTCTAGCCTAGACTATCAGAAATTGCATTACATTTGCTGCCCCTCCCCTTATTCCCGGACTTTCTTACCCTGGCCTTTTTTTCCCCCCTTCCTCCCATCTCTATTGAAAGACAGTAATTAAACACTAAAGCCTCTCAGTTTCTGCAGCACTGCGGGGGAACTCCTCCCTGTAATAAGCACCAATTACTGGCTGCGACTGCAGCTGATGAAGGATTATCCTCTCACTGAGCTACGGCAAACTCTAGAGTATAATCTTCAATTAGTTCAATTCATGTAGCACACTGGCAGGCAGGCCACTACGTTTCCCACGACTTACACAAACAGCCTTTCTTTGACACTCCCCAACTCTGCACAGATGGTCCCAGCACTGTCTGTTGCAAAGTTCAGTGCATCTGGCCCCTAAACCCACCTAATGCAGGCAGCAAAACAAAGCCTGCGACTCAAGTGCCCTACAGTACCTATTTGTTTCAGTAACAGCAGGCTTTTTTTTTTTTTTTAATAAAAGAAAGAGAAATTATTCAAGGAGTCAGAAAACAGGTGGATAAACAAAAAACAACCAACAATCTTCTAGACTGACACTATAAATCACTTCTAGTCATTTTAACTATGTTCAAATTTTTTAAAACCCAATAATACACTAATATAAATCAAAGGACTGCAACAGCCAAAAGATAAAGAAAGGAAATTTAAAGCTGCAAGCCTATGTTTAGCTCTTTCCCTTAGGTATTTTAGATATACTCAAGAAATAATTAATTGTGGTGGGTTTGGGGTGCGGTGGCTTTTTGGGTTTTTTTTCTTTGGTTGGTTGGTTGGGTTTTTGTTTGTTTGGGGTTTTTTTTTTTTTTTTTTTTTTTTTTTTTTTTTTTTTTGTTGGGGTTTTTTACAGCTTTTCTCTTCACTCTTTGGAACAAAGTCTTTTGTGAACCCAGATTTACTCTGGGCTCTGACTTCTTGCTTCTGCATATTGGTGTTTTATATGGTCTATATATAAATTTTAATTGTTGAACCTAAAAATAAAGTGGTACTTATTTAGACAAAATTCTCCAAAGCAGGTAAACTTTAGTTGTTGTTCTGCCTTTGTCTGTGTTTTTGATACTTTACTGCACAACTGCTAAACACGTTAATTAGACTAAAATAGATTAGTTCCACTGACATCATCTTGTACACTGACTAATTCCCTTGCCATTGCCTTTGCTTCCAAGGAGCTGCCAGAACCAGAAGGCTGCACCTAAAGGCACAATGCTCAAGGCACCTGCTTTCATGGCCTGGAGTTTACATCTGATGGATACAATTTTCACTGCTGCCTCCACGTGGCTGCCTGAGTAGAAAAGAAGGGGATTTTTTTCCCAAATCATGGCATGTCTTACTTGTAAAGAGGTTGTATAACCTTGCAGGGTCACTTACAGCAGATAGTTAACCATCTTTTTTTCCAGCATAATAGATTCTATACTTTTATGTACTCAAGGTGTATGGGCTAAGAGGTCACTAGACCTGAAAAAGCACTTGTATGTCCGAGTGGGCATCTGGTTGTGGTTTTTCCACCTGCATCAATTATGATTTAATAAAAGATTATTTTAATTGCTGAAGTTAGCCTCAGTCACATTGTTACACTCATTTACATCATCCTGCTGAGTATAACACTATATACTCTTCAACCCTAAGAAGCCCAGTCAGGGAGAAAAAAGTCTCCATATTTGTTTTAGCTGGACTGTTTATTTCAGACACTCTGGCAAAAAAAGGCAAAAGTCAAGTGAAGGTCCAGTTTGGGAAATGCTAAATACCTCATGAACCTTTCAAGTAAATGCCCCCTGGCTGTTCCCCCTTCTGCCACTGCTCTAACTCTTCAAAAATTCTGTAATGTTGTAGGTGTTTCCAGAGAATTAAAAAAAACCCCAAACAACAACAAAACACAAACCCAAAATCAGCTGTTACCCTAAGGAACACAGAATTTGTACCTGCAGCAATTCAGACTTTGAGACTTCAAATGCCTGAGGCTGGTAACGTGTAAACATGACTTCCAGATAGAGATCTAAGTTCCTAATAAAGATCTTAGAGAGAATGCCCTTCCTATTTCTCACAGACCCAGGAGAGGAAGGAATCCAAGTTGGACATTTATAATATCTTGCCATTATGAAATCAAGAAAATGTGAAAGAAAAACATCCCTTAAAGTTAACTTTCCTTTCTGCTGGGAACTCAGAGAAAAAACTCAAACGCACAGTGAACATGGGCTGCTCTCACTTGTTGTGTGGAAGGTTTCTAAGTGCAAGGCATTATGTTCATGTTTATGTCCCACATCTGGATGTTGAAATGGGCACTCTTAGTTTTGCTACAATCAGAAGACTGTCTTCAGCACAGCTATAAACACCCAGGTGCAGGATTTGATCATATTTGAGTACCATTTGTAAAACTGTATGCACATAGCCCAGTGTAAAACATGGAAGACAGCTTTATTCTATAACTTGACTGAACAAAGCCTGGGGTCACACTAACCATACAAACCTGGCCTCTAACCAGCTGATTTCTGACACTGACTACTTGAGCAGTTTAAAGGTAAAATTGTCTGACAACACAGATTCATCTAGCAGAAGAGCACTTTGTTGCTGAAGCTTCCTGGCTTGGATTGTCCTCTTTTGTCTTCTCCTTCCATAATTTCTCTCCCATTGAACAGCATATTTGGCCCACTCCACAGCCAAGTAACACAGCACAAAATGAGCTCATGTTCTCCTTTGTCCACTGAGCATTTTAATCGCAGAGAATCATAGAGACAATTACAAATAAAAGTTTCCCCTCCAAATGCTGTGACCTTTGAACTTTGAGGAAACGGAACAAACTAAGAAAATGAGTGGGAGGAATCAAGTGAGTACCTAATAGCTGACCCCTGTCAGTTATAGCAGGGGTAGGCAACAGGTCTTCTCCATGGACACCCCC
>VXBX01008776.1:6190-33617 GCA_013400415.1 Scytalopus superciliaris | reverse complement strand
CTACTACTAATACGGCAACAGGCCCATTAGAAGTTGAACAAGTAGACAGCACTTTTTTAAAGGAATGCAGTAACAATAGATGAAAATTGTCTGAGTCTTTCATGTTTTAGTAACTCTGTTATAGTATTGCCTCATTATCACTACACTTTTTGATCTAGCCCCTAACACCTTTTTCATCTTTGGCTACTTAAATTCTAAAAGAAATTTCACTGACACAAACAGTAGGATCTGAGTTTAGCACCAGATCTGTACTTGTTGCAGATGTTGTTCTTTCAGTTTCTCTGCATCTTTTGGCAGGCAAAACTCTGCTTTGCCCAAATGTTCTCTTTCAGGCTTGATAAGCATTTCATAACCCCAAGAATTACTTCTGTTCCTCATCATGCCCTTCTTTCCCACAGTCACTTGCAAAGGAGATTGTCCAGCAGCCTTGAGTAGATGTAGTTCAGCTCACTTTCCCTGGAGATCACTGCCCTTTTGGTGTCATTGCTCCTGCCCAGGGCCTCAAAAAATACTATATTATTAGTAATATTTTCCTATTCCTAACCTAGCCTTGAAGCCAAACAGGCTGAACATGACCCAAAGGGCATAGGCTTCACTTTGTCAGAGCTGCTTATGGGGTTTTTTTTGATAATGGTTTGTGACTCATATGCCTGTGCTGCTGTTGGAATAGCAAGTAAGAGCTGTCTTCTTTTTAATGAGTTTCTACTTGATAAGGTGTACCAGTCCAGAAATCACCTATCCTTGTCCTTGTAAGAGTTAATCCTGTCTCAAATACTTCACACCTACCTGGAAATGGGTATTCGGTGCTCTAACAAAACAAAACAAAACAATTAGGCCCTTTCTACCACTGCCTCAAGGGAGTTCAGGCTATGTCTTTTCCTTCCATCTCTCTGTCATGATCAAGCCATAATGGGAGGTGAAGGCCTTCCTGCCTCTTTCTTACCTTATATCTTTAGAAAAAGATATCTGGTGGTTCTGTACACCATCGAAGATCTGAGAGCGAAACAACAGAAGCAACTCCCAGACTGGAACAGCTGTACACTGGCCCCCTACACATCTTACAACACTTAAGTTCTGAAAACAAACCCAAGTAAGGCTTATTTGGATGATGTTTTTATGTATCAGCTCCAAGAGAGGTCCAAGCAGAAGATAAAATTTCATGAGATTGTTTGATGTAAAGATGTCTTCCTCCAAACCCCTGGCAGCTGTGCTGCTCTGGAAAGAACTGCATTCACCCTGGGAATAGAATGCATTTGAAAATTGGGATGGGGAGGCAGTTTTTAACTTGAGGAGGCTTCTTCTCCAACCTTCTCCACAAGAATAAAGAGGAGATGCTTAAGTAGGTAAGTTTTCCCATGAGGTGTTGCCTCAGCTCAGTAAGAACAGGGTGTTTCATATCATGTGTGAGCTTAAAGGAAAATCACCACATTGAGAATAGATTGAGCAAAAAAGACACTCAAGAAAAAAGTAAGAAAATTATCCCTGTCTAGAAAAAAATTATTTTAGCATTATCAAACATAATAGGAAATGTACAGTAAAGCTTTGATTAGTTGGCTTTTTATTTTTTGAAAAACATCAGAAAATAATATGATCTTTTTTCAATACTAATGTGTACTCCTCAGCCATCTCCAAAACACAACCAGGTCAGCTTGCTCCTGCTCATTATGGAACAATGGAGAAAGCGACACATGAGCCAGGAACACTGGGGTACAATTGCCTGTGAAAAGACAAAAGGATGACTTTCAGGCATGGGTGGAAGTTTAGAACCAGAAATCTTTATTCCAGAAGAAAATCTGAGCATGAAGCGCCAAAATTATGCCTCTTCAAGGAACCATGAAGATGCTATGAATTCCAAAGCATCTCAACTCTCAGCTCAACACACTTTCGGAACAACATTCTAATATGTGAACATTACCCAGGGAAAAGAAACCCACTTTGGTGTGTTATTTTTTTCCGGTCCTTTGGTATATGTTGAGCTGGAAATTGCTAAACCATTTTTCTTGTGAGGCTGTCAGGGCAGAAATTAAGCATTCGGACATGTGATGATTACTGAACATTAAATCCTCTTCCACTGGTAAAAGTAGAAACTCTCTGCTCATCAGTTCATTTGAACACATCTAAATAGGTAAATTAACAAGTATGAAGAATACAGTTTGCTAGTCAGCTGTTCAGGTGAAATGGAGGGAAAAAAGCACAATAATTAGACCTGCCCTTTCCTTTAAATCCCAAACTCATCCCAATTTCAAAAATTGGTTTTTGGACAAACTCACCTTGCCTCACATTCTACTGCTCCTAAACTATTCTATTAATGTCTTGCCTTGTGAATCGCTCTTTCTTTTTCCTTCACTCTGGTTTCCTTCCTCCTTAGGTATTATTTCTATTTTTCTGCTCACTCATTTCTCACAGTTATCTTCATGCTGCTTTTGTAACATATTTGATGCTGCCGTCTGTTCCTCTGCAGAGAAATGCAAGACTTCACTGAACTGCAGTGGCACTTGAGGGAACAGGACCCTCAGGAGGTGTTGTTGGAGAATTCTGACATGGCCGTATCAGTGATGGCTCATGACAGAGTTCAGCCACCCACTGAAGGTTAATCTGTGGGACTTCTAAGCATTCCAGTGACAAATCAAACTCTAGGAAGTAAAAACAATATTCCCGTTCTGATCCATGCATCAGAGCCATTCATACCTGACCTACCATGGATGAAAAGTGTTTGCCCCATAATGCAAACCAGTTTTGTCTGAGAACAAACCTAATGGCTGTGTCTCCCCTGGACTGTTCTTGAGTAATGGGAGCTCTGTCTACAGTCAGCTGAGACGTGCACTCTGCTTTCCAGAAGGGATAATGCTGAGAAATACTGCAGTTCTTACATGTGTGAACCATGCTCCTTCTTCTGAGACCTACCAAGCTGTTGCAGGCAGAGCTAATTCCTTGACTGCTCAGGTGTGGTGCATTTACAGCTGAGCAATTCTTTTAGTCAAGGACACAACATTAAATTGTGGGCATACTTATCACAGCTTTCAAATCAACTTTGGCTTCCAGCAGCCATCACTCAGAGATGAGCAAGCTAGCTGCTCCTGAGTGATCTCATGGGACAGATAGATCTCTAAGCCACTCCGTAACAATACTCTCAAAAGAGATGGAAGATCCATTGCCCCTTAAAACTGTGGACTTACTTATGGGCAGGAGACAGGCAGAAACCTGAGAAATCTGAGGAATACATTGAAGGGTTGTTTTCCTGAGACCTGGGAGCTTGCTGTTGGCCATGAACTGCAGCATTAATCTCACACAGGCAGCTTATAAAATTCAATGCAACTTCAAAAGAGCAGGACCAAAGGACCTGTATGTACATTAATTTGATGCTAAATGCCCCTTGTCTGCAAATTGTTTATAAAATGCACTAAGAAAATACCTACAGCAGTGTATGGACAAACATTCCTCTAAGGGGAAAAGAGCAGCAAAAACAACCACCACTCCCAATGCCACCAGACCTATAAGGTACTGCCAGAGTGAGCTGGTCTGTGCTGAAAGGAGCAGACTGTCCCTGCAGTGCCACTGTCTCTCTTGTCCCCCATTTGTGGCTCTCCAGATGCTAAAGCTGCTCAGGCTGCAAATACCTCCCCATCAATTCCCTCCCCCAAATGCAAACTCTCCACTTCTTATCCCTGAAAAGCATCTCCACTCACTAGTTCCTGCTCAGCTTCCACATACTCAGAAAACCACTGTTCCCCTCCAAGATAGTTTCCCCAGAACCCTGTCTGGGATTTCCTCACCTTACCTCCCACTGCTGTCCAAAGGGCAACCAGAGTTTCGATTTCCCTTTACATAAAGCCATAAGGGAATTTAGGACAAATTTCCCTTCCTGAACGTGAATTCACTACATACACACCTTAAAAATCCCCTCAAGCACATGTTCAATCCCATGGCAGGCCCAATCCTATGACTCCATGCAAGAAACACTTTCTTCCTGATACTATTTAAGAGCAGGAATATTTCTGTCTCAGAGATACACACACTGAAATTTTTACTCAGTTCTTCCATCCTTTCCCAACAGCATCTCCCACAACCTTGCATGGAAAATATGCACCAGAATAGTGCCCTGCCTGGGAGGTAATTCAAGACAAAACAGAGCTACTATGTCCCAACTAAAGCAGTTCTTCTCCACACATTGACACAACCAGTACCTTAAAAAAGTGGTGCCTTCATGTAACTCCTGCAAATAAGGCTTTGGTTTCCTCAGTTTTCAAGAATGACTTGAGCTTATGCTTTCAACTGCAAGAGGTTACTTGCAGCAACAATGTGGGGGGAAAGAGAACATAAAAATAGCAAATATTTGTTAGTCTTCTAGTCCATTCCAAGACCTGAGAATATTAAGGAATATTTGTAATATATCTCTCTCCTTCCTAGAGTTTGGTTCTTCTTAACTGTATGAGGAGAGGAAAATACTGCAGTGAAGTCTGATATAGACAATGGAATGACAAATTGCTGTGTCTTGCAAGGACAGCAATGTTTCAGCTATAAAACTGAAGTGCAGATATAAAAATCCCACCATTCATTCTGACTTCATAAAGTTATGCCATTTCATAGGAGCAATTGTATTCTACCTCCTCTAATTCTCATTACTACAGAGCTGATCTGAATGAGAAATGAGAATTTCAGAAGAAAATGCAAACCGTAAGTTACTACCATGCTCTATACTTGACCATTCCATCATCATCGCTTCTGATTGCCTGTTCCACAAGGAGCAGGGCAGAAAATCCTCTCCCAGAGCCTGATCAGGTTTGGTCAGTTAGAGCCTTTTGATGGCCATTTCCACTTATCTCCCTCCACATGGAATTACAGTGAGGTTCTTCCCCCTCCTTGCCTTCCCCTGAACGCTCAGACCCCTCCTAAGAGGCATAGGGATGCTGAGCACAGCTGGCAGACAACAGATCTGAGCCTGTGGTCAAGTCCTTCCTCAGTCTGTCTCTGGTGCAAAGAGTAACCACAGGAACACAGTAAGGGCAGAACACAAAGGCGCAAGACCAGCATAAACAGATTCAGCTATTTCACCATTCTTCACATTTCACAATGCAATAGCATCTCTGTCATCTATCGGTGAGCAGAAAACACAGTACTGGAGGGCTGCTCAGTGCCATAACAGAAGGAAAAGCACATATGTTTGCCTGATCTTTCCTTTTGAACCACCAGCATTCGCAGATCCTGCTTTGTCCACTGTCTGTTCTATGTGTAACTGACTCTCCTGTTCCAGTCTCACCACCTGAAACTTTCCTTGCTACTGACTACTACTTATTATACCCATGAGATACAAAGGACAACCTATTTAGTTCCTCTTTTTAGCAGCCTTCTAAATATTTGAATTCTTTCCTTTGTCCCTCAGGCTGTTGTTTTATCGACTGAACAATCCCTGCTCTTTGCACTTCCCTCCAAGCATGGTCACGGACTCTCTGAAGATATTTCACATTTTCCTTAAAATTCTTTGCCTCTAAGGGATCTGCTTGCTCAGCTGAGGCTTCCAAACTACTGGGTCCTGGCCTTCCTCTTCCCAAGTGCTGGGGTGACACTGCTGAGTCAGCAGCTCAGTTCACACTCAGCTGTAAAGGCCTGGTTTTTTCCACCTAAATGATGCACTTTTTAAATGAATCTCTGTCTAGTTGTCATGTGGGTTGAAATTACAGTTGTTCTTATACTTCTGCAAGATAAAGAGGGTTTAGGGTTTAGAAAGAAACCTCAAGCATGTTTCTGCTCTGTATCACATAGCAAGAGTGAGCAAGGAGACATCATCAGTGTTTAAAATGCAAGAAGACAGCACTCCCTCAGAAGCCTCCAGCTTCCTGCAAATCAGTGACTGAGAACTTAACCGAATCACTTAGTTAAGTTGGTGCTACCTATAAATCACTGAAAGAGTAATGAAATCCCTCCCTCTCCCATGCTGCACTTTCTGTGTTGGCATTCCCTGCACCAATGGTCATCTTTGAGGTGCTGAAATGCAGACAGTCTAATAAAGAAAATCAATCTGTGGAAGCATTTTTATTCTGCCCTTCAGATGCCTGTCTGAGTTAAAACCACTTCACTGTGCAAACAAGACTCAGCATTAAATGTGGGCTCAAAAGGACAAGCCCTTGAATGAATGCAGAGCCTGCAGCTGAAACAACCAATGACAAAGAAAGGCCATGAGCTACCAAGGCTGAATGACAAACTCTCACAAAGCCAAAAACATAGTTTTAGTCATGAGGGATTAGACAACCACTCTCCTCCTCTCTCCTGACACTTTTTCTTTTTTTTAAATAAAATCTAAACAAACACAGTGAAAGTAGGTTGGTTCATAAACCATGAAGAATGCAAACAACCATCCATGGCAGTATTTTTAACACTAATTCATATTTAAACATTGACCCTGCAGAGTTGCCTGGATTACAGGATTTGCAAAACTGTCGACCCCAGTCCATGCTGCTATGTCATTCATTTTCTCCCATTTCTTCTCTCCAGACCAAGGGGAACCATGTCTGATGTGCAGGTCTTTGCCTAATTAAAACCATTTAATGAATGGTACAAACACCATTCTACAAGCCACTTATTACACCCATTAAAATACACAACCATGACCAAAGTCACCTTAAATCATTTTCTCTGATTAAGTGCATGTGCTGAACGTGGCTGTAGCAGCAAAGTGCAGAACAATCTTCAGTGCGCAGAACTGCTCTTCCCCCACAAAACAACAGACAATATAAACAGCGCTGTAGCTGTTTCAAGAGGTTTTGGGCCAGCCCATGCTTGTCATAAGGTTGTTGTACTTACAAGATACAGGCTGAAACTAAAGTTAGAACTGCAAATGAGAGGTTACTACTTGGAGATCTGTTAGCTGGGTAACCTCTGGAAAGCTCTAATAAATCACTGCTATACTCACTATTTAAACCAGAATAGACAAATTAAGCTTCTTACTTGTCCATAAACAGTCATTAAACAACCTTAAATGAAATTCTGATTACTGATTATTGCCTGGAGGAAAAGTGGTGTAAATAGATAAATAAGAATCATGGAAGCCTTTGTCTCATTGAAGTCAGAGAAGAAGAATTTAATGGATTACATACCCATGGCCTCTAGGAGACAAACCTTTCCTGCACCCTGTATTATTAGTGATCAAAATTTCACAACACGGTGAGGTATTGTTTATTGCCTGTGATCTGCCTAAAAATACACCACAAAATTTGTAAATAAGGAAACAATCAAAGAGTTTACCAATTTTTTTTTCTTTTTTGTGCACTCTGCTGAAGGCACAGATACATTTAATAGGGGTTGCAGCTCTGTTTGATGGAGTAGTTTCTATTAAAAATGTAGATGAGTTGAGACTAAAAAACATACACTGTGGAAATGTGTCACTTGGAATGACAGTTTTAAAATGGGAAAAATAATATCTTCAATAGTTTTGAATTACTGCATAAGAATCTTTTAAAGTTAGATTGAAACAAGGTATGTATATATTTAGCATATCATTATAAGAGTTTATTTATGTAATGAAAACTTATGAAAAATTTAATAAAATCTTACCATTCTCTTTGGTTTTATTTTGTTTCAATTTTGATATTGACAAGTCTAGGCAGAGGTTTTGTTATTTATTCAATGATAACAACACTGAAAGAAAATCAATTTTATTTGTTTTGCCAATACCATGCAAGTGACCAACACAGAAGGGTGATTTCAGCTGTCACCAACATTTGTTCTCAGCCTGAGCATGGCAGAGACGTGGTGACAATTATCAGAGGCAGACAGAGATTGGATTTGTGTGTTAAGAATGAGATTTTCTGCCTTGGGTGTGCTAATCTTCCATGTCACAAACTGTCCCATCAGGCTAATTAGACTTGGTTCTGGCTTTGGAGATGCTGTTACGGAAGATTTTTCCTGAACTTTTTTTAGCTATCTGACAGTCACTGACTCTCACCCTACCACAGGTTAAAATACCCACTTCCAGTGATTTTCAGCACAGTCTGCACACCAGCTGGGGAACTGCAGGCACAGCGTGTTTCTGCCCCTGCAACACACATGCTACATGGATCATGGAATCTGGGTCTTTACCAGCTGGGAAGTTTACATGGACTCATGGGGCAAATCACAAAAACTGGTGAGAGGCCCATCCTGTGCTGGATTCTGTAACTGCCTGTACAGAAGGATTTCAGTGTTCTGTGCTTAGTCAAAACACACCTTTGGAAAATAACGTCATGCTTTACCAGAAAACATGTTTAATGCCCTCCCCTCGCACATTTTCAGTAGCATAATGAAACAGTAAAATACGAAGATGAAATATGAAGTTTGGGAAAGCATCTGTCTCTTGTTTGCTCTGTGCATACAAAAGAGCACGTGTAGGTGTGCTTACAGACAGCACCAGCTTTGGCAGGAGGCTGGACTGGGCCAAGAGCCTTTGCATATTTATGCAAGCAAGACAGTGCATGGATTCATTTGACATTATTTCAGTCCAGACAGAACCTCATCTGGAAAGGCTGGTGATGAAGTATTCTGTCAGCACCTATCATAATAATTATAGGATGTAATGAAGAAAATCAGCTGAAGTGTAATGGTTGATCTCTTAGTGACCATGGGTAGGGGTTTTTTTGCTATAATAAGATACATTAGTAAGACATAACTGTAATTCCATTTGTTTGATGCTGATTTAGAAACTTACCAAAGTTCATTATTAGAGCTGCACTCAGGCACCTCACTGAATATTTACAGGAATTATTTAGATAAACACATGGGGAAAATAATAAACATATTTAGAAAACCACATTTAGATAAACACATTGCTCAGAGAACTTGGCTGCCCCATCCGTAGAAGTGTTCAAGGCAAGGTTAGATGGAGCTTTGAGCAGCCTGGTCTAGTTGAAGGTGTCCCTGCTCATGGCAGGGGGTTGGAACAAGATGATCATTAAGGTCCATTTCAGCCTAAACCATTGTGTGATGTTATGATTCTATGATTCTATTAAAATTGCCTCAGATGTCTGAAATGCTGCTGGAAGTCTGTAAAGGTGTTATCTTTAACCTTCTAAAGTTTTTCTTTGTAATAAATAACACCATTGTGATTAAAGGAATGACATATTGTCTGTGAAATTGACACTGTAAGCAGGATGTATTGTTTGAGTGCAGAGAGATTCTGGATATGGTTTGGAATTAGGTAAGAACAGATGTCACATTAATACTTGGCTGCTGAGAAGACGGATGAGTGATTGCAGTATAGAAGCATTAGACAAATTGATAATGGGCTTCCCAACACCTGCTGCTGTTGTTTCACTTTGCTGGACTGAACATAGCAGTGACATAAAAAGAAAAGGTATTACAGTTCATAGTGCTCTGTGAGAGTCAGTAATACTCAGTCAGTAATACTCCGTCAGTTTCAGCATTTTATATGTGTTCCTAATCATCATGGACCAACACGCAATAACCAAATCCAAGAAATCATTAAGCTTTTTGGGGACAAAAAAAAATTAAAAAAACCCCTCAGAGCTATAACTTATTCCATTTTTCTGGAGGGAAGCTCATCCGACCTAAGTGGCTTTTTAAATCTTTTTTTTTCCCTAGATCAGAGTTTTCCAACACTTAAGATATAAATCATCATGACTTAACTCAGCCTTAAGTCAGCAGGCTCACTTTCCTTGTGGACTTGGCTCAAAGTAGGATGTGAAAAGAACCACCAGGATATTTCCCAGCAGATTGGTGTCATGCAAGAATACATCCTAACATAACACACAAAGCTTTAGCAACTGAACAAGACTCTCTCAAAGCACAGAAAAGCATCAAAACAGAACATACATTCTTTTCTACTTAAATTTGACTTATTGCATCACTTCCACAGCACTGACTTTGCTTTGTTTCTCTACTTCCCTGCCTGCCTTTGGCTATTTTTGTACTTTATTGAGTATTGAATTCTTGGTGTTTTATCACTTCTGTACCTTGCATCTGCCTGACTGAACCACCCAGAACTAACTCCACATGGGCAAGGCAGCTCAGGGTCTATAACATGCTGACTCTGCTGAGTCTGATGATTCAGAAGGTGTCTGATGTTGATTTCAGAATGCATAAACATAAAATATTAAACGTGATGCTTCAAAAGCTTGTATGGGAGCAGTTCAGTATTTACCTGAAAAGTTACTTTCAAGTCTGCCACATCCATGTTGAACAGACAGCCATGAACTGAATGGCCTGACTGCTGAGAATATTGTGATATTTTTTTCCTAGTTAGAATTGTACTCCAGTTAGTGAAAATTTCTCCCTTTCAATGTAGGTGAAGATTCTGCCTGATGAGCATCCTGGGAATAAATAAAAATAAATAAATAAATTAAAAAGGAGATAGAGAGAGGGAGAATGAAGAGACAATTTGCTAGTTTGCTCCAGATCCTAAATTCAATCCTGGCATGCTCACCATTTGTGGTAGGCATAAAACCACTTGCTGGTACCCACTGAGCAATGTGCATGTGTGCTCTGTGTGTGTGTGTGTGTGTGTGTGTGAGTCAGAGAGAAAGTAGGTAACTATTTTCAATTTAAAACAGGATTTGCACTTTCTGAATCATGTGTCACCACTCTATTACCACTGAATACAATTTCTCTGTGCCTGCTGGCAATATTGCTTTTGCTGGCAATATAGGGAGCCAGTGTCTGGGGTTTCATTCTGACAGATAGAGGAAAAAGATATTGAAGATTTTTATAAGCAAGGACACAAAATAACTGGGATGACAGAAAAAAACAGTTCTTAAGACTAGCTGCTTCAGGGTAGAGGAGGTGTGCTATACCTCACTTTGTATGTTTGTCTCCAGTTGCAGTTGGAAGCTGCTCATTCTGTGTGGACTGAGAGGTGTCCATGTTTTTTGTGACAAGCAGGCTCAGAGCCAAACAGCACGTCTGCTGGTGCCTCTGCAATAACTCATCTCTCACTCTCAGGCTCAGTCACTTCAAAGCCAACAGGAATACAACCTGCTGCTCCAGGCCAAGCCCCTTGCTGGCCCAGGGAGTCACCTTCTTCCCAGCTCCATGCTGAGAATGCCAAGGAGCTGGCCCAGTATCAGTCACTTGCTCCAGACCCTTCTTATGGTGTGGGCTCAGGTTTACACCTGGAAAAAAAACCAATTGGGACACTACCCACATTGCTGATGGCACTGCTATGTGCCTGCCAGTGAAAATGGGATTTAAAAGGGCGAGGAAGATGAGATCAGACTTGTTAAATCACCATTTCAGGTATCTGCAACAATTCTGACAATATAAATTAGATTCCAGTTCCAAAGTCCCAGTTGGGGTTTGTTCATTGCATCTGTGAAAACAGTTTTCTTAAGAGAAGAGAATGAGGTCTCAAAATATTAATTCTTCTCCGTATCCGTTTTGACCATTTTCCCATTTTTATTTTGCCATTCCTTTTGCTTCATTAACTCTACAAGAATGACTCCTTGTAAATCCGAAAGAGACTTGCAAATAAGCTCTTTGTCCTAATGGAGAAACCCAAACCACATGACATCTGCCACATTCTTACAGATGCAAGTATTCTTTTTAGAGGCAGGTAATTATTATCAGTGCTTGTGAGCATGATGTCCCCTTTTATTTTTTTATGCATGCTGTTGTGTGTAACTGTAGGCTGTTTTTACCTAATTTTCTACTTTATTAGTAATTTCCATTCTGTTCCATACTTGTTGTTTGAGACTGATGAAGGACTCTGACCATGTATTCTTAGAGCTGTCAGGTCTTGTCCATGGTGATTTATCCCAGCCACTTCCAGGAACAGTTTGGAGAATATCTCAGTGCAGTTTAACAGTTTACTCAGAGATAAACTGCCTAGGATTAGAATCGTGCATTTCTCTGCTGACATCTGCTCTACAGGATGCTGACTGATGAGTTTACAAAAACCTCATGAGCAACACCAGAAACTTGTCTTCTTCTATTAGAAAACTCAAGACTAACTTTATTTCCCTGTAGCACTAGTAGGTGCAGGACGAGCAATTGTTGAAGAAACAAATTTTGGAGGTGTACAGCTCCAGAAGCCAGAACATTTTTAGCCACAACATGAAAAATTCTGTAAGACCTACAATGGCAACAGAGACAGGAGTGATGCTGCATTCCTTTGGATATTTAGTGATTCATCTGCATCAATCTGCGTGACTGGCTTTGGTCACCTTTGGATTGGGACAATCTTACTGAGACTATGCTTGACTTCCTGAGGTGCTGTGACCTCCACTGGCTCTGCTCTGAGATCAGCTCTACACTGTTAAACAGCAGGATTAGAACTGAGCCATCAATGTTTCAAAAGTTCCCTTTGAGACTAGAAAAACTCAAAACCCCCCCAAGAAAACAAAGAAATTCAAACATGCATATTTATACACAAGCATGGATTACCGAAAAGCTTCCAAGTTTGCCATATTGAAGTGTTTTACTCCAAACATTTCTCATTTGTTTTCTAACTGGGATTCATAATAGGCTGGGGGGGGGTAATCACAAGGTTCATTCCTGTGTGCTTCTCTGTTTGAAAGACTTCACTTAAGACTTAATGCCTTGAAATATGCAAACTATGCATTTAATCACACAGCATTGGTTTCTATAACCCCTTTTCCAATCACTCCTGCAATTACAGATCAGCAAGCCACACTCAGAAACAGGTAGTAGCTAGTGATAATTATCAAGTTTAAAATCTAAGACTTAATGAAAAAAATTAATTAGAATTCATAGGCCTTTTAAAGAAGCAGAAACTGTCTAGAATATTATCTTTAAGGCAGTGGAGCTAACAGCTTATTTTCATTTTGATTCAGTGAAGCCTTTTCACAGAATATTCTTTTGACTTAAATACGGTTTGCTTTCAAAACAGTGAAAAAAACTTATTCTAATCTCTTATTTGCAGTTTTTAACAGAAAGTAACTTCAGTTTTCACCGAGATTCAAAAATATTTTAGAAATTTTAGCTATCACTGAAACTATTTGGTGGTGATATCCCCATGCTGCATATGACATTTGGGGAAGCAGATTTATGTATATTTTCAGAAGGGTCCAAAGAGATCCTATGAATTGCTCTTACGCACTTTGAAAAAGCACACACTTATCAAGAACTAAAATATAGCACTTTTATTCTGGAATTCTGCAGTTAGTACTTTATTAGTGACCATTTGAGTAAACAGAAGAGAAAAAAAGAGCAACAGGTATCATCCCTATGTTTTGATGCAACTGAATGTGGTCAGGTGTCTTAGGGAAAAAAAAGACAAAACAAAAGTACGATTTGTATGACTGCTGTAAAAATTTAAAAAATACATAAAAGCAACACATGTATTGATCAGGGACATGAAGGTCCTTGTTTTGAACAGCAAGCTGTTCATGCCTTTTATTCAGAATATCTTCATGTTCCACTGCAGATCTGGGACATACATTAAGGTATCTAAAATCTTAGGTTACTGAAGGACATTATCAAGGACAAAAGAAGGAGTAATTATATTGCGTACAGCAAATCTCCACCTGTATGAGGCTTTTGAGTTGCTTAAAAATCCACTACTCCTGGAAATGCTCAAGTGCACCAGGATGCTCTGAAGGCTTTTACATACAATGCCGTGCTCAGGTGAGATAGATTTCTCAGATCTTAAAAAACTGTAAATAAAGTCATCAGCCTTTTAGTGGGTACAGCATTTGACCCAAGTGACCCTGGCTCCTTCAAAATTCACACACAGAATTTCCATCAGGAAAAAAAAAAAGAAAAAGCCAACAACTAATCCTTTGGCAGTACTGCCTCTCTGTCAATTCTTCAGTTTTTTACCATCTAATTCTCATTACCCAAATTTGCACAGTCCATTGCTAATGTCATTCTGGTTAATCATCACCCTGGGGATATCTTGGATAATTTGAATTCCTCATAATTGCAGTCGTAACTTGTCATTGCATTTAAGTATCTGAAATCCCAAAGCAGTCAAACATATTAGGGGTACTGCAGCTTACAAACCTCAAGCAATTCCTCATGTGAAGACAGCATATTTGTCCCTTCAGTCTCAATGTCTGGGCAGATAGGAAAGGATTTTACTTTTCAAGCAGCATTTTGGCATCACAGAAAAATACCTCTGGTAGTAAAATTCACCAGGTAAAACTAAGTGTAGTGCTCTGAGCTTTCTTTAGCACTTCCACAGATGACCTTGGAATGCTGGCTCCCAGAGCAGTTTAGTGGCTGATGTCCAGATCACAGGGGTTGTTTCTGTGCAGTACTTGCCTCCACTGATTTTAGGTATCCCTTTCATTTCCTCCATGATACAAGTGAACATTTTCCCCTTTTTCACTTAAACAGCTCCCAGCCAAAAATCCCAGACCTTTGGTATCACTATGTCTCTTACTGGTTTAACTGGACAACTAAAATCACTACGAATAATTGGGCAGAATGGAAATTCAACTGTGTGCGCAACAAAATTCCTGAGGGAGAATGTGTCCCTCACAGAGAGCAGAGATCACACAACGTGCACAGGGAGCTCAATTTCAAGCCCTCACCTCAGCACAGTGAAGCTCACTCTGTAAAAGCACTTGAGATCTGCACAGTTCCCTAAGTCTGCCCTCGAATGCCACTGCTGGTACTACGGAGATGTAGGGAATTCTCTCTGTCCCTCACACTGTAGGATGTCTGATGTCTGTGATAAACACCACTGGAAAAGAGCTTCCTAATTTCTGAGTCACCCAAACGCTGGAGCTGAAAACACGGCTTGTCAAGCTACACCAAATTCCCTGTAATCAGCTGCTATTGCTCGGCTCCCTGAGCTTCACAACACCTCAGGATTTCAGCATGGGAAACCAGGAATAAAGCAATGGCATACTGAACAAAACTTTCTGACTTTTAAGAGTTTAAACCTAGACACTAAGGCAAAAACCACAACTAATGAGCTGGTTAATGATTAAAAAACCCAGAGAGGAAAGTGGCTTCTTAACATTAATCACGATCTTATTTCACAGTAGAAGAAAAGATTTCCCCTAAATTCTGTCATCCATGGACAAAGTGCAAAGTGTGTGACACAATTGTACTATATGCTAAGGAAGGAGTATGTAACTAGAGCCATGTTGCAGGCAGTATTTGATAAACTCCTCCAAAGCAGAGAAGCTTCTTCACTACTTGCGGGGGGCCAAGGGGAGAGGATGCGGAGGAAAAATTTCTCCTTTGCCATAGTTTCTCACCTAAGACTACCACAATGCAAGCTCCATGCTCAAATAATACCACACTGCTAGAAAAGACAGCCTGCAGTAGTAAAAGTTTAAAATAAATCATAGGCAAATGAATTTGAATCTTTTTTATGACTCACATTTTGCCCCTATCACAGCCATTATAATACATAATGAACATTTTTCTTTCACTATGCTTTTTCTGAAATCAAGAACACTTCAGTGATTTCTTCTTCTCTCAAAACACTGTTCCTTCAGCAGCATTCTATTTTTTCATGCAAAATTATTTTGCCAATATTTGTTTTTAACAGAAGAGGCAGAAGAAATAATTGTTTATATCTTACTATTTGTAGCTTCACCTTACCAAAGGGGCCTTGGAAAAAAGAAGTGATGTGCTCTAATGAATTGTCACTGATAACTTCAGCTTGATAATATATGCTTAATAATTTCTGTAAACAGAAAAGCTGTGATTTTGGGATACAGAGGTCCAAAACCAGCTCAAGGCACACTAACCTTAGTACATGATGTCCAAAATTTGCCAGAACTATGCTGATCCTTGGTTCATTTTGGATCAAGAGGCCAATGATTAAATTGTCATCTCATTCCACACAAATTGCTTGACAGGAAATGTGGGTCATTTGTGACTAAAGGAAAGTTGTAGTCTGAGTCATGAAAAAAAGCACAGAGATATAGTACAAAATACAGTGCAAATGTTAAGACTGAAATTATTCCTGTTATTTGTATGTGGACACACCTGTTTAAGCATCCACATCCAGTGCTGCTTCACTTTACATCACATCATCCTGTGTTTGCTTTTTCATCACCAAAACTTTACTTCAAGGCATGTATTAAGTCAGAAACCTTGAAAAATCACTTCTACTTTAAATTCATGTCTCCTCCATCAGGATGCAAGCAAGAAAATGGAGTATTTAATTGCCTGTGACATCTCCTTGTGGCATTTCTGGTTCACTTACCTGCTGCACTCTTCTTTGATGAAGACATAAACCAGAGTTCACATTGTGAAACTTGCCCCAGGCTTTCCTCTAAAATTCGTGATAGGCTTGTGCAGCTATGAAACTACAGCACGTTGTAGAAAAGCTGAAGTCCAAGAGGCCCTGTTTCAATTTGTGCATTATTATCTGTTACACTCACAGTGAAAAAGGTGATAAAATACAACAGGCTTTTCTGTCATGATCTTCATTTGCATAAAGCCAAGCCGTGGAAGGAGGAACTTGGTCCTGCAAAGAAGTGATTTTTACATGTGTTAAATACTTCTTTCATGTATCTGAGCATCTCATATAATTAATATATTTATGCTAAGAGTGCTTATGAGATAGAGAGGGGTTCATCTCTGGATCAGTGGCACCTTAGATAACTAATGGTCTCTTGAAGATCACACAAGATAGTCATGGTAGAGTACAAAATCTCCACACACTCAGTATCCCAAGATCACTTCTTAACTATGGTATCATTTATAACTCATATACTGACATCTACATGTCTGTTCCCATTGCTCAGGGATCCACATTACTGACCTCCCTCACAGGCCTTGGGGTTTGCTGCTGGTGAAAACACCATAAAAATCTGAAGCAGTTTATTTTTTCAGCATTTATATTTTCATTCAGAGCAACCCCATCTTGCTAGAAGCTTGGATTTAAGCTTGTCCTCTTTCCCAGAAATTGGTTCCTTTCCTCTGTAGTACCCAGGTATACTTAAGTTGGAAGTGAAAAGTGGGTTGGGAGTAGCTCTCAGACTTAAAGGTCAAACAGGGGGCATTTCCCTTCCTCTCCTGTTTGACAGGAACAGTTTGAATTCAGAAAAGGAGTAATTGTAGGAAAGCTCTGATTCCCATTGACTTGGATGCATCATAGGTTAAATCTTCACCCTCAGTGACTGGCTGATATACAATCTTGGTCACACTGATGACAAAGCTTTGCTGCTATTCCTGGACAAAATGAAGAACAGATCAGAATATCTATAAAATATCAAGGACAAGATCTTCAGGTACTGAGATTTGTCCACAGTCTGTGCTATGGTGAAGACACATTTTATTTCTGTGAGATAAAGGTTAGGAAAGAAGTATCTAAAAAGATAGCAAAAGCATCAGCAAAAAAAATGTACACTGCAGTAATTAAGCAACACTGCTGTATCTTCTTTAGGATGTACCAAAGGCATAATTGCAGTCACTATTAATGCATATGTTTGTTTTCTATTTGTTTCCCCCCATAAATAGAAGTCTATAGAGAAGGCTAGAAGTGTATTACACATTAGCCAAGCTTTAGCTTACAGAGTGAGGTACAAAGTGTGTGACTAAGAGAGGAGACTGGAAGAAGAAGGGAATTCAAAACCATTAGTCTGCGTGTGCAACCATGTGCAATTCTTTCAAAGTTAAATTAGGCTCTGTGAAGGATGAGCCAACAACCCTGCTTGTAGGTTGGTAAACTAAGGCAACACCTCTAAACCAGAGACCTGCAACTCATGACAATGCAAATTTCTGTCTTTAGTTATAACTGCTGTCTGTGACACTTCTCTGACACTCCTTCAGACAGTTGAAAACGCTGTAGATTCTCATACAAGCAACATTCTGCTTGGGTGTGGGCTGTAGATTTTCCTCAGGATAATGAAATGCCACATTTATTCCAGCACACACTCTAAATGTGCAAATTGCATCTGTCATAACCTGATGCTGTACTGGGGGAGAAAGAGAGGAAAACCACCAAAGACATGTGCTTGTCTTTCTTCCAGGGAAGTCAATATATTCCCACTAAAGTACCGCATACTGAAGGGATGTAATATCAAATTAATCTCAAAACATCTAAATTACATAATTTTGGTTTGTTCGTTGTTTTGTTTTTGTAGTTAATAGTGCTTGCCATTGACATTCTGTTTTGCTTGTTTTGACCTTTTTCACCTTTATGGGCTGTTTTCTAAGAATTTTACCCATATATGTTGTACATGAAGATGATAGGACAAAACTGGCACCTCTGTGACCAGTTTCTATCCTGACAATGAGGGAATGAGGATTCCTGGCAATGAGGGTATCTCAGCCCTGCTCTCTTGGCCACTGAACTCCACTGATACTCCCTTATACTGGCAGGACTTCCGAGCCTTCAGCCCCTGGAATTTTCTTCAGTTTTTCTTTCACTGAATCTTCTGCTCAGAGAAGAGTAATTCAGATACAACATTTTAGTTGTATCTCAGACAGCAGAGACCAGGCAGTGAATTTAGAAAAATTAACTCTGTAGCCTTGGGTCCAGGCATGATTCCTCTCCATCCTTAGCAAATCCATCAGCTGAGGCTCCAGCATGCCAAGGGAGAGCCCCTGCCAAATAGGAAACCTATAGCTTATGACTGAGCTGTGCTTTTGGAGAAATCTCCCTCAATGAGGGTCCTTCATTAAACAACAGGATGACACTTATCTTCATGTCTTGAATAGTTTGACCAACAGCCTTTTGTGTAGCATTATCATCAAGGAATACTATTGTTTGACTTACGGATGTGGTGAAGGCCCCCTTCCAGAGTCAAAGAGAAAGGATCCTGCCTGCCACACGTCATCAGCTTGACACCCAAGTAATCTTTAAATCCTGAAAGCAAACATCAGATATCTGCAAATTCCTGCAATGAGAGGCTAAATTAATTCAATAGGATCACCACACACTGCATGAAATAAAGTACACATTTTATTTCTCTGGTTTCAGTGCTGTTTTAATACTGTTGTTCTGTGGCCAGTAGACCTGAGTTATGGCTCGCATTACAGAACAGATGCTAGCAAGTCCCTTCAGAGCACTGTGAGCCACGGGTCAAGTGACAGACACATTTGCCTAAGCATCCCCGTCTGACTGGCATTGCCATTGAGCCTGTGAGATGGCTTAAATATGCCTTCCCCATCTACAAGGTACAGTGGTGCATTAGTGTGAATAAACGTCAGCCAAAGGCATTATACTCTTTTCTCAGCTTGGTGGAATATCAACAAGATTGTAAGATTCAGTGTTAAGGAAAGCCACATTTATTTATGTGTTCATCAGGTAGCCTTCAAATACATAGAATGAGTCCTCTCAGAAATTGCTATAACCAAAGAAATTAAAACAATCACAGGTCATGCTACTGTACTGGAAAATAAAATTATTAGCTTCAGATAGCACCTCACCAAGTCTGTCTATAATCAAAAGGAAACGGTATGTTTGCCTTGCAAACAAAGACAAAAAATTGCTTAACCAATCATGCTAAGACTTACACTGGAATTATAGGAGAATTGTCCTCAGTATATCAGAATACATTCTGAGATATATGAGTTTCTGTTTGTTGTTCTTAAAAAATAGTCAGAAACTTCTTTTTGATTCTTTTTTTCTTTAAATAAAGGAAAACAAATGTGCAAATTTACATGTACATTGATTTCAACTCCAAATAAAACTGCTGTGGTATTACACAGAACATGGAGAAAGTTGTACCAGAAATGGCTGTAAAAGATCCCTCTTCCAGAGGGAAGAGAAGCAATTTGAGCAGTTTATGTGACCAGTTACAGAATTTGATCAGACAGAAATTATACTCATTTAGACTCCAGAAGCATATTTTTGCTATAATCAGCTATTGCACTTCCTTGAGAGTGTTTTATCACATGATCTGTCTATCTTTAAGCTTGCTTTATGTTCCTGACTCATATGTCTTTAGCAGTTTTACCTAACAGCAGCTGAAGCGGTTTATTCACAGGGAAAAAAAGTCATCATACTCCCAAAACAACAACCAGCTTGACTATTAAAAGTCTTCTGGTTACAGCTGGGTACTAACACAGTGGCTTTGTGCACACCCAAGTATTTGCCATGCTATCAAGCATTTAATCATCACTGATTAATGTTGCCATGATCATTTACTTTCCCAAGACTGCAGATGGCTGCAAGGACAGTGGAATTTCCTATGGAGGGCTGCTGAACCAACCATCTGCTGTTGTGACCACAAAGGACTGCAAACCAGTCCACTTAATGAAATCCAGCTCAGGAAGTCAGGTGCCACCACTCAGAACACGATTGTTCAGAGGGTAAAGACAATGCATTATCATATCCAGGTGGGAATGTGGGAGCAGTGAGGTATCTAACCAGATACTATCAGAGCCAGAGAAAGGGTTATGGTGTCCCACAGGAAGATCTGATGTGACCCAGGGCAAAATTAAACCCTAAATTAAGCAGCTGCTTTCCATTACAAGGTTTTTGCATCTTTACAGAAGATTTCTGTAATGCTGTCTGCTGGCAATACAGTGACTCCGGGCTAGACAACACTTTATTTTAGAGGAACCAAAATTCCCATACCTAAAAACTTCAGAAGTGGAAAGGAATCCAACTCGAAGAAAATTTGACCCTCAATTCTCAAGAAGAATATTCTGAATTTAAAATTTATTTCTTTTCCCAAGCTGTGCTCAGTTCAGCTCTTGTTAAAAAAAAAGAGGGGAAAAAAAAAAAAAAAAGAAAAGGAAAGAAAGACAGTTTTGGCCAGCTCCTCAGGAAAACAACACCTAAGAAGATAAGAGTGCTTCAATTCACAAGAGCTGCTTTTGCCTAGATGAATGTAAACCCCCAGGAGATGAGGAGTTAGTCTCTCACAACTTTATGCAGGAGAATGACTGGCCTCAGGGGAAGAAGAGAGAAGCAGTGTGGTGACACAGCCAGTGCCAGTGGGAAAAGAGCAGATGTGCCACCAGGAGCTGACATTCACTCTACTGTAGAAGTCATTGTGTAAGATGTGTGTGACGTTCCGTAACTACTGGGTCTGGAAAGAGTTTAACCAGCATGCCTTTTCCTTTCACAGATACCTTTTTCCTTTAACCAGCACAACAGATGTGGTTTCTGCTTATAGATGAACATTAATCCTCTAATGAGATGGGGATCTCATGCAAGGTGGAGGCTTTTTGTGAAAGTAAAATCTAGTTATCCTCTGTAACCAGGCCAAGCCACTCCAATCTCACCACCACGGGAGATTTCTGCATCTGTTCTCACTTCATTGTCTTTACTTTTTCTGATGTCAGCAGGTACAGTATGAGTTGCAGACACTACCAGTAAGCATTTACTGTGAAATACTCAGTGCCACATTGCTACAAGTCTGGTAACAGCACCAGGCTCTCTAGAAAGCATCCGATTTCTCCTGAGCTCCTACAGAAACAGCAGCATGTCTACAATCAACACCACAAAACATCAAAATTTAAAGGACACATGGCAATAAGGGATGAAGTTCTATTTTTGTTTTATCTCAGCAAGCAGGAGCACCTATCGCGAGATTAACAGAGAGAAAATTCTTCACATGCTTCTCTACTCATACTCACTTTAGGCAAATTCTTCTCATCCCAAAATGAGCACAGCTAGGTATATGATGCAAGGCCCCCCAAAAGGAGGGGGAAATGCAGGTTTATCCCCTGTACTACTCCTTGCAGCAAAATCTTATATTAAAATTGTTGCCAGAAAGTGTGCAGGTCTCCCAAGACAAGTTTCCCTCTCCTGTTGACTGCAGTGGGATCTTGGCTGCCCACAAACTCAACCTTAAACTCTTGGGGTTTTACAGTATAACTAAGGGCTGGTTTGGGGTTTTGATTACTCTTACATCTGAGTATTATGATCTGCAGGAAGGTGTTTCAAAACGGCAATTCTGGCACAAAAATGTTCAATATGCTGTTTCAGATGTCTTGTCAGGGGGTCTGCTCTAGTGTCTTGTAAATAACAGTCTGTAACAGGAACTAAAGTGCAATGTTTTGACTGACACGTTACATACTTTCCCTAAAAATATCCTTTTCCAGTGATTTTCAAAGCCCGTGCTTGTATCATGTAATGTAAGTATATTCTTCTTTCTGCCCCTATTGAGATATTTCCTTGACACTCAGAGCTATTGTGCTTTCCTAACACAAGAGCAAAAAGCAGGAAAATTTCATCACCAAAAGGATTTTCAAGCCCTGCCCAGGTTTCCCAGGACAGTGGTAAAGTCACCATCCCTGGAAGGATTTAAAGATGTCTAGATGTGGCACTTGGGGATGTGGTTTAGTGTTGGCCTTGGCAGAGATGAGTTAGCTCTTATCTTAGACTTCGTGGTCTAAGAGGTCTTTACCAACCTAATTCTATTCCTACCTGATTCTATGGTTCAAAGGTGTCTACAAATTGAATTTTCATATTGTGAAGAGTCAGGGAAGAAAGGGAAATGCACAGCTGAAAAGAAGTAGTCTTGTCCTACAGAGGTGTAAAGCTGATACAGACAAGTATAAGAACCAAGGGTTACAGGGCTCAGTAAATAATGTCCTAGTGGAAATGCTAATCTCCCTAGACAAATGCATCCTATCCTGCTTGTAAACCACAGGTGGCTGGATGGGACAACCCAAGGTCAAGCAGTCAAGGTCCTCTTCTTCAAGGATGCTCAGACAAGTCCTTGGTCCAAGGAGGCAGATGTTTGGGTATGTTTTACTATTTTCCCTAAGGAGCCAGAACCCTTCCAGGGATTCTTAAAAGTTCCTGCCCTGAAGAATAATAAAGATCCAGTACAGACCAGGTGACAGTTTCAGTGCTGGCCTTGGCAATGAGCGAGGTCAGCAGAGAGAACGAACTGAGACAACATTCAGACTGACCCCCTTCACTACCAGAGAACCTGAGATAACAGAGTCATTCTCCAAAGCAGGAGGAGCGCTGCTTTACTAGTTTCGCTTCTCACTGACTGCCAACTAAAGGACCTGCTCACTTGCATTGGCAGAGATTAGGTGTTTAGGGCTGAGGTTGTTCAGAGTCTTGTGATATTTCTAGGGCTTTCTTCCTAGAAGATATGCCTGAGAAGATGACAATGAAGATGTGGATTAACTTTCTGTTGCTTAAAAACTCCCTTCCCCATAAGCCAGGTTTACAGTAGTTGGTTGCTTGGTCACTTCCCATGAGCAGTCCTACAACATCCTGGGAATGTAGACAGGACTCTGTCAGGAACCTGGACGCACAGATTTACAGCTCCCTGCACATTGCAGCTGAGTGGACTTTGGAAGCATGATGATTCACACCAGCACAGGTGGGATGATCACAGCTCAATGACAGGAAATGACTGCTCCACAGTTTTTGAAGGGTTTACCCAAAATTGTCTTAATGTATCTATTTTTCTATCATCTGTCTGTTCTCAAGTTTATTTTGGAATGGGATGAGAACAATACGAGACTTTAATGAAGCCACTGAGTTAATGCCTACATGATTAACATGTTCTCTAAAGATATTCTCTTTATGCTTCCTGACTGGAAAAGGAAAGTTAAAGAACAGTACATTTGATTTATTTTCTTTCTAAACACCCCACATAAATTAAAGATTTGTGTAACTCATACCCACTTTTATTTATTCTCACAGTTCTGTGGCTTGAATGATCAGGAAGGGGCTTTCATTTGGTCAGCAATGAAGGTGTCAGCTGCAGCCTGCCAGCTCAGCACTATTCAGATACTTCAGGCTTCGGATGGTGAAGACAACTTCTCACCAAAGTGTTGTGAGGTAAGACGAGAAGACAAGTAGATCTGCACACACAGGGCCATTCGTGTATTTGCAGATTTACTTTGTTCAGGGGCCCAGATTCTGTCATTTGGAGCATGTCCTTGTCATTTCAGGAGTACTCTCAGGATGGAGACTCATCCCTGTAATTGGGCCAGAGAAAAAACTACTGCCAAAACAAATGGCAAAGAGAATTCCTTCTTGCGTTTAGAGCTCCCCTACTGCTAGATAGCACCAAGGGTACCAGTGTTACTAGGCAAACAAGGTAGAACAGTTGCACAGCCCTAAAAATTGGCACCAACTATCCTTCAGCCCATCACCCTCAATCCAGCAGCACTGCAGAGAGGACAAATCTGCCTTTAAAACCAAATGGGAAAAATCTTGTGCAGAGACTAGCTTGAAATGCCTTGATGTGATGGCCTCTCCCATCAAGGCAGGTAAGAAGCCCTCTGAATAGAGAACATGGGCTGTCACCTGCTGAGATTTTAATGGGCAGAGCCACGTGGCTGCTGCTGCTGCTTGGGTTAATTCCTCTCAGAGATAACAGTGGCCAGAGGCAAGAAGGGATAATGGAACAGCACAGCCCATGTGGTGATGGATCCTGGACTCTCCAGAGTCATAAGCAGGGTGGCAGTGGCTCTTCTACCCTACTCTGCAGGGACAGCAACCCCAGCTCCTTCCTGCAGGTGTGGGGCCAGGCCCCATCGCTGGTGCTTTTGAGGAGCACCAACGCACTGGCTTCCAGAAGCATGGAGACTTGTAAGCAGAGAGTGACCTGGCACTGGGGGTGAGTGTCAGCAGCAGTGGATGAAGCAAAATATCCCTTTCTTCTCCCTGCCAGCCGGCAAATGACCCACAGGGGAGAGAGACTCTCACCCAGGGCTGGCCATTGACCACTAAAGTCCTCCAAATCCTGGCATTGTCCAGGGAAAGGCAGTGAGGGGCGAAGGTGTCATCCATCTGCAGGCAGTCCATGCTGCCTGGTCCCAGCACTCTGGCCCTCACAGCAAATCTTGGCAAGGCATGAGGAATGGAGATAAGACACAGGGCCATGGGTGCATGATGCAAGTGGCTGAGGGAGAGCAACACAGAAATGTAGAAGTTGAAAAAAAAGCCAGTATTTCCATTTTCTTCTCATGACATGTGCTTGGCAGGGGTGGATATCCAATTGTGACATCACTGAGTGGTGGAGAGTGACATCACTGAATGTCAAATTGTGACATTGTGGAGAAATGCACTGTGACATTTCATCTCTTGTTGCTTATACTAGGGACATCAGGAGATGTCTGGCTTAAGTTCGTCTGGCTTGAGACAATAATGGCCACCAAGAAAGACAACACCTGCCCTATTTGCCAGGTCACTTGGAAGGATGTGGCTTCTGCTCTGCCCTGTCGCCACCAGTTCTGCCTGGGCTGCATCCTGCGGTGGGCTCAAAGAAATCGATCGTGTCCACTCTGCAGAAGAATGATGGAGACGGTCAGGTTTTCTGAGCACAGTGAACGGGACTATGTGCAATTGGTCATCACTTCCCCTGATGGGTCAGCAGAAACCCGTAGCCAGGCAGAGAGAGCTCCTAGCCACCTGGAGGAGAGAAGCTCCCATTCCCCTGTGGTGTCCCCTCCATCTCCTCCACAGGAGACAATGTCCCCAATTGAGCAAGGGTCTTCTGGGCCAAAGTTCGTGGGTGACCTTCTGCCTGAGGTCTGGGCAGGACTTTTCTGTCAACAACAGCATCTCCTGGCCCCCGTGCGACTCTGGCTGTGCCAGAGGCTGGAGGGAATATACCGGAACCGGTGGTGGCTGGTAGAGGCCGTAGAGAGCTGCATCCTGTACTACCTCTGTGTCTATGGTCCAGATGCAGAGGTCTTGGTCCAGAGGCTGGTCTTCCTTGAGGAACACACAGCACTGCTGGTCCAGGACCTTGTCAGTGCTATTGCAGACCACTGCAGTGAGGAGGCACAGAGGCTGCTGCATTCCCACAATGCTGTGGTTGAGAACGACAGTCCATCAGTCAGCTCCAGCTCCAGCTCCAACTCCAGCTCCAGCTTCAGTGCCAGCGCCAGCTCCAGCTCCAGCTTCAGCTCCAGCAATTACATATCCAGCAGGTCCCAGGAAGGCACTCCTGCCAGCCATCCTGCAAGCCCCAATATGGAGGAAGAAGCTGCCACAATGGAGGCTGCTCCTCATGGGGCTCCCAGCTGCCCCCAACCTGAGCCTGTCCCTGCAGAACTGGATCAGCCCCAGGAGGAGCCAGAGCAGGCAGCAGTGGCACGTTGCTCTGCTCAGGGCAGCAGCCACAGCCCCTCCACTCCTGGTCAAGACAGGGGCTACTCAACTGGAGCAGCCCAGTGTGCCCAGAGGAAGAGAGTCCCCAGCCCTCTGGGCTCTCTCCAACCCAGCAAGAAGCCATAACAGGAACTGACCTGACCCCTGCTGCCCTGAGGGACCCTCATCATCACTTCAGATGAAGTGATGAAACTTCACATCTCTTCACTGTCTATTTTCCATCCAAGAACCACAACCTGAGGCCAATGGAACCCATGGCACCTTCAAGAAGCAGTCTCACCTTTCCAGGTTTGGCTTCTTGAAGGAGCCAGGTGAGGTCTCCACTAGGTCCCAGAGAGCCAGGGGTCTGATCAAATCTATAAATATCTGAGTCTCTTAGTAAATGGAAGAGCTTGACATACTGAAACACAAGCACATTTGAAAATCTTGTTCCAGATACTATTTGGCTTATGAAAGGAAAGTTTGGATCAAGAACCAAAATAACTATTGAGAAATAAAGTTCCAATACAATACTTTGTTTTTGCAATTTCAGTTGTGGATTTGAAGTAGATTAGGTCTTTAAGGACCTAAACAAGAACCCAGTAGCTGCTAGACAGCAGTGACTTTGCTCCACAAAGTCTCTTCTGTGAATGGGAAGTCAAGGACAAACAGTCTTATGATGGTTGAGACAATTTTTCATCTCCCATCAGCACAAACATTGCTCCATGATGACCTCCAAGCAGGATGCCAATATCAGACAGACAAGGTGAAACTGAAGATTTAGATAAAACTGTGCCCAGACATTTACTATTATTTTTGCTGCTAGAATTTTTGAAAAGTTGCAATGGCAACACAGTCTGTATGCTGGATATATGATTTGTGTTATATCAAGCAAAACTTCAAATACGTGTCAAAGCACAAGGGCTCTTACACAGCTGCAAATCACCTGTGCCTGTGAAGAAAAATTTGGTGAACGTCAACATAAGGGAGAAACAACAATACAAGCATCTTTGTGTTGACAGTTCTTGAGGTATATTACAAATACACACAATAAAAGAAAAAAATAATTCTGTGTCCATTTTGGTCCATCCCTTTCAAGAATTGTCCCAGAAGGATGACACTGTTTGTCTTGTTTTAGCTGCTCAGGTCATGTCTCCTTGCCCATGACTTTCTTGCCTCACTGCAACATGCCCAAGGAAACCTGTGGGTTTGGGAGGTGATCATTATAATCCAGTCTATAAATAATACAGCCTTGCAAAGAACACACCAGACCATACTATTTGCACATGATTTGGTCTAAATGACCTTGCTCTGATTTCTGAAGGGTCATTTTGTAATTTAATGGTTCAGCTGAATTCTTTGTCCTGAAAGATTAAGTTTCTCATCAGGAGCTCCAGACCTCTTCAAGATGAATCCAGCCGTGAGAGTACTGAACATGTATGTGGATTTTCTGAAGTGATTACTTTCCTTGTTGTGCTGGTTTAAATGTAAACCGGCAGGAGAAATGAACCCAACTCACAAAAGACTGCAAGTCAGAACTACAAT
>VXBX01008774.1:61529-74871 GCA_013400415.1 Scytalopus superciliaris | reverse complement strand
AGTCATAATGTGGTTAAATTTCCCTCAAAGAGATTTAAAGACTTAATGATTGCAATCACAAGGTTTGCTTTGTGACACAAGTGCATTTTCTTTACCCAGTTGTTTGTAAATATATATTTGCTTGTTTGATAGAACATGCTTTATTTGAAATTAATATATAGATAAAGATGTATATAGATGAAGAGTATCAGTATGCTTGCATCCTTGCTGTAATATTTATTTATTTATTTATTTTTCATTCCTAGAAGTAACAAAAAATGTGTGTTTACTGATGCAGATAAATATTGCTTTAGGAAATCNTCACACTTTGCAAATGCTAATATTTTTTAACATTTTGAAGAATTAGCTCGTATTTGAAAACATGTTTAGGAAGTGAGATTATGTATTTATCCTCAGAAACCTTTTATATTTATAGAGCTAATTGGGTGCAAGGCTTATTTGTCTCTTCAATCTTTATTTATATTCATTCAATTTCTTAACTGCAAGTGTGTAAATAAAGTTAGAGTGTGATCTTTAACTTTCTTATTTCTTGATTGCCACCATATTGCTTTATAAAACTTTTATAATGAAGGTTTGTTCAATTACAGTAGTTTTGCGCAGTGAATACAATTTAGTAACAGAGTATTGAAAATAACAGTGCTTTAGTAATTAGTGTTACTCTGATACATCCTTATAAAGTCTTCTTGTACATTACTCTTTACACTCACAGAAGTGACTTAGAGTGATGTTGCTTTATTCTTCCAGACAACTGAAGCTTTCAGACGGATTAGCCGATACAACTGCATGTCATGCGCTGTTTTTACTGTACTTAGGTTTTTTTACCTTAAATTCCATATAGCAGAGGACAGTAAAAGTCTTCTTGAATCCAGATTCTTTTCCAGTTTTCCTTTCCAAATAATAAAGGTCCAATGCCAACTGCAGTAAAATACTACAGAATTTCCCACATTACTGGGTTTCCTATCCATCTAAGGCTTTTTTGGAAGGTACAAAAATATGAGAAACTTAAGGAACATAATCTTTAACTTCATTCATAGAACCAGTCCTGTTGATAATGCTTAAAATGAATATGAAATGTTTATAGGATGGGAGCTTAAAAATATCCACAGCCACAAATGGTATCTAACAGTTTAGTGTATGTAAAATTAGAATGTAGAGTAGAATACAGACTAGGTTTAAATGAAGTGTATTCATTATGTTCAAAGGAATTTCATGGTTCCGGTTTTGTCTCCTGTGCCATATGTCTTCCTTTTTGTATTATCTGTGAGAAGTAAAAGTCTACATGTTTTTGTGGCAAAAGTTGTATAGAAAAATATAATTACTTTTTAAACATACTTGCAATTATTATTGAAAAGTGATTTTTAATGGGAATAGAATGAATTCTACTGTAAAATGAGAAATTCCTCATAGACTCAAATATGGTGAGAGAAGCCTTTTTGTTTGTCTATTGTGAAGATTTTCTCTGCTGAAATGGAGTAATCTTGAAAATAATTTTTCTGATGATGCACGGAGGTGTTCATTTAAGCTGAGAAGAAATTCTGTATAGGTTGTTATTTTTCACTTTTGTAGTTGCAGCACCAGCAGCCTCAAAGGAGTGCTGTGTTTTACTTATGTAATTGGGATCATCATTAGAACCCTGCTACTCAAGACTTGATCATATTTCTATTATCAAGTGTGAAGGTTAATATTTAACAGATATAATGACAAAAAACTGCAAAGACATTATTGTCAGATCTACTTGAAATTATGTGTATATTCTATAGATCCCTAGGTTTTATCTTCACTTTTCACTTTCAAATTCAGGCTTCATATTAAATGGCAATAAAGATCCCTTCTCTGTAAAGTTTTGAAGAAGTACAGCATGGATTTCCGTCAAACATTTTATATAGCTTTAAGCAAACAAACCATCTGAACCAATGCATGAAACTAGGACACAATTGTGAAACCCACAAAGACAATGGTTAAATTACCAAAACTGAAGTAGTAGTAGTTTTTCTAAGAAAAACCCTGTCTCCACTCCCTCCCATCTTCTCATGTTACATTCTTCATTTAATAAAAATGTATGAGAAGTCTTTTGGAAGGAGTAACAGATCATTTTTGGAAGCTTTCAATCATATTGTTTTTTGAGTATTGTGTTTGCTAATCGTGTTTCATCCATTTCAGTACAAACATAGACAAAATGCTCTAGTTTTGTAGGATGCAGAAGAGAAAAATCTCTATGTCCACAGAAGTGTTGTTTTTTTGGGGTACTTTAAATGTGTCAATAATCTATATTCATACAAAAAAATGTTGAAGTACAATTGAATAGTACCGTGTGTGTGAATAGGATGGAGTACCTCTGAGGACCCCTTGACTTGCAACTAGCTTAAGTGTTTAAGGAAACTGTCTAATTTTTTAATAAAAACATATATATTTCTGNAAAAAAAAAAAAAGAAACACCCAGAAAACTTGCTTGATAATCATTCCAATTGTGGTATTTCAGAGAATACTAGGAAATTTAAGAACCGAGAAAAAAATCTCAAATATTTGGCAGTTTATCTGGAAAAAAATATTAGCTAGTTGCTAAAAATACAAGTGCACTCCTGAACAATGTGCATCTTGGACAAACAGACGCATATTTTGTCATCAAGTTACTTAAGCTTCTGAAGTCAGGGCTACAACTGGGTCAGATGATAAGATGAGCACAACAGAAAAACGAAGAGTGGCTCTGATAAAAACTGATTGATTGATGTCTGGCTTCCCCACCATCACAAGCAGTTGACAGTTAGTTTGGGATCAGATGATTTGGCTTTTGCGATAGAAGATGGGGCCTGGTAGGCAAGTCTGAAGGACAAAAAGGTCAGTTTCTGTGTAGTGTCAGGCAGTGCTGGGTTCCCACAAGGTGGGGTATTGGATTAAGGTTTTCTTTAGTTACAAGACTTAACTTTCCATGGTCAATTGAAAGGCCAAGTAATCTGGTCAGTATTAATACAAAAATAAGAGTCTTAAGTTGTGAGAGGAGAGAGTGAAAACAGAAGAAGGATACCTCTTGGACGTGTGAATTCCAGAAATAACTGTTTTTTGCTATTTGTTTTCTGGATTTACTTGAAGCATCATAATTTATAGCATTAGATGATTTATAAACAGTCTGACTTTGAAAATTGGTTTCCACAGTAGATTTGTCACTGCAGCTGCAATGAGTTTTATGTTACTTACATATTGAGAGACTGTAATGAGATGTTGTGGATAAATTAATTTCAACTTGTGAAATATTGTTATTCTGTGACCCATTATGTACTGGATAGCACATTGTACCTTATATACAGAAGTACGTATTTTTTCACTAGATTAAGAGCAATTAGCATGTTATGCTTAAAGATAATTAAAATAAATTTATGTGAAGTGTGTTTTTGTGAACTGGAGATAATTTATCAATCTATGACCATACCATGATCAGCTGAGTGTTTATGGGGGTTTCTGTGGTTGGTAGTTTTTTTTTCTTTCAGAGCACATTTACAATTAGCACTCTCTGTGTAATAGTCACAGAAGGTTTAAAAATGTGCAAATGAAAATCAAGACATAATAGCTTTGGAATGAAAAAGATTTTCAAGACGGCCATGAAAATGTGTACAACTGCCACAGAATTGGAATTTGGACAGCTTGGATTTGAATTTAGATTTTTGGACAGTTTGATACTCTCTAGAAATCCTTTATAATGTATCTCTTTTCTCTGAGTTTTAAGGGTCACATCTCCAAAGGACAGTTGGGTCTCAGCTAATGCTGCTGGCTTAATATCAGTAAGATGAATTCTGCAAGGTGCTGTATTGCTGATAGTATAGCTGGAATGCAGTATGAAAGAACCTGTAGTATAACCTGGAGTGTTACCAGTAATAAGTGATCAGTGCAGGTGAACCGGTGGTCATTTGAACAGTGATTAGTTATATTTCAAGAAAGGTTGTTTTCTTAGTGTCTAATCTCTGGGGACCTGTTTTATTTAAGAAATAATAATTATAAAAAAGGTCTTTTGCAAGAAACGCACAGTTTTATCCTGGCTATTTTGTAAACCTCTTTTGAGGTATACGTTAAAGGCCTGTTTTAAAACACAAAACTCAAGGCTTAGGGAAGTATTTATGAATGCACATTTAAGACAAGTCTATGAAAGTGTTTGAGAGCTTCTACATTATTATTAATATCGTGGTACATCCCTTTGGCATCAGAGCTTTTTAAGTTTTCATACATTATTATGCTGAGCACTCACAGCATTACCGCAAATGGTCTGAAATAAGCTGTGAAAGCCTATGTATAATTTGCACACAGGGTTCAGATTTTCAGGTGTTTCTTTGACAAACATGTTGCATCACAGATTAAGTAGTTCTTTTTAGGACATCTTGTACTGAAGTTTTTCAAGATGCAATTTTATGCCTAAAAAAAATGAAGAGAGCTTTATTTAGAGAGCTTTATTACCTTCAAAGTATGGTACTTGACTCTGACCAGGACGGTAGCCTGCTTTGGTGCCTGTTTGGCAGTTTGACACCTCTGGGCTACACAACTGAGACCCATTTAGTTATACAAAGAGGAAAATTGGGGTTGGTGAATCAAAAAGGGAAAAATAATAATATAGTCAAAATAGTCAAGATCAGCAGTTCTTATAAATGAAGAGTAGCAATCAGCTACTTAGACCAGCTAGACTATGTAATTTTATGATTAGTCCTGCAGCTTAGGAAATCTCATTTAACTGGGAGTGTGCTTTGGGGATGTTATGACTGGTCTGATTAGTCTGACATGGATTTTGACATTCTTTGACTCTTGATTCTGAAGTTTTCACTGTTAAGAAAGAAGGTGAAATTCAGGCATGGCATTATTATGCCACAAATTTTGGCTAAATTTGTCTTTCATAATTGATTGTCATTCAAACTATTGGTTTTGAAGATATGGCCTTTACATTATGAAACAATTGAGGAAAAACATTCGGAGTGTAACTCTTTCTATGTGTAAATTCTTTCAAGTCTTGAGTCATTTATGCACCAGCAATGCCAGTGTAAGAGAAGAATGACACCGAGTTTACACCAGGGTATTTGTCTTTGAAAATGAAAACCCACTTTTGCATTGACAGAAAAATCTTTTGACAATATGGATTTATGTCATGCAGGAAAATAATTGCAGTTTTGGCTTGTCTTTTATGTTTAACTTGGTACAGTTTTATGTTAATCTAGCTCTGCCTTCTTCCAAAATGGTATTTACTGAAGTTCTGAGTTGTGCAGTGATATGGATTTTGTTTACAGGGATGTTATAAAACATAAAAAAGAATTGGTGAAGACTAATCACATTTACTATTAAAATACTGATTTGTTATAAGAAAAACATTTTTAAATAATTTGCAATCAGTTTGCTAGTCTTTATCCATTTCTTAGTGGACAGATGTTCCTGTTACTAAAAGTACCAAGATGCAGATGGTATTATTTGGCATCTTTTTAGAGGCTTCACTGTTATATGTGGTGAGCTGAACACTAAACTGATACATGAGTCTTCAGTGGCAGTTCATATTTGCAAGGAATTACTCGAATAACTGTCTTTGTAACAGGTCATGTGAAAGAAAAAATGTAAAAATAATTACAAACTAAATAGAAATTTTGATTTTTTTGCATGGATGAAAGTGGTTTGTCTAATAATTTGAAGTTGAGAATTACTTCAAACAATGTCTCTTAAGAATCTGCTACAGTCATCCTTATTTAAATAAATTTGTGTTTATTTAAATGAGCTGAAGCATGAATTGAAGTATAGAAACAATTTGAAAAATAATACCCTTACTTTGTTTGAAGAGAATAACATACTATGGGTAAAAATAGTCATAAGCAAATAGCTTGAAATGATGAAGTAATTATTTTTGAATTTTTCAAGTAATCTTGCATTCTTTATCTTAAACAGAGCTCTTGAAACATGCAAACTTAATAATATTACCTCCATTTCAGTAGTACAAAAATTAAAGCTTGTGCTTTAGGTTTCCTACTGGGGTCCATTCTTTTCAATCCATGGGGATTTTAGGTTGTTTTTTGTTTTTGTTTGTTCGTTTATTTTTTCATTAGTTGATGCCTGATGTTAAGAGATTGTTGACACCTACAGCTCTCACTGAAATCAGATAGGATGCCCTAACTAACCCTCTCAGGAGTAGCCTCTAGATTCTTTCATGCTTGTTACTGTTAAGCTATACTGTTATCCTCCTTTACTGGAAAATTCCATGTGTGTTTAATATAAATGAATTATATACCTTGGACATTGATATATGTAACGTAGCTCCTGAAAGGTTTTACCTCCTGTCTTCCAAAAGATGTGCAGAAATACTTAATTTCAGATTAAAACCTTACTGTATAGAAAGATCATAAATAGCGGGAGCTACCATGAAACCTCTCAACTTGAACAGTATGCCGTGCTCATTTTATTAAGCTTCTGCTAGTGCTCTGAACTTTTCTCTTGGAAAAAGGTTCTGTGTCATAGATTTTAATGTTACATTATTACGGGCACAAGCATACAGTTTATCTTCCCTGGGTTCTGCTCCTAAGTTTTGAATTTTGAACTGCTGTGCCAAAACCAGTTCTTCTTCCATATATATCAGATGTTTTACATTATGATTTTAAGATGCCAGGCATTTTCATACAGACTATTATGCCCAAACAAATTTTTCTTAAAAGAAAACAACAACAAAGGCCAATGGAGAGTCTGGTGGATTTTTGCACCTTAAGGATGATGCATCTTCAATTTATGCTTATTTACTTGCTTTATGTAGCTCTCATTTATAATATACCAGAATGTGCAGCAGTATTACATTACAAAGAAAGCAGACATATCATGCAAAACTGTACTGCATTTATAGAGATGAATAGTTTTGCTAATAGAAGTGATACAAAACAAGACTGTAAATGAAGGATTCTGAATTTCTGTAAATTGCCTTTTTAAGAAAAAGACACAGGGATTGGCAGAGGTAAGTTTTGCGTGGAAATGAGTGATGATGTTTGCTCTCAGCTTTTGAAAAACAGAATATAAGATCGGTGAAAACAAAATGTGTTTATGGGAACTGAGCTATCACACAGCACTTAGTTTAGCTCTGATTGAATTATTCATAGAGCAATATTTTGCCCATATGTGGTCATCTGCTTTTCTTTACTTTTTTCTTAAGCTTTTCACTAAAGGTATGATTTTAATGCTTTACGTTTTACATTCTAAATTGTTCTCATGTAACATGTTGGGTATTTTCTATTGTATTCTTGCTTGTTTACATTAAATTTCAGTTTTGTGAGGATGACTTGAAAGCTGTTAAACATGAGAAAAGCCTCAAGAAATTGGTGTGAGTTCTATGTCTTCCTAGAAAGGGAAGTATTGTGAAGAATGAAGCATTACTTGTTCATTCACAAGCAAAAAGAAAGAAATACCGAATCCAGGGAATTTAGGACATCATAATACCTTTGTTTGTCCTTCCTTTTCTTTCTTCTTTTGTGAGGCAATAGCATAGAACTTGTTTGTACTACATACAAGAACACTGAAAACCTGTAAGCCGTAATTGCTGATAGCTTTGATAGATTATACATTCCAATGTATTTTGATATTTGAATTCTGTTATTCGATTTGTATGAGAAATGTTAGGAAAAGTTAAGAAAACTTAACCTCTGTTGTCTGTGTTTTAGTGTATAATTAATAATTTTTTTAGAGGAACTTTAGGAGGGTGTGTTAAATGTTCAGTATTTTGTATGAAATAGTACTTTGTTAGTAAAGCATATGGAATGAATGTTCAAATTCCATTTTGTGTTGCACATTAACAGTACTCATTCTAATTGTGAGTTCATGTAATGGCAAGGTGTTATGCCTGTGATAACACCCATATAACAGCAAATACATATTTAGATTATTATGCCTTTTCTTTTTTTGCCTTTTGATTGACTGAGTGGTTCATCCCTTTTATCTGATGGTAGTTACTTACCTGATGATAATTACTGAATCTCTGTTGGAGTAAAATTTTTGTTACTGAGTATTTGTGACCTTACTACAGAAATTATATATTTTGTCAGTGTAATAAGAATACATGTATCATATTTCCATTTTTCTTGGGTGCTTTCGGGTGTTTAAAGAAAACTACCAAGCAGCCATGGTGAAGGCATATATCCTCTACTGATTAAGAGTGATTTAGAGGTTATTGTTTGTGTCCTTGTTTAGTAGGAGAGAGTAATCTGCAGGCAGAACTAGTAGACAGACTTTGTTGCATTTTAGCATGACATTTATGTGTACTTTTCATAGAATCTCTAATAATTTGTTAAGTAGTAGTTTGTTCTTTTGTATTTTTCTGGTTTGAAGTATAATCAATATCATTACCCAGTTTTTGACAAAACTTTAAGCCAGAGACTGGAAATTATTTATTAGGCAGGTAGCGGTAAAGCCTGGAACAGAACCCAGAATCTTTGTGACCTGTTCTACCTGATGAAGTACAGTTTCTAGTGTACTTTTAACCTTACTAATCTCTACAGGAGAGTTTGCTAATTAGAAATATATCTTAATAAAAAAGAAGATGGAATTTATTGCCTTGATCATATCATTCTAATAAAGAAAAGCCAGGCCCAATAAGGGACTGACAAGTCTTTGACAATGTACATTCTTTATATATACATATATAATAAATAAATAGATCTTAAATATAAAAATATTTAAATATGCAAATACATGTATATCTGCCTGAAGGGACTCCAAAGACCAATAGTTTAGAAATAATATAGAAGTAATGCCATGCGTTCCTTTGTGTTCACTATATTGAGTAATTAGGCTAAACCTTATACACACTTGTTGCACCAGGCACGTGGGAAGAAGCTAGTGATTATTTATGGGTAAATGATGTAAATTTGAGATTGGTAAAGTTGGGAAAAGACACAGTTTCTTCATCATCCCTCTTGACCTCCAAAGCACTTTTCAAAATTGTCAGTAATTGACATAAAAAGTGGATCTCAATGTCCTGCTGGTTACTACTGAGAGAATAACTGTGGTTATGCATGCATTTATGTGTACTACCTTAGAGGAATCATCATCATGGCTGGGCTTCGCAAACAAAGATTTGGGAAGGGCTCTCCCCATGCTTGCTACAAGCGCGCTGGTGGCTAAAAAACGTCAATGCGAGACAGGCAAGTCTGGTCGCAAAAGGCACAGTCGAAAGTCTCCATAGGCGGTGTTGGCGAGGCACGGTTCTTTCTGTGTTGTCTTTTCTCTTCGAGACTGATACTGCATGTGCTCTCAAAGCAAGCAGCAGCGTTATGGATAGTGTGTCTCATGCCTCCCAATTGGGGGCCAGAGTGGACCATTGATGGTGGTCAGTTAGTTTTCTACCAATTAAACATCAGTGTATTGTTACATCTTCATTAACGTGTTAAGAACCTAAGTTTGTTTCATTGTTTCATTGTCTGCAAGTTAGTTACTATTTTTCTTTTTTGAAGAATACTTCCAGAGTGAAAAGTAATCCCTCTACAAAACATTAGTGGTAACAGCCATTTTTCAAGTGTGGTTTGTTTTGTTTTGGTTTTTAGGAAGTGTATCTTCAGATATAGTACTGCTCTCTCAAAGCAGCTGGGAAATTACAACTGTAGATTCACCATTTCTATAAACAGTTTAAGAACACTTTTCTAAATGAGTAACTAACATTTTTTAGCAAAGCTGCTGAAGTTATGCCATACTGGAAAGGGTGGCAAATTTTCAAGAAATTGAGGACTATCCTTCATGTTTGTGTTATATTTGGTATTTACTTTTGTGTGACCAGTCACTGGACAATGAATGCAGCAGGAGCAAATAAGCTGAGTAACAAAAGGCTTTTGGCCACCCTGCTTATAACTTTGAGAGCATTGAGTTTGTGCCCTTTTTGCTTGATAGTGCTTGTGAAAAGATCTGAAGTGTGACTAAGAAGCAAAACCAAAACCATGACGTTTATCTTCCTCCCTTCTTGATTTGTGTCCTGGTTGAAAGTCTTATCACGGCTATAAATGAATATGAGGACAGTGTGGGGAACTTCTGGAGTGTGATACTGTAAATGATGGAACCACATCAGTTTAAATAGGGATTTCTCAGAACTAAGTGGTCACCAATGTAGGTAAATTAAGCGTGGCTTTTTTGTTTGTTTTAGGTTTTTTGTGTGTGTCTGTGTATTAGCATCTGTTTTATTTTCAGTTCTTAACTGATATAAAGAGAAAACAATAACTTATATTAGAGATTTAGAATGCTCTTAAATTGCATCAGTGAACCAAGACATATTTCAGCAAAAGAACAAAGATAAATATGACAGTAATGGCATTTTTAAGATATCAGAAAAGGAGAAAAACAATGAGCAAAAAGGACTCACTTGCATGTAGCTGGTGAAAATGACATAATTAAAATACAGTTAGATGGAAATAGGTCATAGGTTTCATTGAAATCAAAGTGAATTTTTCAACTAGAATTTCATATTAAATATTAATTTAATAATTTAATGGAGATCAGTGAAAGGTCAATCTGGAATGAAAAGGGTTAAAATGCTGAACAGTGACCTGAACAGGGAGTTGTTGTGTCTCTGAATCCCAGACATACTTTATTAGGACAATCCAGCTGGTTTTCTATTTCTATCTCCTCATTATCAACACGCTTATGGTATGGCCTCTTCCCCCTCACTTCCAATGCCAAGAATTTGGCAGGGACACCATGTGAGGAGGTCAGAGACTGATTGAGAGGAAAAATGAAGTTGAGACTGCAGCAGAGATGCAAGAAAGAGGGAGTGCAGTCAGTGAAGAGCTAAGGTTTTTTTGTTTGGTGTGTGGAGACTACCAGCAGAGGTTTTGAGGGTTTTTTTTTTTGCTTTTGAGCAGTGATTGTAGCTCTGTGTGAAATTAAACTACTGACAGGAGCTTGGTTTTCTTCTCACTGACAAGGCTGTAAAATAAGAATAGTTAAGTTTTAAGGAATTGCATATATAAAATCAGTGAAAAAAGTGAACAAAATTGAATCTTTAATTTCTTTATAATGTTTGTCATCCATGTATGTTTTAAGAAGTAAAAAAGCTAAAATTATAGTATTTTTCTTTGGAAAAGCAAAGACTTATAAATAGAATCTGCATAGTGTTAAATTGCTTTATGTGTTGGATCAAGCTTTCCCTGGCTGAGAGAAAAAAACAACCTTCAGCAAATGTGCAAAGGAAGGAAGTGGGAGGAAAAAAGTTCTTCTCACATATTTCCATGATTTCCATTTAAAAATACATCTGTGTATTATGGCACATACTTTACATCAACAGGTATATCAATTTAGTATTAATATTAAAACTCTTAGTGTTACAGTATTGATTAAACAGAAAATAAATTGGGCACTTTTTGTCCAAAGCCATGCATCAAAGTAGTGGAGAAAATAGAAAAAGATTTTCTACAGAAGATCAAGTTCTATTGGGAACAGACCCATTTCTATTCTTTCGAGACAATATGCAGTGCTCCATTTCAGTGTGGTATGGATTATCTCAAAAATGATCTGTGGTTAATACTGTACTAAAAAATACTTTTGGTTTTCATCGTTTTCCTGGCATCCTCTTTAACATAATGGAAAAGTGTCTGAATAGAGAAGTGAGTTAATTTCTTGTGTGTGCAGGGAGGTACTGGTTTAGTAGTTCTTATAATTCCTATTGAAACAGATAGAGATTGCGTCCACAAGGAATGGTATGATTTAGACTCAACTTCACAGAAGTTTTTGTCAGATATTTGATTTCCAGTTTTTACACAATTAATATATATTTATTAAAAGTAAGACATCATTGGTGGTCTCTGCAATTAAGCTGTGTGGCTAAGGCTGATGTTTGACCACATGTTGGAGTTCCAGACTCTAAGACCAAATTATTTCTCAGCCTCTGTGTTCAAGTCCCAGTTTACTCCTGTGACATGAGCCTTGTGTTTTTGGGGGCTGTGACCCTTGAAAGATGATGTCAAAAGATGTTAAGTGCACTAAAAGAAAAATGCAGCATTCCTAGAAGGCCTTGATGCTTAGAAGTTCTAAATTTCTTGTTAAATTTCATTGGAGGAATATTATCCTGACTAGCATACTCTCTTGAATTTCTTACAAATGCTAGTGATGGTGGTGTTTCAAGCGTATGGGGAAAACACAATGCTTAAAAGGAAGCAAAAAAGCATGACTTAAGAGTGTGGGAGGGTAGGGGTGGGGAATGAGGGAGTGAGAGAGAGGGAGAGACTTATTTTGCTGAAAGGATGAAGGAAAAGGAACAAAATTCCTCTCATTGGCAAATTCAGGTACCTCCTTAATTGAACAACATGAGCTCCCAAGCAGGGTGCAGATAATAGACAAAGGAAAAAGAATTTACTTTGGGCTGGGATTAGAACCTGGGGCTTTCCAGATGTGAAAAATAATTTATACTTAAAGAACCTATTCTCCTAAAGGAAGGGAGAACTGTTTGCTTGAGTTATGCCAGTAAAGCAAATATTTCTGTAGTCATTCGTGATTTTAAAAGTACTATTTATGCTTTTATTTTCATATGGTTCATAATAAACTCCTGACACTTCTGCCCCCTCATAACAGACACCTAACAATGAAGCAGCTTCAATTAAGAAGCAGAACATCAGCCTCTGGCATCTTACTCTGTTGTTCCATCTTTTTTGCTAGGGAGAATTCATTTGTTTCTTAATTAAGAAAAACACCAATAGCATGAAAAATCTGCTTATGGTACCTGAATGGTAATTAGGTGAAAGGTAAAAAAGAAACACACACGTACATTCCAGTAGCAGCCAAAATGAACTTGAGCTGATAAAAATGAACTAAACTACCCTTGCATAAATCTAGGCTGTGAGAAGTGTACAGTCATTATGGCTAAGACAATATGCAAACTATCTTCAAAGAAATCAAATTGCTAGAGTGTTTTCATTTGCATGTATTAACTATTAACATAATGAGGAGAAGTGACATTGGACCCGGATTGTGTGTCTGCTCGGATTGATAACTCTACTGCATCTGCAAACAGGCGCCCAAAAATCAGACTAGTAGTCAGATCAGTGTTGAACTCTGAAGTGTGTGTGGTTTTTGGGGGGCTTTTTTTTTTGTTTGTTTGGTTTTGGGTTTTTTTTGAGTTTTTTTATATGTGTGTTGGGGGGGATTTTTTTTATATTTGGAACCCAGAACAACATGCTGGGGTATGGAATGCAGGCTGTCCTTTTATTTTCATTCTTTTCAAACGTGATCCTTCTACTACAACTCTTACTTCATACTTTCAAGGTAGATACCAATCTTGAACTTTTTTACATCATGTGCATTCCCTCTTATATGGAAGGATGACTGTTATTTTATGTTAATTTGGAGTTACTTAATGTTTGTGTAATTACTCAGT
>VXBX01008774.1:32652-54508 GCA_013400415.1 Scytalopus superciliaris | reverse complement strand
TTTGTTGTAGCAGATGTTATCAAAACTGCAGTCTGCTCTGTTTTAAACCCAGTATATTTGGGAAGTGAAACACAAGTTGCAATAGGCATGTACAGCTGAGGTATGATCATTTAGCTTCTCTGTATTTGAACAGCTCTAAAATGATATCCATACTGTGGGCTTTAATCTTGCTCCTTCCATTACTTGCTGTTGTGGAGTAAGAAAGTGAAGCAGATGAACAGCTCTGGGAATGCTAATAGTATTTCTCTCTTACTTTCCTAATGCCATTAAAATCTGGAGTCTGAATGTAAAGATGAAACAAGTATCTTTGCCATTACATTTGCATGTTAGCAAAGTTGCCTGCATGCCTCTAGAATCAATGAGAAGGAGATAAAATAAATTCCTTTGCTGATTTCACATTGAATAAAAAAAAATAAAAAAAAGCAAGTGCGGTGTATGCCCAAATGTCTGAACACTCAAATACCTATACTGGAATGAGTTAGTGCTGTTTTTAAAGAGGAAAGATGTATATGGTTTTCCCAGCTATTCCCTTATCATCTTTGCAGATTTTAAGAAGCAAAAAGAAATTCAGTAGTAGATTTTAAATTTGTCCTGTGTGCTGTGAAAAATTCTACATACAAAACTGAAGGTCCAATACTTTTTTAAGAGTGAGACCTAATTATTTATTTGTTTACAGTCCAGTTACTTCAATGAACCTGTGAAAAGTTATTAGCAGGGCCATGATCTTAACAAAATACCTGAATACTTGTATTAAGTCTGAAGTATATTGTTTATGAATGTTTAACTCAGAAGTGACCAAGTTTCCATAATCACGTTTGAATTGAGAATAAAACCACAGAATCATTATGTTTTTTGTTGAAAGGGACCTCCAGAGATCATTTAGTTCAATCTCCTGCTCAATCCAGAACCTATTTAAGTCAGGTTCCCATCAAGTTTTTTAAATATCTCCAAGGCTGGAGATTCTGCAACCTCTTTTAGCAAGCAATTCTACAGTTTGACTGTCATTACTGTAATTTTCCTTAATCTAAAATCAAAATTTCCTTTGCTATGTCATGTATCCATTGCCTCTTATCCTGTCTTTGTGCACCTCCAGGGGAAGTGTGGCTTTTTTTCCTCTGGACTCTCCCGTGAGGTATTTGAAGACAGCAGGAAGAACTCTTCCTAAACCTGAACATCCCAGATCTCTGGATCCTCCCTTGTCATACTCCTGTGGCATTCCTGTGGTCCTCTGCCAGACTCACTCCAATGTCTCTCATGTACTGGAGAGCCCCAGAAGGGACATGGCCCTTAAGATGTGATCTCACTATTACTGACTAGAGAGGAATAATCTCCTTGGCCTGCTGTCTAAACTCTTGCTTCATCCAGGGATGTGGTTTGCATTTGCTGCTGCAAAGGCTCACTGCTGATTCACACTTACACAGCAAAGCTGTTTTTACCATACCTTCATCCCCAGCCTGTCCTGGTGGTAGAAATTTATCTGTCTCAAATGTAGAATTTAGAATTTACCTTTACTGAATTTTATGTTTCTGACAACCCAGTTCTCCAGGTCTCCTCTGAGTAGTATCCTTACCTTCTAGCATGCCTTTGCAGCTCCTACAAATTTGATATAACCTCAGACTTGCTGAGGGGCACTCTGTTCTGTTTTTTCAAACCATTAATGAAGATACTGACCCCTGAGAAATGCCTTTAAGTGAGCAACTGTAGTTGGATTTCATACCAATCCCTTAAGGCTGGTGATCGAGACACTTGTCACTTGCATTGTAAGACCAAAAATGCAACCCATATTTTACGAGGTAAATGTTACTAAAACATTTGAAAGCTTCTGAAAATACAGGTATTTTATATGTGGTTTTCTCATAAATGAATACTAGAATTACAATATTCAAATACACTGAATTGTTTTGTTGCAATTATTGAATTCCTTTACTGAATAAAAGTTTCTAGGTATTTCAATGTCCAGATTTGCTCTTATGCTAGCATATAAATTAACAAGAACTTGCTGAGTGGTTATATATTTAAACACAAGGCCATGCTAAATAGACCTTGATGTAATTAAAACTATGACAGAACAGTTTTTGATGAAGTCAAGAGCAGTCAACATTGCTGCATAAAGAACATAGAACCATATTCCCAGAAATCATTTTCAAACTGAGAACTCAACATCCAGAGCTCTCCTGCTTGGAGGAAATCTTACCTTTTTAAGCTGTGCTAGTGCACGCTGACCTGTTTGTACATAGATGTGTCTTTAGGAAACATTTAATATAAGCTACTCAAATGACTTCAGCTATCATTTCTTTCGGTTTAAACAGGTTTTTACAATTACAATTTCATTCTACAAAATACATTGTAGCATCATTAAGAGGCAGAAGGAAGTAAGAAAGTAATTCGTTGTTGTAATTGGGATGCTATTCGTTTTTTTTATAAATGTCTAAACGTATTTACTTTCATCAAAAGGCTTATGGAAAAATGAGGACACACTTATGTGCCACATTTTAAAAAGGCTGGAGGACTGTATAGAAATAAATGTGAATATATGCTTGTTCACAGAAGTATCACTTCATATGCAGTTAAATAGATGATTTATGATCATTCTTAGTGTAAAAGTATTCAACTATCTAATTGTTTGGCATCCAAGATAAGCTAATTATTTAGATTCCTCTGTAGGAAGAAAAATAAATGCTTTTAGAGGTTCATTCATTTTTTTCAGTTTTGCACCCTGCTTCAAGATTTGCTTTAAACCAGCATGCTACTGAGAAAGACAGTGATGACCTCTTTCTTTTGGCTGTCAGTTCTTACGGCTGTTCACATATGGCACAAATGTTTGTGCCTTCATAGAATGAACTGAGGGACGGAACTGTTCCAAGTGAAAACCAGCTTCTCTCTTCATCCCCCGTGGTTCAGTTTTAATTCAAATCAATTTCTTTATCTAGTTCACCTGATGGCCACACAAATACTTGTGCTAATCCAACAAGGAAGACAGCATGTCTGTAAGAGCCAGCAGAAGAGGTAGGACAGCCTCTTTTGGGAATGCAGCCGTGCTGTTGTTGGCATAAGGAGATAATAACACTACATTGCTGGACAGCTGTTTTAGGATAGAATAACTCCAAAATATGGTCTGCTTTGTTTAAAGTAGTAAGGAATGATATGTAGTTTGTGTAGCAGATATATTGGTTTCTTGTTGCTTATAGTAATATTGCAAAATGCAGAATAATGTCTGTCTTGAATGAGAGTGTTGTATGAGAGACAGCTGCAACATTTCTTTCCTTATATGCCTTAGAGCCTCTTTACTTATGTATACACTTACATAAGTTAACTTTCTGTGGACACTTTCCTAAAAGACATTCTGATTTTTTTCCTCATGAGTTAAGAATACAGACTTGAACTCAGATTAGTATAAGAAATTATTTTCTTTAAATATTTGCTTTAGAAAGACCTAAATAGAACTGAGCTGTTAAATTTTGTAATACTAGTTCTCTTTGATTGTAAAAACTGATAAATACAATACTTGCTTTACATTGTTTACTAGGACTGTACAGAAAACTTGGTTATGTTTAGCAATGTAGTAATATATTTATCCTGCATTTGATTACTTTTTGGTAACTGGGTAATCAGTGAAGCTTAACACTATAAGGAATTCAGTCTCAAGATGGGAGTCTTGAATAATTTGAGATATATTCTGCTCCTTTAATACTGTGAATAAAATTTGGGTTGAAGTCCTCCAAGTCATGTCATTAGTCAAGTTCATATAATTTTCTTTGATGGACAGGGAAAACACAGTATTTTGCAGAACGGTAAACAAAATAGTAAACATTTTCCTACTTTGAACTTAGAAGGGTGAAGGTAGTCTATTTTATATAATAAAACTAAAAAATGTTAAAATTTCAATGATATGCCACTGAAATGTCATTTCAAGATGACATTTTAGCATTACAACTGTAGCATAGTTGCCTGAATTTCTATGCAGAATAGCTTTCCTATTTAAAAAATATTTTCCTTAGCTTCAGTGATTTGTATTTAGTCTTGTAAATCAAAAAATATTGTCAAATCAAGAAACAAAATATTATTTCAATTCTTCTTTCAGATAAATGTCAACTAAATTGTTAAATGCAATTTTTTCATGTTTCTACTGCTTTTTCTCTCACCATCAGTTTTAGATCAGAAGTTTTAGGGTTGTGATGATACATCTATCTCTCCTATGTTTAATTATGAAGGCTACATGTGTGCTGAGAAAAAACAAAATGAAATTATTAATCATAAAATAACTTCTCATTCTTTTTTTAAATATACTTTGTACAGTATTTTTAAATTATAATAAAAATTGTCTGAAAGCATTACTTGTGTACTTTACAGAGAAGGGAGGGAAGGGTGCTAATGGAGTTCAGACAATCCGTAATTAGCTAGGCCAATAAATAGGATAATTTCATAAGTGAGTATCAGCAAGGAGGTGTAAGTTGCATAACAAATAATTTTGGGATTTTGATACTTAAATTATGAACATAAAATTGGGGTGTAGGTAGAGGAAAGGGTGTCAGAGGAAATCTTGTATGTAGTATCATATTAACTATAATAGGACATTAAATTATGTGATAGTAACTAATATTGTTTAGGAGTTAAAATAATATGCCCACATGTCTGAGAATATTACAGTATCGTGAAAATCATATTTCACAACCCCAAAATATAGTTAAACATTGAGAAATGTGCAGATTTGACATGTAGTAGACATTTAGTGAGTCTGTGAGAATCCAGAAGGCTGAGGAGGGAAAGATTTTACAGTAATAGTTCTCTCTTTTGTGTAATATTCAGCCATTTCACTTCAGATTTGCCTTGCTTTAGAAATTTTTCTGAATGCACAAAAGCAGTCAGAAAAATTTTGTATATGTATGGGGAATGGGGAAATGACATGAGAAAAGGGGAGAAGAGAAACTGTAGAATTGAAGTTGTCTGTGTAGCTTAAGGAAGTGAGGCATCAAGAGATGGAAAGACAGAACAATTATTTGTGGAAGCTGCAGTTCGTTTTTACCTGGTCTACATACTGTTGCTATTGCTTCTCAAATTTCATTATTCAGTTACAGCTAAAAATATAACCCAGAATAATTTATTTATTGTTGTAGTTACTGCAGTATTTATACACAAGGGAGGGAAGAGATGCTCTCTCAGAATGTGGTGTATTCCTGGATTTCTTCGAAACTCTTATAATGGGTTAGGCATATCCATTATCTCCCCTACTGAATGAGTGTCAATCCAATACCTACTCTGAAAAGCTGTTTAGTACAATGAAAATACCTAAGCATTCTGGGGAAATGAGTCACCTTACCTAGTGTTAACCATCTAAAAGATAAGCAGCTAACTAGTTCTCTAAGCTTTCCTTATTGAGCACTTCCTGGGAACTGAATTTTGCTGTGATAATGTAAATACCCAAGAATTAACATGATACATGTAAATATCATGTATATATACATATTGGAAAGTAAAAGTTATACTGAGGAATGATTATCCAATCTTAAAACAGCAATACTCCTGATCTCTTTTTGCATATGAATGCAAAAAGGAGTTTATTTTCTTAATATAGCACCTTTCATTATCATCTAAAACTTTGAGGTCCCATATAAGACAATAAAATAAATACAAAATATAAAACAAAGTCCGCAGGATTTTTAAATGTGAAAGAAGTTCAAAGAAAAGGCAATATATTCATACCTTGCAACTCTCTAGAGAGAAAAAATTTAAAAGGTGAAATTAAATAGCTTTTAGGAGAGAAAGAAGCCTCAGTACTTTAGTGCGCTCTCTTCAGCAGCCTTCCTGCAGAGTTACAAAATTTGTAAATACTGAGTGGTACCTAAATGATGATATCCATCAGAATTTGACCCTGACTTCAGTTCAAATTCATGTACCTGAAGGCTTTAAATTAATCAGAAGGGAATGTCTAAAGTCACTGGTACTTTTAGGCTTACCCTTTAAGGAACACAAGGGGAACTTAGCATGATGACGGGAGCCATGAAGTACAATTGGGGGACCAGGGTAAGACTGGACTCAAAACCCAAATCCTCCAAGAAGTACAGTTTTTTGGGGAACAGTTATTTGACAGTGAAACTAGGATCATTTATCTCCAGTTCTAAATCAAACCTTTCAGTGGGATAGGCACTAAATGGAAACATATCTCTTATAACAGGTTGACTGTTATCTAAAACCACCTTTAGAATCCTTCACTTCAGTCCTTTCTCTAGGCATGAAGTAGTCTTTTTTGATCAGCACAACCTATTGTGATATATTTCCTTTAAGATGAGGAAAAAGTCAGGAAAAATGTCAAATTATCAAAATTTAGAACACTTTTAACAGTATACTTTAGAGGTAGTAGGAATTCTTTTATTACTAATATTACAGGATGCCCTCTTAATTCACTCTAGGTTTGGAATGAAACTTAAGCAAGTGTGTAAAAGAAACCAAAAAACGAACTCATCCTCCTCTTCCCCAGGAAGTCTGAATTTGACGTGTTTATGCCTGTGAGAGAAGAATACTACTTTTATTTTTTTCACTACAGATAGCTTAGTCTAAGCTGTAAACAGTCTCTAAAATGCTATTACCTAAGAGGCAAATATGTGCAATATTTGATATTATTAGTTACTGTTGTGTGACAGAATTAGGCTTTCACCCTGTCTTCATAGGAGACCTTATGTTTCCTAGAATAGCTGTAGGTTTGATTTAGGTTCCATTTTCACTGACAGCTGAAGATCTAAGCTGATTCTCAAAAGTAAACCCATACCTGCTAACCAGGTTATGAGCATACATGCTAATCTTTTGCAAACAGTTGATTTTGGGCTCTAGAAGCTTTCATCTCTGGTCATCTCTGCAGATCAGCTTGTAAACTGAGCCAGTATGCCTTTCATACTGCACAGGCAAGTGGTAACTTCAGTGATCTGGTCGTAGTCCTCAATAAATAGTTTCTACTTCATTTCCAGGTGCCATTCAGATACAGAATTTTTCATTCTCTTAAATATACAGGTGGGAAGATTTGCTGCTCCACAAAAGCCATGTTTTATTCTCAGTAACACATTCTGATATATTTTGTTACAGTTAAATTTGGAAAGCTTTAATGGGATGAAAGATGCTATGCATCTCAGCTATCTTGTGAAAGAGTTACCTTCATCTTTGAAGTGGAGGAACAGAAACAAATTTTGGGCTTGAAATTTTATGTAGATTACTTGCTACACGAGAAAGTTACAGCTGGCAGCTCTTGTGGAAAACTACTTTTGGTGACTAGAAGCTCGTGAGTGTTTGAGATTTTCAGAAGTCACCATCAGTATATCGTCTTTTAAAGCCAGTTTAAACTAGCGTGTCTGAAGGAAACAGATTAGTTAATTCCTTGTATCAAGGATGTATATTCTGTAGTATTTACAATTGAAAATAAAACATATATTTTTGAAACATACATTTTTATTTTAATATTAAGCAAGATGGAGAGAAAATAGTGCTTTACAGTGTCCTGATACTTTAAACTTGAACTGCAAACTTCTCCTGGTTTTAGTTTCCCATAGAAATTTTTACTTATCTGTGGAACATATGTGTAGTTTGTAAGCTTTCAGACAAAAATAAAATGCAATGAGCACTGTACCTAGAAAATGGAAATCACAGTTAAGTGGCAAAAGACAGGTTTTTTTGGGCAAGGAGAATTAGCTCTACTAAGTGATATTTTTATTGGTAAGTCTGGAAAATGTTAGGTTTTGGCATAGTGATCTTTTATTAATGAGATGTTTTTCTGCTTTATTACAAGGCTTGCATTGGGTGATAGTTTCACCTTGTGCTGCATGCTGAAATTTGCACACAAGCAATGAAGGGCTTTTTCACTGTGCATCTGGTTGTTAAGTTCAAAAATGAGGCATAATGTTTATTAAAAAAAAAAAAAAAGCTAATTTTCCTCAACACGTACCATATACTTTAGTACCTGTTGATAAAATAAAATTTTGTCCTGCAAAGGACAGAATAATTGTTAAATATCAGGTAAAGTGAACATGAATTGCTAAAATGAGTCATATGTAGTAAAAATTAGTAAAAGGAAATGTAATTGTAAACTAGACAATTTTTTTTTTTCCTAACTTTGTGTCTAGTGAAGTATTGAAGTCGCTTGCTCTGGGCTTGGATGGATGTAGCTGATGGCAGAATCTGATCAAAGTGCCATTGCTTGTACTCTCAATTAAGTGCACTCTTGATTAACTGCAGCTGAAGGATCAAAAAATAAAGGCTAGGATCAAAATCACTCCTGAAATAGATGTGGTTTGCTTCTAGTTTCACCTGGCTATGCATTTATAATTAGCAGATATTTTGCACGTATTATGCTTTGTAGTAAGATTTTATTTTACTTGCTTTTCTGGAGTTAAAATTAAAACTTTGATTACTTTTTTTCTTAAAGCAAAGCTTCATGAAAAGGGCCAAAGGGTTGAATTCGGAGCAGTTATGGCTTCTGTTTCTAGCGTAATTGTAACTTAGTTGATTACTGAGTACTTTGTGACAGGCAGCAAATTTCCATAGGTTGATGTTGTAGGGCTTACATCTCAAATGCATTGACCTAGAGGGCTAGTACCTGACTGCTTCCTCTGACAGCATTTGTAGACAAGCTTTATTGTAGATTAGGACTCTTCACATTCAGAGCGTTACAAGCAGCTGTAGGCCTAATTGTCAAGCCGAGTAGAGACAAGGGACAATGGTTTGTAGTTGTCAGCAATGACTCATGTCCTTTCACAGACAGCAGCCAAACTGCAGTTTGTACGCTGGTCTTAAAAGCCATGTCCAGTTCTCATGGTGTTTTCTCTGTTCCTGACTTTCATGAATGGATTGGAATTTTGTCTAGGATGTTTGAAGACTGCTCTGTTCTGTCAGAAGAGATAATAAAGAGCTTTAATATTAATGGTGAGACAGTGATTCTGACTAACTTGCTTCTGTACTTTGCAGAAGAAAAATGATAAAATGATTTTATCTACAAATTGAATAAACTCTGATGAACAAAATGTTGAACAGGTGAAGCTTGCTGATTCCAGGACAGCTGAACCGTCAGCCAGAAATATGTGATGTATCATCATGTGACCTTAGATTTGGATAGGTTTGGATTATTATTGGTTGATAACTTTCCTGATGGACATCTTTGTTTATTCCTACCCTGATACAAACACAAAATTTGTTAACAGAATCTGAAGTACATGAAAATACTTCATCTACTTTAGTGGACGTTAGGTCTGGTTGTAATAAATACGAGTATTTACAGTTGTATGATTCAGCACACATGTTAAAACTTCAGAAAATATCACTCTACCATAAATACACTCTACCTACTGTTTCTAAAACTGGTGAATAGACATATAATTGGAAAATATCCACTTTTCTTACTTATCTGTAATGTATGGATTTTAGTGTACTCTGTTCCTTTTACATGGTGTTTTCTAGCTCAGAATGGTAAATAATATTAGGTCTTTGCACTTCTGTAATAGGTTATCCAGTGTCAAAGTTTTTAAAAGCATTAATTGATCAAGGGTTGCTGTGTGACTGTGGGATTGGTAAAGGTTCCATTTCTGAAGTGAAACCATTACTTAGTAAAAGAAGTGTTTACAGGGAGGTTGCAAGCACAGATATCACTCTAGATGTGTTCCTTCTATGAAACCTTCTCCCTTTCAGTATGTTCTGTGCCTCCCAAGTTTCTGACAGTTTGGCACCTCATTCTTTTTTTTTTCTTTTTTTTTTCTTTTTTTTTAAAGTAATTTCAAGCATTTACGGTGTGGTACAAATATTATCAGTAGATGGTTCCTTTTAAGGACTGAAACACTGTAGATGCCAAGTACAGGTGTCAGAGTTTTAAAAATGTAGGTATCTCCCTTAGCAGGTTACTTTAAGTCCCTGTGTGAAATATTTTTGGCCACCTCCTCCCTCTGGTCTGCAGGAGACCTGTGTTCCTTCAGAGGATGATGAATTACTCTCACACTGAAAGATGGGATACAATACCAGTTCTGAGCTGCATGGCAGCGTCATGAGGTTTGAGGCAGGTGGACACACACTATACCAGGCTGAGATTAGTGGCTTAGCTGAACATATCTACCTTCTATCAATTGACTACAGTAATCAGGAGGTGACAAGTTTTTGCTATATGTCTTTAGGTCCCATTACACTGCCAGTACTGGCTAAAATTTGGTCACCCAAGAAGCTGTGTGATACTTTTGATAACACTTGGTATGTTCTTGAAATACACGTCAGTGAAACTGAGGCATTGTTTTACATTAGTAATCTTTCTACTGTTCTACAACAGTAACTGTGTTATATTGGGTTTTACACTTCATGCTTTGTTTATCTGCCTTCAGTAAATTATTTCCCTGGGCAATATCTTATCCTTACATCATATTTCTGGTATCTCAGTAGCATATGTTGTAGCCACTGGAGCACACTTGGTAATAATGTCTTCATGATGCCTTCTAATGTCTTGTCATCATATTGTACATCCATCTTGTGCTTAAAGATAAACAGATACGATTGCTGTAATCCAAAGAGTACAGCCACAGCTCTTGTACTGTGTGAGAGTAACTCTATGAACACTGCCTTTCAGTGTCTCTCAAGACCTGATTATTAAATCCTATGAGCTTTGGATCAATAATACTTATTTACACCAAGATGTCTGCTTTGGCTCTGTAAGGTCATATAGCACTGATAGTAAGTTAAAGCTGATTTTTCGAAGTACAGTGAAATAAGTTGTGTTCTCCTGTCCAGGTCTAGTGAGCTTATGGTAGGGAACACTTACTGTTTAAAGGAAGGTGAATTATAATCAAAGTATTTCAACAAACAAATAATTCCATGATTTAGAAATCCAAGCTGGGTGTCCTGACTCCAGAAGACTAGTCCTAAAACATACTGCAGTAAAAAAGAAGTAAAAGTTACTGCAGAATTTGCTGTCAATGTCAGTGAGAACTCATTTCTCATCTTTGGGGGTTTTTTAAACTTTTGTAGTCCTCAAAAATGTTATGTGACTGAAATCAGAAAATAGACTCCTACAGTATTCCTTTGTAAGCAACAGATTAACCAGTAATACAAAGTATGTTTAACAACTAGAATTTAGAATTTTTATGGAAAAGTATATATGTAAGGTTTTCATGTAATGGAACAGGTAAAGTGGCTAAATCACTGTAGCTGCAAAGCATCATGTAATAACACAGAATAAGAAAAATGTTATTTGAAAGTGAAACCCTAGTCTCACTGGTTGCCTCTGCAATAACTTGTTAGATTCCCAGAAGTGAGACCTATCCTTTGAAATAGAACCTCGAAGTATAAAAGACTGGTCAAAGCATAGATACAAATTTAGATGAATGTCATTACTGTGTATCTAAGCTTCAGTCTTGAATTACAGGCTGCAGTTGTTTGGTTGAAGAGGTAACAAAACTTGTATTAAATAGTCATGTACTGACCAACACAATTCCATATGCAGAATTTTGTATGCATGTTTCCAACAGGCAAACAGCCTGTTATATAAAGTGCTTTTTACTATATATACTTTATTAGCTGGTTGAAGATTTATGTTGTAGCAAATAAAATAAGGCAAAATCAGTTCAAACAGTGGTAATTGTATGCCAGTGTATGTAAAAAAGATGCATATGAGTTGATTAAGACTAATACTAATAAGCCAGTTTTGTGTAGGTAAGCAGTGACTAGAAATGTATAGTAGAAGTGCATTTAATCTTGGGTCCTGAAGAAGTTCTGACTTTCATACTTCTGGATGTCTTTTGGTAATTATTTCTTTGCTTGTACGGATGACATGTTAAAGATTAAAATTTCCTGTGAAAAATCCAGTCAGGGAAGTGTGATTATAGGAGGAGTTTATGAGAATTGCACTTTTTATTGTTTTTTATTTATTTGTGAGTTAGGACAAATGGCTAATTCATCAGTACTTTGAATATAAATTTGATACCGGTTGGATGTTTTATGTTTTTGTGGTTGGGTTTTTTTTTTATTTTTTTAGTTTTTGCTTGATATTGTTAATTCCACTAGGAAAACACATAGGAATGAAATGCATAGTCATGGTTTTCAAGTTTATGGTTATATTTTATGGAGTAGGCATTATTATTCTGATCTCAAGAAAACCTAACATCCCAACACTATAAGTAATAGTATACTGAAAGTCAGATTTCCTTGGAAACAGGAGACACCATAGATGTATGACCTTAAATTCACAGGTTTTTTTTTTCTTCCTACCTAAATTCAACTTCTTGCACAGACTAGATGGTCATTCCATGGCATGTTGGTTGTAAATAGTATTTCAAGTCATCTAGTGAAGGTACTTCAACAGGGTAAATATGGTTGTTCATATTGGTTCTTTGAAGACTGTCCTCTTCAAAAACTGTTGTAGTATGGCTGAATGAAATTGAGGCTACCAGAAGATACCATATGATATGAGACACTTCCTCATTTAGATTCTTAAATAGCTTGTTGGGAAAATAGAATATATATGTAGTAAGGTAGATAATTCAAAACAGTGGTTTCTTCAGCAAAAGGTAGCTTATTGGATATTTCAGGAGTGGTCCAACACTTATGCAGAACTGTGTATGCCCTCCCTTATAAAGTGCCCGATGTCCCCTCAAAACACAGGTAAGCCACTAACAGTTTGTTTTCTGTTTCTTGCCTGCTTGTTCTTGATGACAAACGAAATCACACTGGATACAGGAATCTTCCCTATAAAATTCCAAGTCATTTGTTAGCATTAAGAGGTTGTGTGATTCAGAGGTGAAAGAAAGCTTTAAAAAGTAAATTACAGTAGATTATAGACTTTACTGTCTTGGACAGACAATAAATAAATAAACTTTTATTGTTTTCAGGTAGATAACTAATTTTTTTATACAAAGAAAAGCACTTGCAGTGGTGCAGAGGATAGGGCTAGAAATTTGGCTAAAGCAGTATTGGTTCATTTCCACTGGGAAAAATATTATGTAGAACAGTGCCCAAATGCTGCTATAAGGTAAACCACAGAAGGTTCAGTTTATCCTTTGAAGATTAAAAAACTTGAACCATTTCTGGAGGGTGAGGTTGGTTTTTTTTTTTGTTTGCTTTTTAACCCTGTGATCCCAAAGAATCCAGATCTGACTCCAAACAGTAAGCAGTGAAACTTAGTGGTTAAACCCCATGATTCCTCTGTTGACAGTCAGAATATGGCACTTTTCACCTTTGATATGAATTAGAAGTGTTAGTACTGTGATTTGTATATTATGGTTTATTTTGATATTTCCAGAAATTTTTAAATTATTCCAAATTCATAAGGAGTGTTTGTGAGTCTAAAAATGTATAAACCTTCTTAGAATCAGTTTAGTCTCTTCTCTTGAGTAATGTGATTATCATGAAATAATAAAACATCCCCCAAAAGTCAATATGACATCAGGCAATATTGGTTATGCCATAGTGACTATTTTACATTTTACTAACTTTTTTTTAAAATGAATGAGACAGATCTCCTAGAGAATCAGTACAAAATGGAAAAAAAAGGCAAGGGAAATGAGAGAAAATTTGGAAGTCTTCTGCCAAAAGAGACAAGCACCATTAGTATCTCACAAGGCTTTATCATATAGTTCTCAATGCCTATTCAACAGGGATTTATTTACTTCAGAGACCTGTTTCACTTTGCACAGGGACTGACTTAATTATCATATTTGTCATTGTTGAAGTGAGTAGAATCACCTATATAGGTACGCACTAATTTATTTTTGAACTTTTTGTCTGTGATTTTGGTGGCTGTCATCTTGCAGTGGGTTGACCATGGTTGGACACCAGGTACCCAAAAAAGCTGCTCTGTCACTCCTTGCTGGGCTGCAGGGGAACCTCAGCTCCAGTGCCTGGAGCACCTCCTCTCCCTTCTTCACTGACCTTTGTGCCTGCATAGTTGTTCATGTATTCTCACTCCACTCTTCTCTGACTGTGGTTTCATCAGTGCAATAACTCTTTACCCCTCTTAAATATGCTATCACAGAGGCATTGCCATCATTTCTGATGTGCTCGACCTTGGTCAGTGGAGGCTCCCTCCTGGAGCCAGCTGGCATTGGCTCTGCTGGCCATGGGAGAAGCTTCTGACAGCTTCTCACAGAAGCCACCCTGTATCCTACCTGCTACCAAAACCAATATACAGCTGCAGTCAGCAATGAGAGAATCATATTGTCCATTTTCAAACTGAAACCTTGACACTCAAGAGGCTTATCTGTGCTTATGTACTCAAAAAGTAACCACCTGAATGTACATTATTTATACTCCCAGTACTTGTGTTTTAAACCAAACTTTTATTATATGGAAGTTGATGAAGGTCTTGTATTCTTTACAAGGAGATGATTTCAGTCTGGAGTTACCAGGTTAGCTAATAGTCACATTGATGAGCCTCCAGTTTTCTTTTGAAAGGACATTTACATTGACAGCAATCTAGCCCCTGGATGATTCTGAGGCCAGAATGGATTCTTGATGCCAGTTTGAGTATGTCAATGTATATTTTGAGTTTACTGATCAGATCAAGAAGTGCAGAATGTTCTCTTCCAGCCTTTGTCAAAGAGAAAATATCTTAACAGTTAGGCTAAACACCAGATATTTTTATTGTTCAGCAGTGATTTTAACTGGAAGTAAGATCTGAGTGAAACATCTCCTAGACTCACTAGTTTTCACATGTTTTAATAGCTTCTAGACTGGGTGTAGATATTACTTAGAATGCTGGCATTAGCACTTCCATGTAGTAGACTTCTAACAAAATTAGTTTTATATTCAATAGTATTGAAAATCATCAAACCTTTATGAAAAGTTTCCCTCTTCATCTTGCCCCCACCCCCCTCCTGGCCCCCATCCTCACCACCCTCATGAGTAAAGCTCTTTTGTAAATCTTTTGTAAAGATTTTAGAGAAAAGTCAGCTATTAAAAGCATAGAAGTGGTTTTCTTTAGATTAAGTCTCATGTAAGAACATAGTAGTACTTAGCTACACAATTTTCCAAGATATTTGAAAACCAATCTGATCTTTTTGCTGTATAGTTCAAAGAAGATATTTCTAAGAATTTCTCATGTTGCAATTCCCACTGTATAGCTTTGTTTCAGATAATAGGGTTTAATTTTAAAATGCTTGTTCCTGATGCATTTTTATGAAAATATATCTGAAGTCAACCTTCTTTTTGTTCTACTAGTATTATTCATTTCATTTTACCTCTCATGTAACTAGTTTGAGGTTATTCTTAAAAACTTGTTGGTGTTACATGCCTTTGTCCATCAAAAAGAAGTTATGTATGATTTTGAAGACAAATGTCACAGTTTTGAGTCTTCTATAGTAGTAGAGTACACCAGTAATAACCAGAGCAAAGAATTAACTAATGATAAAAGCATTAGAAAACAAGTTTCCTAAAGAATATAAGTTAAATAATTTGTTTTCATTAAATTAATAAGAATTATTAGTCACTGGGTCTGCAACATGGTGTAGCTTAGTTCTATACAATGTGAGCGGTATTGTATGTATTTGATTCTAACAAATGATATTTTTGTGGTACTAGTCTTGCATATATGTGCTCATAATTCAGCTGTACTGCTCTGGACCAAAGTGCCCCCCTTCCTGGCAGTATCAAGCAACAGTAGGCTCTTCTGCCTTACTGTGTTCTTGGCTCTGAGGCTTAAACCAAATGTGACATATTTATGTTTGTGTCTTATAATTGGAAGACTGTGCCCTACAAAATGTTCTAGGCACAAAGGTTTATGAATGTTGTGATGGATGCCTGAGAAGTGCATGAGCGGGTGAGCACCATGAGAGAGTCTGGTGACAGGGAAGAAAGCATACTTATTTTTTTGCAGACTGCTTCAAATTTCTAGTCACATACTTTCCCCCTCACGCTGTTGCTTTCTTTTCTAAGTTAAAAACCAAAACTGATTCCTTCATCTTGTATTACCTGTTTTGGTGAAGGCACAAATACGTTGGTTTGCATTGTGTACTACTCCCTGAAACTTGATGTTGCTTGCCAGAGAAAACTGGAAGGACATCTGAGGACATTAACTGGCAACAGAATAACCCTTAAGGATATTTCAAGCCTAGATATTGATAATGAAAAAAAAAATCGTGTTCTGAGTGTTTCTTTTGCTGTGACATCAAGAACACCCTCAGAAGGGTACATAAAAAGAAACAACATATCCATCAGCCTTGTGCTAAATAAATAGCAATTACATGTTGGTAGTGACGTGGCAACAATAGTTTCTGCAGTAGTATTGACATAATCATCTAATATTATTCATAATAATAACATATTAATTGACTGTAAAATATTTTAAATTAAAGCATGTTGAACCACTATATGTGATGGCAGAGGAGAAGAGGAGGAAAAGGAGTAAGAAAAAAATAGTAATCAGTAAAAATGAACACTGAGCTTCAGCCTACCATTTCATGGTCTGGTTTTCATATGCTGGAAATCTTTTAAAATATTTTCAAGTTCTTTGGCATGAACTGGAGAGAGAAACCGTGGTTCCTCTTCTCAATCGTCACCCACAGGACTAACAAAATATTGTAATTCATGGTAACATTTCATATTTTGCAGACAGTAATATTTTGTACTTTTGTTTTTGGCAGTGTTTTTCCATAAATATGTTCATCTTGAAAATCTAATTATTTTTGGAAGAATTGCTGTTAACATGTGGCATGACACTGTTATTCAGCCTGTGATAAGCACTGTGGTGAACTGTTTGTAATGTTTCCTTCTGTATTATTCACCATGGCTGACCATTTTTATCAATATCACTATTATATTTTGTACTTGGATTTCAAATCTCTTCTTATAAAACCAGTCTTGAAACTGACAGTGTTTAATAGTACAACTCTGTGTGCCTGTAATCAATAGCATCCATTTTAACCCCTGGCTTAGTCCTGGATAATTTTTATACTCCAAGTGTCATGGGTTCCCGCTCTTTTTTCAGAGTTCTCTGAGGTGTGACAGTCTGAGGTAATTTTCTGTCTTCTTCCCTTTTGCTCCCTACAAAGCAGAAACTATATGCAGCATTTGTGCTATATTCAGTTCTACTCACCTCAGTACCAGAAGATGTAAAGGAAAAGCAGAGGAGGGTGCTCAAAGGATCAAGCAGTGAGATATCTGAGTAACTCTTAGACTGTAGTATGTGAGAAAGATTAAATTGTAAGAACACTTGCCTTTTAGTAAGGTGATAATTTAAAGGGTCAGGACAGCAGGCTTAGTATTTGAAGGTATAAACATCTAAAAAAATGTTTCTTTAGAAGAGCTATAATGAAGAGGAATGGATTGAAACTGAAAAGAAATATTTCGTTGAACATTAGGCAAAATGCTACAGTGACTTCTTTTCCATTAAGGAATAATTGCTATAAGGAAGACATGTAAAAGCAGCATCTTGATCTTTAAAACTGAAATGGCAAAGTATGACAGCAGCACCAGAGGATCAGTGCTGTGTTTCCAGGCCAGCGGTGGCATGGTATGATTGGCCTTCCTGCAGGTCTAGTTCAGTGGTACCAAACTCAGTCAACTAAGCATTATTCTTTTATGAATACAGTGTGCAACATTAAACAAAATACTGCAGTGGATTTTGTGTGATTATTAAACATACTGTACCATGTGTTTGTGCCTGTATGAAGAATGGCACATGAAGAGTGTCAGTGCAATTTTTCACAAGTTTAACATTGAATACCAGCAGACAGAAGAAATGTAACTGTAGCGTAAAACTAAAGGAAAGAGTGAAGAATTTGTCTAACAGTCAAACCTTCCAGGACCCAAGGGCAGGCAGTGTGGATTGCAGTCATGGATTCATTGGAACTATTGCTGCAGTGCTAGAAATGGTCTGTGTCTAATGAAAATAGGGCTAGAGCACTCATTCTTGGTTTGATAGTTTTGGAGGAATTCAAGAATATTTTTCTGATGTTTGTTACATCTACTGATGATGTTTTTGCATCTACTTGATGCTGTGGTTGGTAGTGCTAGTACACTACAGAGGGCTCTGTTGGTTCTGGCTCCTGATGAGATAGTACAAATAAATGCAAGATCTCCTAATATAAATACTGAAACACAGAATGCTTGAGGTTGGAAGAGACCTCTAGAAGTCATCTTGTCCAACCCACTATTCGGACGGGATCATTCAGATTTGATAGTAGCTTGAAATGTTTTAACATGTTTATACAGACAAGAAACATTATGATGTAAGAATACTGAGGTGGTTCCATAAGCATTAAATGCTATGTGCAAGGATTTAAAACACAAAATTATAACATTCAATAGTAAAATTTATTATCAGTGAATATGTCTTCTAATAATAAAAAAAACTAGAATGAAAAGTAGGACTAAGACATATAGAATGACATTTAAATCTTTTTTTTTATTATTCTTTATTCAGTGTCTTCTGATACCAGACCTTTTCAAAATATTTAGGTCCACAGCAAGTTTTTAAAAGCATATGTTGTATCAGTTAAGGTACTTCTAAATATTTATAAGCCAAATATTTCATATTTAGTTTCATAGTTTTCTTTTTGGTCAGGAATTTAAGATTTTTCAGAGTATTCTGCAAGTTTTGTAAAAATGCAACTGTATTGGTGGTTGAACTTTGAAAAGCTTCTTTGAAGTGTGGACTTTTAGTTGTAGGGTAAAACTGGCACTTCCATGAAGGTGCAGGTGTTTACTCCTTAAGTGAGAGAAAATAACAAATAACTCTTCTGGATTTCATTCCTAAGAGGAAAAAAATTGGCTGAACAAGAACATAAGCCAGTCAAGAATATTTTCATAATTAAATTGTAATAATAGTAGAGCCAGTAAACTTTTGAAGTTTACTGAGAAAACTCAGCCTGGAAAAAGATTGCCTCATTTAAGTTTGGCATGTAGAACAAGACATGAGGAAGGTTGAAAGTATAGGTGAAAAATATTTTCAGAACTCCTATTTGCAATGAAAAAGAAAGAGGGAGATGTATCACCAACTCATCATTGCCAAAACATCCAGTGACCTAATTGTAGGAGTTGTATTATTCCATAAGCTGGTTCAGCAAAACAACAATCATGATAAGAGGAGAGGAGAATGAATTCTTGTTTTGATTTCATGCTTATTGCTTTGAGATTTGCATAGCCTCATAATAACACTTAGCAGCCATCTGGTTTCCTGAGGAATAAAACTTATTTTTTCTTACTAAAAAGGCTAGGACATAACATGCACCATTTAAAAGCTCATTGTCTGGAAATGACATAATGACTTTGTGTTTTCAAATTATTAATTAGTGATTAACTCAGAAAACCAGCAGGTTATGCCAACTCTAGGGGACATTGTTCAATCTCACAATTCCTATCAGTGTGGAATCAAATTGAAGTAGTAAAAAGGTGACAGGGGTGTTAAAGAACTAAAACACATTGCAACATGCACTTATAGTTTATTTTAAAATATATAGTTTGCTTATTTATATTTTAGGGTTTGTATACATGAATGTATAAAGATATATAACTGTAAATGACCCATAAATGTTGCTATTTTTCACTAAATGTGATATAGACTATGGTGTCATTATACTACATATTCCTGAGATGCAATGAGGAAAGTCAGATTTTTTGTGGTGACTTTAAGGTGTACATGTTGGTGAAGCACAGGTTAATAGTCCATTATATTTTCAGTTAACACAATAAATGCTGTTATACTGTTACTCTTTGAAGAATCTTAAAAAAAACCCACAAGGGAACAAAATACATTTCACCCTTATAGTGCATCATTGTAAACTGCAACAGCTGTTACTGTAACTAGTCACAACTGACAGTCTAGTGGGTAAAGTGATATCTGAGTATCCACAGAAAAGAAACTGTGCATTAATAGTTCATTGCAGTGGGCCCTCAGGCTGGGATTGTTCTAAATGGGAGGGACTCTGCCTGATTTTTGGCTTGTTGTGTCTAAATGCTGCATTTTATTCCACCTGATCTTTTTTTAATTATTTGGGGTTTTGTTTTGTTTTGTTTGTTTGGTTGGTTTTTTGTTAAAAATAAACACTATTAATATATATCTTGCAATCTGATCTAAAGAATTAGCTCAAACTTGAGACCCTTCAGTTTTGTTCTGCATATCAGAAAACTCCCATTACGGGATTAAAGATGACAAATCCCCTGTATGTATTTAAAGTTCAAAACTCTAAGAACCAAGTGTACCCTCAGCCAGTTTGTTGATAATACAAAACTGGGAGAAGTGGCTGATACACCTGAAGGTTGTGCTGCCATTCAGTGAGACCTGGACAGGCTGGAAAGTTGGGCAGAGAGAAATCTGAAGTTTTCAACTTCCTTTGCTGTTACTTTAAAACTTCCAGTAACTTTAAGCATGGTGGTTTTTTTTTTTTTTTTTTTTTTGTTTGTTTGTTTGTTTTTTTTTTCCATGTGTGTCTGTTATATGACCTGCTACATTTTAAGGTATTTCCTTTAACAGTGTCATTCATTATGTTGTGGATCAGTTTAGGTGTGCTGACTTTTTACTGAGATCTAACCCAGTCTGGCACTGAATTCTACATATAATCTCTGCAGTTTTGATCTTGTCATTAGAAACTGAATTTGGGCTGCCTTTCAGGGGTTCACTTTTCTTCAGTGATCTCTGTTTTACTTTTATTAGAGAGAGAGGAGGAAGGAAAGAAATAGTAATTTGAAGAGAAGTCGTGAGTTCACTACTGATTTCTGGACCTGAAAATTCCAGATTACTTTTTTTTTTTTGCTTTTTTTGCTTTAATTGCATGATGATATACAGAGATGAGAGACTAGTTTGCATCTGAGAAAATGCATCTAGAATCAAAAGATGAACAGGAATAATCTGCAGCTCCATGCAAACTTAAGAAATATTAAATAAACAGAAGAAAAAAGACCCCTTAATTTTCTATAACAGTATAGTGTGTCTGCTGTGTGAGAAAAATGTATTTTGTCTTGAAACTGGGGATGTAAAATTACAGTGAGTAATGAGTATGTATTCCTCTGATCCCTTAATGTACTTGATGTGAGGTTCCTCTTTCATCGTAGCTAACATGCTAGCCATTAAATACACTGCAGCAGCATCATTAGTGGCTTCAAAGTGCTCCTACTTGCATCACATTTTTCCCTCCAGCAGGTGAGTGAGAACAGTGATCAGCAAATACCAGCATGTGTCACTCACTACTCGTGTGATTGCCAGTGAAGTCCTGTGTTTGGGGTAAGGGCAGCATTGGAATTGAAAGCAGAGTGAACTTCTGCTGCCTTCATGGCTCTGCAGAGCCTTCAGCTCCGAGCATCACTTTGCCATGTGTAAGATAAAATTCATCCTTTTTGCGGTATGGTGTTTGAAACTGCTTTGCTACAGCAGTACGTGGTGAAGGAGATAGGCTGTGGAGAAAAGTGTCCTGACTCACAGCCAGTGTGTTACCTACATGTTTGAGATCCTGAGTGGTGAGGTTAGGACATGCAGAGAAACTCCTATTACTTACCAGTATCACATTTTGCTATGACTGGAGGAAAGGATTCACTGAAAATTTCTGAGCTGTGAATCCTCAGAGGATTTCCCTAGACTGCTTAGAGCAGCATACTATAGACGTTATATGACATGTGTTGACTGGTTGGTGTAGATGTGTCAATTCTCTATTCTCTTAAGCTGAGTTAGAAAAAATCCCCAATACAGTAATAGAGTAAAAAGGGAGTCTGGGTATTTTCCTAAAATTGCAGCTTTAGTTTTTATATCCTTTGTTGCAAGATGCAAGACAAGATTTTCCTTTATTAGAAAGGTAAATATCAAAACTTAGAATACTTTACCTGTAGAAAACAGTATGAACATGTTAAAAAAAAAAAAAAAGGTTCTAAATATTTTATCTTTTTTTTTTTTTTATACATTTGTACAAATAAAATAAAAAAC
>VXBX01008774.1:0-32615 GCA_013400415.1 Scytalopus superciliaris | reverse complement strand
AAAAAAAAAAAAAAGGTTCTAAATATCTTATCTATTTTTTTGTTTTATACACTTGTACAGATAAAATCAATAACACTTCTCATAGATATCTGAACCATGAAATATTTGCATTTTTATTATATAAATATTTAAAATTTTAGAGAAGGACACAATTAAGAAGCCATCTTCTTACACAAATGATGCTGTCTTTGATTTTTTTTTTTTTTTTAAGCCTGCAAGTTTAAACATTATCATCATACTTATCTAGCTAAAACAATGCACTGGAACTGGGTAATATTTGCATCAATGCTAGCTTTGTAACATGGGGCAAATTATATTGTCACTATTCCAAATTAGATTTCCAATGGTTTCAAAAATTGTTTTTTTAAAAGTTAGCAGATAGGAATCAAATAAATTATGTGTTTAAAACCTGCAAAATATATAATAATTCAGGGAAAAATGCATCAAGGATAACATTTCTTTGTAAGGGGAACAGGAGATTTTCCTTGTTTGCTGTGTTAAAATTAAGAAAACTACTGATAAACAACTGTTGCAAAATTATTCCTAATGTGAAAGGTTATCTAAAAGGATCACAAATACATTTCTTGAGAGCTTTATGTCCAATGTCCTGTTTGCTCTGTAGTCTTTGGTTAAAAATTCCCTTCAGAATGGTTGGTGCACTGTGGTACTCTGGTAGTTCTGTGTTGCTGCTGTGATTTTAGTAGGGTGTTGAGTCACCTCTGCTCTCCTTCTCTTGTGTCACCAGAAATACACAAAACAACCTCTGCTGTGGAGCATCTCCTGTGAAGCTGTAGGAAGAGTGTAGGTAGAATTAAGAGATGTTTTGGCATGAACCCCTACTTGAAAAACCGAGGTCTGATAGTTAACTGCAAAGGTCTTGCAGTTCTGTACCCACTTGCATACTATTTTTTGAAATTAATGTCTCCCTGAGCATTTTTTCAATAGTCACTTTTTTATAATTTCATCTGTATTGATTGGAAATATTCTGGCCTTGGCTGTAAGAGCAAACTGACCACCGGTGCTGTAAATTTTGTTGTGGCCTCTTCAATAATGGTAAGAAAAAAGAAGGCAAGGGGATAAATGAAAGCGAAGTTCCAAATTACTGGAACATTTAAAGGTCTTTGAAAAGTTTATATACAATCATAGTTAATGCTGTCATGCACCGAAGTGCCAAAAGACCTAGCAGTGAAGAATATTAATCTACTTTATTAAAATCAAAGTGTTCATATTTTTTTTCTCTAAAGAAATAATTTGAATAAAATTTGACCCTTTCTACAATAGTCTGTGGGTCAAATTGAACCTACTATTAAAATTCTCTAATATCTTTCTTGTATTACCATTTCAAAACTCAATTTAAATATTCACAGAGCTCTTTTTTTAATAAACTTAACAAAATTCAGGTAATTTCCTTCAACTTTCTTGATTGAAGGAAGGCAGTAGGTACAGATATAAAAAAGATGTACAGCTACGAGCAAAACCTGAAATCAATTATATATAAGAAATAACATAACACATGGAAAGAAATTAATCAAAAGGAAAAATTTCTGCTATATGATTTTCTTGGTCTGCTACCTGCAGGCAAGGAACGTAAATGAAAAAAAAAAAAAAAATCAGCATTCTTCTTACAGATAAGGGGAAAATTAATAAAAATGTTTCCTTCCTACCAGATCCCCTGATGCAACTTGTGTTANTAGAAAACAGTATGAAAATTTTAAAAAAAAAAAAAAAAGGTTCTAAATATCTTATCTATTTTTTTGTTTTATACACTTGTACAGATAAAATCAATAACACTTCTCATAGATATCTGAACCATGAAATATTTGCATTTTTATTATATAAATATTTAAAATTTTAGAGAAGGACACAATTAAGAAGCCATCTTCTTACACAAATGATGCTGTCTTTGATTTTTTTTTTTTTTTTAAGCCTGCAAGTTTAAACATTATCATCATACTTATCTAGCTAAAACAATGCACTGGAACTGGGTAATATTTGCATCAATGCTAGCTTTGTAACATGGGGCAAATTATATTGTCACTATTCCAAATTAGATTTCCAATGGTTTCAAAAATTGTTTTTTTAAAAGTTAGCAGATAGGAATCAAATAAATTATGTGTTTAAAACCTGCAAAATATATAATAATTCAGGGAAAAATGCATCAAGGATAACATTTCTTTGTAAGGGGAACAGGAGATTTTCCTTGTTTGCTGTGTTAAAATTAAGAAAACTACTGATAAACAACTGTTGCAAAATTATTCCTAATGTGAAAGGTTATCTAAAAGGATCACAAATACATTTCTTGAGAGCTTTATGTCCAATGTCCTGTTTGCTCTGTAGTCTTTGGTTAAAAATTCCCTTCAGAATGGTTGGTGCACTGTGGTACTCTGGTAGTTCTGTGTTGCTGCTGTGATTTTAGTAGGGTGTTGAGTCACCTCTGCTCTCCTTCTCTTGTGTCACCAGAAATACACAAAACAACCTCTGCTGTGGAGCATCTCCTGTGAAGCTGTAGGAAGAGTGTAGGTAGAATTAAGAGATGTTTTGGCATGAACCCCTACTTGAAAAACCGAGGTCTGATAGTTAACTGCAAAGGTCTTGCAGTTCTGTACCCACTTGCATACTATTTTTTGAAATTAATGTCTCCCTGAGCATTTTTTCAATAGTCACTTTTTTATAATTTCATCTGTATTGATTGGAAATATTCTGGCCTTGGCTGTAAGAGCAAACTGACCACCGGTGCTGTAAATTTTGTTGTGGCCTCTTCAATAATGGTAAGAAAAAAGAAGGCAAGGGGATAAATGAAAGCGAAGTTCCAAATTACTGGAACATTTAAAGGTCTTTGAAAAGTTTATATACAATCATAGTTAATGCTGTCATGCACCGAAGTGCCAAAAGACCTAGCAGTGAAGAATATTAATCTACTTTATTAAAATCAAAGTGTTCATATTTTTTTTCTCTAAAGAAATAATTTGAATAAAATTTGACCCTTTCTACAATAGTCTGTGGGTCAAATTGAACCTACTATTAAAATTCTCTAATATCTTTCTTGTATTACCATTTCAAAACTCAATTTAAATATTCACAGAGCTCTTTTTTTAATAAACTTAACAAAATTCAGGTAATTTCCTTCAACTTTCTTGATTGAAGGAAGGCAGTAGGTACAGATATAAAAAAGATGTACAGCTACGAGCAAAACCTGAAATCAATTATATATAAGAAATAACATAACACATGGAAAGAAATTAATCAAAAGGAAAAATTTCTGCTATATGATTTTCTTGGTCTGCTACCTGCAGGCAAGGAACGTAAATGAAAAAAAAAAAAAAAATCAGCATTCTTCTTACAGATAAGGGGAAAATTAATAAAAATGTTTCCTTCCTACCAGATCCCCTGATGCAACTTGTGTTAAAAGTGAGTGGCTGCAGGAAGAACTTAGGATTTTTTTTTCTTTTTTTCTTTTCTACAGAAATATACTTTTGTGCTTTATTCTTGTTTTTAAGCTCAAGTATGTAACATTGGTATATAGCTATAGTGTCCAAAGAGCATTTCTTTTCCATTCTTTCTATTAGATTCATCACTCAATCATGATCATAAAGTTTCTCCCAGTTTGAAACTGAGAAATGGTTCATTCTGCTTCGGTGCCACAATGAAGATGTAAGGAGTTGCTCACAAATTGAAGCAATCTGGACAAAACTTATGAAGTTCAGCTAATTTGCATAACACACTGGAGAGATTGTGTGCACAGGCAGCATTGTGTCTCTTGAGTAGAGCTCAAAACAGAATAGGAATGACAGAAATCGCTTAGTTAAGCCAAATAGAAAACTCAATGGACTGACAAGGGAAGCATTTCAGTAAAAGTGGGAGTGGTTTGTTTGGCAAATATTGACCTTGAGAAGTTATTTAAGTGTTTTTCTAAACTGATGTCACAGTTGCACTTTAGTCACCTACTGTCAGCAGCTTAATTTTAAAGCCATTCCTGCAGTGGTCAGTTTGTCAAGATTAGGTATTGCCATTTAATGTCTATCATAAGAATATTTAGGCTCCTCTCTTGGCCTTTTTGTCTCTGTTTTCATGGAGTTATGTGATAAATGATTTTGAGTTCTAATGAGGACGATGGGAGAGACAGTATTTTTTTAAGATTAAAATTGAATATTTGGATCACTATTAACTAAAAGCCATGAGAGGGAAGTAGCGTGGACAGTCATGATCAGGTTGTTGGGGGAGGAACTAGTTGAATAGGAAAATTCCTATTACCATTTTCCTCTATTACCATGATGTTAGCTCCAGACTTGTGTGCTTCTGTTTCTCTGATTTGTCTAAATACTTTTAGTTGGAGGTTCTCCTTCTCAGTAGACTATGAATCATCTCAGTGATCAGTCCTAACAGTATCTGGCCATCCTTGTCCTTTACAGAAATTGAAAATTTATTCTGATTGCTACAGCATAAATTCATCTCCCTTGTTATATCAATCCATGTCTTCACCCTGGTTGAATGTACAGAGTCTGAAATATCTGAGCAAGAACATTTTAAAAAATTTTACAAGACCCAAGATAGCCAGATTCCAAACAAGGAACTCGGGAGTATATTTTTTGTAGTGTCTTGAAAAAAATTTCTTCCTCAAAAGAAGAAGCTGGATTGTTTCTGTTGAGGTTGTTCTGATCACTATTAAACTTGTCTCCAGGCTGTTGTAAAAGCACAGTGATTGAAGACAACCACTGCTTTGTGTTTACTGGAAGGGAGGAGAAGTCTCTAGGAAGTCTTGTATGGAAAACTTTCCAAAGAGGAAGAGAACTTTGACCTATCATATGGCGTCTTCACCCTCATTGCCATATTTAAAATGAAATAAATCGAATGCTCTTTTGTACTTTTAATATTCCTGACTGAATTTTTAGGAAAAAGTTCCCTACAGTGTGAATTAATATAAAGTGTTTGCCAGCTGGTTTTCTTATGTAATTGTTTGTACTTAGAATAAAGTGTTCTTGTTGAAATAGGAGACAAACGGATCAATTTTTCTGAAGCTTTCCCCCATGTAATCAGAAAACATCACATACCTAGGTCTTACCATAAACTGTGGATAGTCTTTCTGTGACAGCATATTTTCCTAGGAAATACTGAATGAATCCCACAGAACATGCAAAATGTATGATCTAGATCTGAGGAATTTCAGGCCTCTGATTTATCAGAGTTGTTGCTATTTAATGCTACTACTACTAATTATACTCATTAACCTCTCCCCAGCCACTCACTGTCAAGTATTGTAGGTTTTCTGAAGCATTCTTAATTTGCTAAGAGCACTGATTTACGTTGCTGCTCTGGGAATGTAGGAGAATAGGTAGGTGAGAGAAAACTAACCACTTCACATTTTCTTGAGATAATTATTTCAATGATACATTCCAACTGTAGGATACATGCATTTTAAGTGCAAAACACCGGACAGGAAAGCATATAAGCATGTGCTTAATTTGAGCATGTGTTTAAGTGGTTTCATTAGGGAGAAGTCTGATGAATTTGACTGTGAGAAATTATTACAGAACTTACCCAGTTTAATGTTATTGAATTTCAATTATTTCATTACAGTTATAGTACCATAAAACTGGAGTCAAGCATTGATGTATCAAGATTAATGTGCTCATGGGGTCCAGTTCTCAAGTTTGTGTTCAGAGGAGTGTTTATTGTAGCAAAGGAGTCTGTTGTTAAGTCAATGTAAATCCTTTTTTGATGGTTCATTCTCACACTTTTACCTGCTGTTAAAAATCTTAGTGTTTGTTTTGTTTTGCTTTGCTAAAGTGGCCTGAGGAAAAGGTGCTAAAGTGTTGAGGAAGGATATGTTACTCATTGTGGAAAGATTGCCACTTAGCTAACTATCTTTGTGTGCTTGCATCTACATGTCTGCATTTATATTACAGTATATGATATTTCAGGAATATTTATTTATTTATTTAGTGTTTAATACGTTAATAGTGCTAAAAAGTACGTCCTCGAGTGTCTGTAAATCTGGTGCAAATTAGGGAGCTCAATTCAGATTTCTCCACACTGTGCTGGCAAGTGGCCTCAATCAGAAGTAATTTTCTCATGAAGGCACATGCAGCTCACTCATCAGCCACTCCTCAGTAGATACTGTTATTTGTATCAAATTATATGTGGTGATTTTTCGAAGTGGACTACTGTGTCCACTAAACCATAGAGATTTATGCCACCTTGACTCCTTCGTTTCTGTCACTGATTGAGCTGGTTTTTACTGTCTCTTGTTTATCTGTGCTCATTGCAAAAAGATTTGAGATTTGTGTTTATATGAATAAATATTCATTAATTAGAATAAGTACCAAGTGAGTTAGTAAACTGCTCAGCCCTCAAAATCTTCTGTTGTGTACAACAGAAATATTTGCTTTTTTTATAAAGAAAACATTTTTTTTCAGGGCTTCATGCAAAATCCAGAATGAATCAGTGGAGACTTAATTTGCCTTCAGTACCCACATTTAAGATTGGAAATTGAATTTTAACCTAGTGTGATTGGGAATTCTTAACTGTTTATCATATATCTAGCTAATCTGAAACATTTCAGAATCATCTCTCCTTGGATTACATCACATGCTTTTACAAACTGCTAATAGGAGAAGAATTGCTGAAATGAGAAGACAAACATCTAGGCTATCTCTGCAATTAACTATTCATATAAATTCTTAAACTGCTTACGTTTGAAATTTTGCTGTTTTAATTATTAAAGAGTCTAATCTTATCTCAGGGCTGTTTACTCTGAGATCACTGTGACACTCAGATGGATTTCAGTTGTAGAAATTTTTGGATTTGCATTGCTGTGTCATTGTGGTTGTTGGTTGTAAAGCGACACTTAATCAGCAATTATTGAAAAGGATTTTTCATCAGAACAGGACAGAACCTTAACTCTGGTCCACTTGAAATAAAAGCAGACATAGTACATTTTTGTTCCATGGGTACTTAATAACATGATTAGTATAAGTAATGGGTGTAATACTACTAAATTAAATCAACAGTTAAAGATGCAGAAAGTAAAGTATGGTACTAAAGTAATTGATTTAACCTGTATTCAGACTGTTGAAGGTAATATATCAACATAACAACTGGAAAAAAAAAAAAAGCAACACTATCCGAGAAAACAGTTGAAAGAAATTCTTCTGTTTTTAAAGACTTATTTTTCTATATGACTCTGTATTTTTAAGCATTTTAAATCAAAGAAGGTTTTGTGCAAGTCGTTCCCTAGATAGAGGATCTAGTAAACTTTGAAACTCTACCTATAGGTTTTTGAACCAGCTAAATTCTTAGGTCTCTAGCTGACTTCATTTGCTGGTACCAATAAGAGGTTTTTGAAAGCACATGACCAAATTAGGCAAACATAAGCCTGCATAGTTTATGTGTTTGCATTTGTCAAGAATATGTAGTTCCTTATAATCTTTATTTTGAAATTCTGAAAATTTATTTTTATTTATTGTCTGCTTATGCACAAGTAATTAGATGAATTAGTTGAGAATAGAGAATTTAATCTATTTATACTTCCTAGTAAGTGGCTTTGGATTTCACTGTTTTCTTCAACCCACAATATGTTTGAGTGATAAAAAAGTGGCCACAGAAGTTAGGCATTGATTTTGAGTTCCCATGAAACTAGTAACTGAGAAATACTTAATTTTGATCTTAGTCATGTGTGTTGGTCTTAGTCATGTTGAACAGTGCCTTACTTTTTAGTTAGTTATCACTTTATAGCTTTGGGCATGAGCTGAAGGTATTTGAACGTTTGAAAAATGAAAGACAGCTCAACATCCATAAGACAGAATTTTTCCCAAGGATCAAGTTTTAGATGGATGAATTAGACAAGGCAGCAGCTGCCTGAAACCTGGAAAAATAATTTATGTGCAGATCCTTCAATTTCAACAAAAGTCATGGTGGTGTTTGAAGCACAGCCCCTGAAGTGAACTGTTACGTAAAGCTCTGATGTGTGCCCATGTGTGCCTGGATGGACATCGCTGGGTTTTGTGTTTGGGCTGGCACGTGCAAGGCAAAGCCCAGTGTAGATGCAGGCATACCTCTGATCTCATTTGGATGTGACAACATTTATATCTGTGTTTGCAAATGCTTGGAGAGGTAACTTTAGGAAATGCCGCATATCTGTTCATACATAGGATGCATCTATATTAGCTTTAGTTAAGATTTTTTTAAGTCTGATATTAAACAATAAAGTCCCAACCCACAAAATGACAGGTGTTTGATCCAGCTATGTTGTATTCCTTCTGCCTTCTTGGAAAGAGTGTCAGTGGAAAGTGTAAGGTGTGTTTTCATGACTGCTACAAATGAAAGTGTATCAACTGCATTTCTGTTCTTTTCCTTATTAACATATGGTGATGATTAGCTTGTTTACTGGTGACCTGATCAAATAAACTGGTTTAGCATCTAGAAACAGGCCTAAATGTCATGTACACATGCCAGCTGGATTACTTGCAGGTAAATTGGTTTTGCTGTATTTTGTAAGATGCATTGAAAAAGTCAAATGACAAGGAACCAGTCATGCAGCAGAAAATTGACTTTCATTGAAATGTTGGCTGAAGTTTAGATTTTTTTCCCCAAATTTAAAATATTTGAAACATTCATTAAGGGCATATGGCTGCTTTTGAAACGATGCAAAATATGGTATTTAACTATCTTTATGTGTGGCAAAAATTTACATTTCCCTAAGACAGCATTTCCTTCACTGTGTTTTTCCTTCCTAGTTTATTTATCCAGGTGTTACTAGGAGAACACACCAATAAATGGCTCTACAGACAATGTCACATATTAATAATATTATGAAATCTGAACAGCATTTCTGTTAATTTGCGCTTTAATTCCTGCCATGAACCTGGGCACATGTGGGATGCCTGGACTGCCCATGTTCAGCTGCAGTGCACGGCTCCAGCGTGTACTCTTGCTTTGTTCTCTGTTCCTTACAGTGCCATAGCTGCTCTTCATTCCCTGTGCATATGCAGTTGCTGGATTTTTTCCCAGCATGGCTGGAAGGTGCAATTAACAGTAATGGATACTTTGATAGTAAGAATCTTTATTTCTTCAGCCATAATAATAGCCCCTTATTTTAGGAGCTATATTGTTGAATGACAGCTAGTGTTGGAGAGTATATGACCACAAAAGTGGGTTCATTTGGTCAGATTCTCAGCTGGCACAGACAGTCATATTTCCATGAAAGATAGTAAGCTATATTAATTTATGGAATCCCAGCTGGGAATCTCAATCAATTTCAATAAAAAGTAACCATCATATTCCTCTGAAGCAAGAATTACACAACCTAGCCTAAAGTGAATTTTGCTGTTTTAATAAATGTAGGTAGTCACTGGTTTGTAATAAATTACATAAAATTAGAGTGTAGTCAATATTTGATTTCTTTAAAAATTTATTCCTTCCTTTTCATCGAACACAACAGAATCATTTTTGTCTTGTATCTCAGCATGATAGATTATATAGGAATAGTGTTTAATACTGTAAAACTATCATATAAATACAAATCACATTTTTTTTCATTAGCTAGCTCGCTTTCATTTTGAAGAAGAAATACTCAGTCAATTATAAATGAGGCCATGCTTTCATTGGAGAGTGAAATATGTAATTTTTTTTCAAGCCTCAACCATGTATAATGAAATCTCTCTTTTGAAATCCAGTCTTAAGATGGATTTTGAAACATACTGACATTTAATAAAATCTTAGTTAAATTAAAATATGTTCTGTTATTTCAAATCTCTTTTTAAATCTAGGGTAAAATTCTATATCCTTTACGAGAGATGTCTTTAGCAAATAGTTACTATTAACCAGTGATTCTGAAGTGTGTGTATATAAGAAAAAAGAAGTTTTAATTTTTGAGTACATTCGAATAAGTAACCTGGGTGTTTTGTGTTATATTTCTGTCTGACATGTGCTGTTTCAGAGGGTCTGTAGCAATAGGATGTCTAGGTAATGGAGAAAAATCAAAGACCTCAGGCTACCCTTTCAAATTCAAACTCACACCCTGCTTCTGTAACTGGTTTAAGTTTCTGTAGCCCTCAGCTGGTAGTATACCACAACATTTATTTGCCCTCTGTGAAATGAATGGATAGTCTGCTGAATCCTGTCCATTGGCTGGGAATCTGCTAAAGAGTCTTGCAAATAAATGATCACGGATACCATCAGGGACTAGTTGAAGCAAAATAGCAGAATGAGCTGAAGTTTGTACTCTCAATACCTTTGTAGTAATTCACTGTTGTCAGTACTTCTAATTTGATTAACAAAGCCTGTAAAGGGAACATTTTAAGTACTGTAATTCAGCATCAAAAACAATCACTAACAGCCAGAGAAGGCTCTTCACTGTTTATGTGGTTTTACAAATACGGCTTTGATTTCCACTGTTAAAACTGTTTGTGTTTAATACTAGAACCCAATGAATAATGAAAAATGCCTATGTGTGAGTATTATTAATACATATTATTAATGACACTTTACATATTCTGATTTGAAGTCATCAGGAAAAGTCACTTTTAGTTTCAATTTCCATAAAATGTTATTTGTCCAATTCTAATAAATGCTGAACACAACTGTGGAAGCAAAAACTAGTTAAAGAACTCCAGTTATAAGTTCACTAAGGTTATTTCATGTTGTCCTGTTAGATGGTTTTGCCACAGTGTTCCTGATTCTTTTTAAAGGGCCCCTTGAAGATGCCACTGAGGATGAAGAAGAAGAGTGCCTGTCTGAGGAAAATGATACTATCTCGAAAGAAGACTTTCCATTGGAGGAAAGCTTTTCTGCAGAGTTTGAGCCTGAAAATCTGAGCTGTGAAGAAGTGGAATACTTTTGTAATAAAGGTAATCATTGTAGCCAACCTCTTGAGAGAATACTGGCCAAACTGTGTCCAATTGGTCAAAAATATTTTTTTGATTTAAAATATAAAAAAGCTCTCTTAATAAAGTGCTTTAAAAATGGGGAGAAAAGTCATCCATGGAGTTAAGTCTGGTAAGGGGTAAATATTTAGGTGTGTTGAAAGACACTTTTCAAAGATGTGAATTGTCTTGCCCTTAATCTTTTCCTCCAAGTGTGATTTTCTCCATGTTTAACTCTAGAGAACAGGCCTCAGAAGTCAATTATCAGCAGATTCGAAGCTAGCAATGCACCATGTCTGTTCATTGCTTAGGAATAGTGCTCTGCCTAGGAAACACTACTAGGAAAACAGATTGTGTCTGTAGATTCTAGGATTAAAATAGAACTTATTATAGAATTTATTATGTGTGGTAGAAAACCTGTGATTTGTGAAAGGATAACTTTTGAAGTTGCAGATACCTTTTTGGTGCATTTGTTACTTGCAAATTATTAAAGATAGAGGTATTTTAGCATATGCCACACCAATTCATTCTTATGCAGTGTTCAGTCTGCAAGGTTGCTTTCCATTCAGCTGACAGAAAAAAATCACTTGTGTACTGGTATTTAGAACATTGAATTAACCTTCTTCCTGTCAGATTTCCACGTGGTTACTTTATTGTTTGTTTTCTGCAGAGAAGGATGCCTAGCAAATAGCTGGAGTTGTGGTGGTGGTGTTCCTCTCTTAGTCCACTAACCCCTCAGGCATTGGGATATTGATGATTTCTCTGTCTTTCTCTTCTTTCCCAGATGTTGACATATGTTTTTTTTCATGACAGCTTGATATGCTTCTGATTTTGTATTATTGTTGTCTGTGTTGGACAAAGTTGAATAAATCCATTGGAAGAGTCAAGTGTTCTGACTGCATAATATTAGTCCTTCCTACAGTCTTCAGTCATCAGTGGGGAAGGCATTACAATGTATTTTCTCCATGTCCTCTATGTAGCTTACATACTTTCAACAAAATAATTTACTTTTGCACTACAGGTTTTTGATACTTAGTAAGTCATCCTAAGAGATCAGAACAGTCTAGTTAATAGTTTGCAGTTCAGCTGCTACAGATTTTACTGTGAGGAGAGAACAGATTATGAATAGAAATGCCTTACCAACAGAAGTAATTTATAAGTGATGTGCACAAATACTGCAGTCACTTTGCATTCACTTGTTCAGATGCCTTTCAGTCACCATTTTCCTTAGCTGGAAAAAAGTACTGGTGCTGTTATTGGTTTTACTAAATAAATACTTAAACCATCATGTGACTAATTGTTATACTGGCGTCTCTTGAATCCCTTCTGTCGGCAGTGGAAGACTACGCACCACTGCCACTTCATACCATATCAGTCTGATTTAGTTACCTCACTCTACTTCTTACTGCATTTCCAGGGCCCACCAGTGGAAAATACTGGGTGAAATCAAGAAAAATTTGTGATTTTTTTTTTTTTTAATAGCAATCAGTATTGCAAATTCACATTGGATTTAGTTATCTTGGATCTTCCCTTTAATGAACACATCTTTGAGGGAAGGAACGGAATCCAGGCCATTGTATTAAAGATGGCGAATCAAATGGCAATACATTTAAATCTGAATTTTGGTTATCATATGTTTTATTAAAGACATCTGCTGATTCTTCAAACTGAATGCCTTCTGACTTACCAGCAGTTCTTTTTCTAACCGTGCTGTAGTTGTAACAGAATCTTAAGCCTCTCCAGTGCAACTGCTACAGAAGAGAAGTTGAAAAGGAAATTTCTAGGGATCAAGGGGCAGTTAAACCCCCTAATCTATCTCCAGCTGAGGCAGTGTAACAGAGAGTCCCACTCTGAAGCTAGTTGGGAATGTTCCTGGGAAAGGATGGAATGGGAGACACTAAAGATGTATTGGTTTTTATTAATGTCTCAACTTAAGCTGAATGTCCTTCTTCTTCAGGGTCACATCTTAAGTGTCATTACCATGGCCACCTTTGTTTTCCATTAAAAGTTCTAGAATGTAAAGGTATTTCCTTGGATATAAATATTATCTGTACTGTCTCCCTATTTCCCTCCCCTGGGATTTCTTCCCAGCTGACCCAGATGAAGAGGACAAATGAGTAGTGGGACTTCCTACAAGAATCAAGAGGTATGGGGAACAAGTGGCACAGCTGTTGGGGAGAAGCTTCATCCATCATTGTTTGTGAGGCTTTATTTGTGCTATGCTTTATGTACTTACCCAACTATGTAAATTCAAGTATCACCTAAAACCAGAGGATTTTAACTATTCAGACTTGACACTGAAGGCAAAAGTTTACTGAACTCACAACTCATTCAGAGGAATGAAAGTAGAGGATGCACAGGGTCACAACTTGATAACTTTGGCTTTTTGACTGAAGAGGTTTTCCTGTCAAACTCTGCCTGATTGTATTATAAGCAGAGAGCGGTCTCTTACTGTCTAAATTGCAAACAGCTAACCTTTATAAAACCATACTTGTCATTCCCACCTTATTAATTTGCGTTTGTGAGATAGATTCAGCAGAATATTTGCCAGAATTAGAAGGTGGAGGCGAAAACCTTGGCAAAGTGTGAAGCAAACTAATCACATTGATTGAGCTGCTTGTCATTTTACAGTTTCTCAGTTTTCAAAATTTTGACTTTTGGCTCTTATTTTCCTTTCTCCATTTGCTCATTAGTGGCTTTTGCAACAAGAAATCTGGAAAATTCCTCCTCTCCCACGATTCTGCAAGACCACAAATCCACAATTAACTTCATATGAATAGTATTCTTCCTTTACACTTAGATGTGAAAAAGTGAACAGTGTTTAAGCATGTAAATACTCAAAGCTAAAATTGAAATTACCAACCTACTGTATGTCAGGGATTGTTTTATGCTTCCAACTCTTTTTTTTTAAAAACTTTTTGGGTGAAGAAGAACCTCATAATAGAGATGGCAGTTAAGTTTGATTTGTTTGCAATTTTGACAGTGAGATTAGGGGAAAGGGAATATTTTGAAAACACCAATAATAATAGCAACATAGTCATAGTGTTCTACTACAAAACTGCTGGTCTTGAAGTAGAAACAAAACATTTGGTAGGAGGTAGCCTTGGTGATAGTGCATTACATTTTTTCAGTTTGAAAACAGACTTTTAAAATTGCTTTTTATGCTTAGGTACTACAAATTGATGTACTGCCGATAAAGAGAGTATCTGATGCTGCTGTCCACACAAAGCCTGTACTATCCTGGAATCTCCCTTACTGATTTTTTTTTTTTTTTTTTTAAATATCCAGATAGTGAGTATCTGGAATCAGTCTGTATCAGATTAAGATTAATTCATATAAAATTTGGATCTAGAAGATTAAATGCTGGTATTTAAACATTCTGAATAAGGAGAAAGTAGCTGGTCTTACATGCAGAGGAGTGATAGACTAGATAGCTGAAAGCCTGCTTTGAAAGCTAGGAGATAGTACTACAGATTAAATTTTGTCTGTTATAGGTTGGAATAAGAAAATGAGGTAATGGTAACAGAGAGAAGAGAAAAAGTGATCTGAAGGCAGGGTAGAACTAATAGTTGCAGAAGGGCAAATAGAAGGAGAGGACATGAATGGCAGAACAATGCAAAGGCCAAGCTGAAGGTGATTGGATGAAAAGCAAAGTTCTGAATCAAATTCATTTGGGATGTGAAGCAGTTTATTTTTGGTTTTGTGGTCACTGATTGCTGTCATCCTGCCTAGATACCCTCAGCAAAAAAAAAAATAAAATTCTGGTCTGCTACTTAGAAGGTTGCCATACTCATGGTGGTGATTCCTTTTCCTCTTTGTAAAGAGCAAGGAGAATAGGAGCCTTGGCTATCTCAGAGGTGGGAACTGGCTAAACAAATTACAGTTCCTTGTGAGCTTTGTAGCAGAAGTGTTCAGTAAGGGAATAACTTTCAAAAAGTTATCTTGAGCAATGAGAGAGATCACTTGAGATCAGTAGATAGTTAAATAGCTGTGTTCAGAAAAGGAAAGAGGCGAAAAAGGAAAATGGAGGAGGTCTGTAATCAAGACAGAAAATGAGGGACTGTTACCAGGAGAAAGAGGCAAATGAAGGAATGTACCTATCTGATAATTAGAGAAAAAGAGTAGGTCCATTTCTTGCTGCCATGCTTCCCAGGACAATTTTGTCAAATTTTCCTCTTCTTTACAGCTATTGCTCTTGTTTCTCATCTTGTAGGCTTTCCATGGTTACGTCATCACAAGACAGCATTGGCACCAGTCCTCAGTAGAAGGAGAGTCAGTGGTAGATGGGAAAGCAAATGGCTTCTGCTTCCCAGTACTAACTGTCCTTCAGTTGGTGTCGTAAGAAGATCTGGGGGATACATGAGGTGGGATGAAGACTGATTGTTTCATGATGCAGTTCTTTTAGGATCTATATAGCATGATCTATAGATATGCCTGTAGTGGTGTATGTCTGTGGCCACTTGATGTGTGATTGCAGTTCCTGGTACACTGGTTATCTTTATTTGTGAGTGAAGACGGAGATGAGGGGAATCCAGTGCAGTCTGAAACTTGTGCACAGTTCTAGGTCAGAAGAAGAGAACTCTAGGAATTTATGGCCTGTGTACTGAGTGTATATCTGCTTCCGTATTCTTGTATTCTACTTGGGCATGAGGGGATGAGCTCAGAACCTGTACCAAGTTTTCTGCTCATGGTACAGTATTTTGTCACTAGCCTGCCAAAGCAGCTTAGGACTGAATTTTTTTATGTTAAACCATGTGACCTGATTGTGCAGCCAAGCTTGAGATTCAGGGAAACATCTGCAGTGTGATTTCTAATATAAGAAAGCATATACAAAGCTAAATTTGTCCATGTATTAATCTTTCCCTTCATACTTTATGTGCAGAGCTATCATGCTACCATCTATAATACCAGTCAAACTCTTAACACCCTGAAAATGATTTCTGTGTGTCCCTTTTTCCTCTGGAGTATGACTTCTCGTCTGTGTGTATGCCTGTGTGCATCTGTGTAAATTTTCTTTGCTTCTTTCATGTTAGGCATGTAATGACTAACGATATGCTTGCTATTTTCTGTTTCTGGATCAAAAGGTAGATTTATTCCTTCTTTTCTTGCTTGCTTTTTCTAACCAGAAACCTTTTAATCAATAATGTTTCTTTCCTTTTCAGTAATGGATTTCACGACAAATTTCTACCTCTTTTGCTTTAGCAAGTGGAGGTAGGATCAGCACAAGGCAGCTATACAATAATCACTTTGAGCTCAATAAGGAGATCTTTACAGGCAACTTTGTTCTTATTTCTTAACGGGATTAAGAAGCTCAGCTCTTTAAATTCTTGCATATAACACTGACATTTCCAGGGTGTGTTTGGACCAAGGAGTTCAAAGAGAAGGAATAAAAAAGAAAAGCCAATATGACTTTGTTTTTTACCTTGCTGCAGGAGCTGTTTGTGCAAATCGCCTATAAGCTTATTGACCTGAATCTTTGACTCCTTGTTTTCTCTGGATTTGGCTGGAGTGTAGACACTGATAGAGCACTGATAGAGGTGATTGCACAGCCCTCGGCTTTGCTTGGCACCAAACACCCTCCCTCCCTGTGCCTGACATTATCTATCCCTGGCAATACTTCTGTTCTGGAGCTCATATTTCTATAATTTTTTAAAATATTATTTTAATTCATTGCATTTTCTTCATGTAGACTTTCTGACCAAATGAAGGATATGTTAATTCTTTTGGTAACCAGAGACAGAAGAGGGCATATATGTGTGATGATGTATTTTTGTCTCCTAGATAACTAGAATATGCATAAGAACTCACAGTGCTACTCCATCCAAAAACACAATAGTTACCTCTTACTGACTTGTGCTCATGTTTGTGACACTGTTGGATTCTCATGTTCCCCAGAGTGAGGTTTCTCATATGTTTATCTGTATCGCATTCAGCCAAAACAACTGAATTCTGTGCATCTTCCATACTGTTTGTGAACAAATGCTGAATATGGACAAAGAAAGGAAGGGACTTCTCTGATAATAGCCTTTGAATGGTGCTAAGTCAGAATTAGACAGGATCCTAGCAGGATGAAAGGGAGACCTTTTTCTTCTGATCATCAGCATTTGCCTTACCTCTCATGCTTTCTCATTCTTTCCTGTTACTGGAGCTCAGAGGACAAACTGTTTTCTCGCTAGAAGGGAAAGGAGATATCTGAAAAGGTTGGAGTGAATTTTAATTTTTTTTTACCATTCACTAGAGAGCATGGACAGGCTTCCAGGGTAATAAGTACAAGATTGTCTATTTTACGCTCTTTTTCATTTACTGCTAACCCATATGTAAACCTCACAGGCCATATTTTAAGGCCAGCTAAAATCCATGTCAGTGTTAATATTCACGTCAGTTGGATAAAAATTTGACCTAAGTTAAACAAGCAAACCTTTTTTTTTTTTTTAATTCAAGACATTAAATAATTAGTCATCAAGCAGAAAACTATATCTCAAAAGAAACTAGAAAGCTATGTTTCAAGAAATAAATAGAAAGATCCAAATAGAAAACATTATTTTAACTGTACAGAATTAAAAAGTGAGAGAAACACTTAAACAGCTTACTCAATTTTAAGCAGTTTATCAAAGCAACTCCAGCCTTTTCAGTCAGCACATTTTGAGAACAATGAATTTCTGAATTCTATCGCAGCTAGGGATAGAATTCACGAAGGGATTATTTGGTTACAACAAGTAGTGTAATGTCTCTTTTCTAGAAACTCACAAAACTTGCACTTGGATTGACTTAAATTTGAGCTCAAATTTGACAGAATATGAATTGCAAATTAATAAGGGTAATCTTCTTTAAAATATGAAATGCACAAATGACAAATTTCACCAGATATTCTTAGTTCATGTGTACTGTACATCTGTTTCTAATTTTATTTATAATTAAGGTCCATTTTGCCTTTTTTGTCTGATTTGGTGTCCTTTATGCAAAAATTCTGAATACTTTTGAAGAGTTCTGAGACACTGCTGAAAAACTTGTCAACCCCTGTCCAAAAAACAGATTTGCTCACAGGTTTTGTACTATATGGGTCAGTGTGGGTATATTTACACTAATTTAACATTCAAAGGATCAGTAAAAGTAAATTACACAAATGCCACATTTATGACATAATTGGATAAATATTGATAAGACAAATATTATTGCTAGATAGATTCTGCTCCTGGATAGAGAAAAAAACATTTATTTATGACTGCTAAGTCTTTTCCTTGGGTTTGACTCACAGAAGTTTAGACTGGTTTTGAAACCATGGGTAATACAACTTCTATGTGGAAACATACCTGTAATGATAGGAAATTCGGTGCTTTTGATATTGAGGCATCTGAAGCATTGATTATTTCAAATAAAATCATCCAGTTGTTTACAAAAACTTAAAATTTCAGTCTGTAGCAACAAATAATCTATTGCTTCTTGTTATGTAGTAGTATGTGGAAATCACATGAAAACTAGATTTGTATATGATAATGATTTCAGCTGCACTTTATAAAATGATCTCTTCTGGGTTGGATGAAAACTTTTCATAAGAGATGGAAGCCTGGAGAAGAGGAGGCTCAGGGGAGACCTTGTTTCTCTGTACAACTACCTGAAAGGAGGTTGTAGCCAGGTGGGGGTTGGTCTCTTCTCCTAGGAAACTAGCAGTAGGACAAGAGGACACAGTCTTAAGATGTGCCAGGGGAGGTTTAGTTTAGATATTAGGACAATTTTTTATGGAGAGAATAATCAGGAATTGGAATAGGCTGCCCAGGGAAGTGGTTGATTCATCATCCCTGGGCATTTTTAAGGCAACACTGGATGTGGCACTTAGTGCCATGGTCTAGTAAGCACAATGGTTGGATCAAAGGTTGGTCTTGATGACCTCAGAGGTCTTTTCCAACCTGGTTAATTCTATGATTCTATGATTTCTGCTGTAGGGAAGGATCAGAATTGTTATTAAAGTAAGTTGAAATATGAACTTGCCAGAAGAGGCTTCAAACTTAGGGTTTCAAACTTGTTAGAGTTTCTCTGAAATAATNGCCTCTTTAAATCAATAGAAACTCTTGGGTAGCCAGTATATCTGAATGACAGTCATTTGTAGCACTGATGTCATGAGAGTTGCTCCCCAAAAATGAGGAGATTTNAATTCTATGATTCTATGATTTCTGCTGTAGGGAAGGATCAGAATTGTTATTAAAGTAAGTTGAAATATGAACTTGCCAGAAGAGGCTTCAAACTTAGGGTTTCAAACTTGTTAGAGTTTCTCTGAAATAATCTTGCTGTTTCACTGCAGGGTGGTTTAGAATCTCATGGATTGTTGATTTCCATTGAAATAATTTTTGAAAATTATGCTAAGCAACAGTCTTTGTTTGTGGCATGTAAATATCTTTTAAAATGTGCGTCTGCTGCTTTTGTAGTCAAATGCCTAGAGCTATGGAGTTTGAACCTCAGGTTGGTACTTGAATATGTCTAATAGAGTTCTTCTATTTGAAGTTTTAATGGGGAAAGNTATATCTATATCTATCTATATATAACTAAATAATAAAATGAAGGTCTGGACTACAATTTAGAGAACACTTTCACTGTTCTGCAGGAAATACATTTGAATGAATGATCCTTGTCTTGAAAGAACTTCAAAAGCAAGCAGTGGCGATAATGAGAACATATCAAACATTTAGAGAAAGAGGAAGGCCCGACTCAGTCTAGATCAGCATGCTGCACAACAGAGTTTTATCCCAGGAGAAAAGTACTGTAGCTGAAATGGTTAGAAATAATTGACACAGCTTTTTTACATGATCACTGTGCTGAAATGTAATGTGTCAAGGTGTCATTGTGTTAAACAAAGTGGTGATTTTAATAGGAACCAAAATAATTTTGTACCACTATTGTGGGAAGCTAACAACTTGCACATATGTAGGTACTCAGTGACACATGGATATTCATAGATCTGTCCTAAAAGTCAAGGTAAGTGAGAGTGCATTGTTTCTGACATTTGCTGAATAAATAATTCTAAGATCGCTTACGGCAACTGGAAACACAGTTATTTCAAATGAGGTTTATCCCAGGAGAAATTATGATTGTTAATCAGCATGACAGAAAACAATAATTGCTTGCAAAGAAGCGAAGTATTGAGGTGATTAATATAATCTGAAATAAAATGCAGTAGATTAACTTGTACAAGTGCTGGTTTCTTTTAGGTGCATTAGCAAATCAATCATCTAAGGGCCAGATTTTGCTCAGACTTTCTGTATTTGTAGAGTAGGGTGTCTCAGTTGATTTTGATGGACTTCACTGAAATTATTTCTGACATACACAAGATGAAGTGGTAGCAGTCTGGTAGTGATAGCACCAGATTTCTCTCTCTGTCTCTCTATCTCTCTGAACTTGCAAGGCTTGTAGAGCTGTACCCACTGTAGTTGTTTACCTTGTCCTTACATCAGTTGCCAGATATGGCAAAGTGCAGAAATGTCCCACCCAGTTTATTTAGTATCTTTATAATCACAGATCTATTACCATACTGAAAGCTTACTTAAAGAATTTTTGTGCATTATTTTACACCCAAAATGTTTTATGTCTGCTGAAAACTTGTATTGCCATTACAATTGGAGTTAAATATATACAGGGAATTCTTTAAAAGATGTAATCAACAAGAAGGATAGTTAAGGCCTGTTAGATGTCCTTGGTACTCTAAGAATAGAGTGTGCTGCTACAAAGTAAATTACATTGAATGAATCAAGTATTTGTATTTGAAGTTGTATATGGTTTGTTTTAAAGTCACTGAGTGTGGCTTCTGAAGAGGGGTTTCTGGCAGTAATACTCAGTTTACAGCATGTTTCTTAGGATTCAAGAGCAGGATTACGAGTGTGTAAGCTGTGTTACTGGTAGCAGACATTGGGATAAAGCAAATAACAAAGGACAATTTTTGATTGCTGATACATAGTTTCTGAAGCTCTGGCATCTAGTTCATATGTATAGTCTCAGAATCCTTCTTTGATTGGATCTAGAATTACTGCCACTGTGGACTGTGGCAGAAAAGAGAGGGCCTCTTCCCCTATGTCCCCCAGAAAGCCTGCCCCATCCCAGCCAGTCACACTGGCCTGGTAGCACACATAAGGTTATGTTCTTGCGAAGTGAAAGCATACAGTGAGTGACTCCCCAAGTCTGTGTATCACGTCTGTTTTCTCTTTTGGCAGTACAGAATGCTACAGGCTTTGCAACAATTTATTTCTGAATTGATTTATTATAATTGGGAAGTGATGTTTCACTCTGAACAGCTGTATGAGGATGTTAACAATTTCGGTTTACATTTATGCTGCCAGAAAGAAGGAACACAAATGGAATTTCAAACTTCTAATGTTCTCTCACTCTAATAGAAGCTGCTGTGTTATGTTTGTGACTGGTACAGTCCTTCACCCAAAGCTATTTTGTCTGATGATAAAACCATGAGTGTATGAAGCTTGCACATTTTTCATCTCTTTTATGACCTTATCTTTTGTGAGTGACTTCTGTGAAGGTATCCTAACTATAGGAAGCACCTGGCAAACATATATGATATCTATGCTGTGATAAGCAGTTGTGAACAAGAAAGTAGATCTGTCAGTTGTGAACTGTTCATTGTTAAAAATACTTTGTTGATTTAGCTGATTGCAAAATACATTATAGAGTGCCTAACAGCTGCTATAACATTCGTAGTCAAGAAAGTTCAATAGCTATATTGTATGAGACTTTCTGTAAGAGCCTAATACTGATAGGAACAACATGGATTAAAACAGCAGGGTTGAGAAGAACTGCTAACCCATGTGCTTCTTTAAAATACTGCAACTACTCATGGTACAAGCTGATTAAGTACAAATTGGGAAGTCTTTAATTTGTTAAAAAGATTAAAGTGAAATTACTTGTTAATATTCAAGTCTCTTCCTACTTGTCAGTGTTGTCAGAGATGTTGGAGTTCTCCCTCTCATGTTTCTGGTAATATGTCTATTTTAGTCTTCAAATTTCCCGACCAAGTTTACCACCTTGAATTACAGTGAATTGTCTATTGGATAAACACCAGGGTATTAAAAACCACATTACAAATTTTTAAACTCTTTTTGAAGAGCAACAGAAACAGTCAATGCTGGTAAGAGATAGAAAGGTCAAGATGCAAATTCTATCCACATTACAGTATTGGAGTTGTTTGAATAAGACTTTTTTTCCTCTCAGTTAAGCAGTATTTTGTGTAGTCAGCACTTCAACATAAGTCAGAGATTTGTTTCACCCAACTTTAGCTGACTAAAGATAGTTTCCTAGTCTAAGCTGTGTGTTTAAGAGGATGATTCATTTCAGCTCTCTCAGACACCAAGAGGGGTCTCATATCTCAGGCATTCTAGAATAGGATGAGTCACTCATGAGGTTTCTTACTTCCCTGTCTATAGGAGCATCTACATAAGTAGTGTGGACTAGCTTAACTTTCAGGCATCTAAGGTTAGAGGTGATGAATTCTGCCCACAGTTTAACTTTAAAACCAAATATAGAGAAGGAGCTGAAATTCCAGTAGACTTACTTGACTCATAACATACCCTATGGCACTATATAGCCTTGCTCATAAGAGTTTTTTCATGCAGTGATGTTCTTTTAAAGGACAGAATTCACTTACCAATCTTTGTTGCTACAAGGAAAAACTTAAACAGAATCAGGTTTTGCTTCATGTTACAGGACCTATCATTGCTGATACTTTTATACCACTCTTTGGTGTTGATGGTAAAAAGTTATTTCTCCTTGAACTTAAAATGTAATTGAGCAACAAAGGAAATAAAAAAGCATGGGAAAAACAAAACAATGGGATTTAAAAAGAGTCAACAGGTTAGTAGCAAAGTGGGTAGTATATATCAGTCAAAAAGCACTTAATTCAATTCAGAAGAGAGAATTAATTAATTTTGTGGATCCAATTAAATGTCTACACCTGTAAATTGAAGAAAAATGTAATCAGTTTTAAAATAAATATAAAAAAATTAGTCTTACTGAGACTGAAAAGTCGTTAGTGACTGAACAAAAAGAGTAAACAATGGAAAGAAAATAAATTCGGTAAGGAAGTAAACTCCTTTGTGCAAAACAAATGTTAGCTGCTAAAATAACATTAAGGGAAAAGAGAAGAAAAAAATCTTGAGAGATGTGTTTTGTTATCAACTCTTTTGCTAAGCCTCCTTTTGGCTTTTTGAAGTTGCAGTATCTCCAACACCAAATGCATTGTATTAGTTGCCCATTTCTGACCTTGATGCTCAGCTGAACATCAGATAGACTTCACAGAATCACAGAATATGCTGAGTTGGAAGGGACCCACAAGGATCATCGAGTCCAACTCATGGCCCTCCGCAGGGTCACACTATGTCCCTGAGAGTGTCAGCCAGACACCTCTTGAACTCTTAGGCTTGTTGCCATGACCACTTCCCTGGGGAGCCTGTTTAGTGCCCAGTAACCTTCTGAGTGAAAAACCTTTTTCTAATATCCAATCTAAACCTCCCCTGAATAAACTTCAGGCAGTTCCCTTGGGTCCTGTCACTGTCACCACAGAGAAGAGATCAGTGCCTGCCCCTCCTCTTCCCGTCACGAGGATTCTGAAATCCACAGTAATGTGCCATTTGTTGGTTTCACAAGCAGACTGGAGTAGTAGTGGGGAACAGGAGAAATCAGTGTGGTGGTATTTCAGGTGTGTAATGTATGCACTTGGCAGCTAGTAAATAATAGAAAATATCAATGAAAATAATTAAGAATACTTCTAGATGCAAAACAAAGTTTTACTTAATGTAAATTCTACACATTTTATCTACTCTATTTACACAAGACATGCATTAATTCATGAAAACTTGATTATGAGAAACACATAACACTATACTTCATGAAACACTGAAGAAGCAAGTTAATGAAAAGTTAAGTCATCTGCTAACATACATTTTGAGATCTTTCATTTCCCAAATAATTACTGCATGCTGTAGTTTGTGTACCTTAGCTTTAGTTCTGTCTTTTCGTTTTTCATCCCCATCTTTCACATAACTTTCTCCCTCTTTTAATTCTAATAGTTTAATTTCTTTGATAGTCTGATTGGTTGCATTGATTGGAAGAATGCTCAAATTTGCAGGTTAACACCAGATTGGCATATATTATAACCTGAAATAACTTTTAATATCTTGGAGCTAAAATTTTATGTGCTTGGGCTCTATCTAAAAGAATTATTATTTCTAAATTTTGTGGATGATGTTCTGATTTAGTTCATGCAACTCTATTATTTACCATGGAGGAAAAACATCTTTCGTATAAAAATTCTATGGAAAGAAGATTTTAAGATCTTTCTATGGGGGTTATACCACTTGACTTAGAAAACAAGAATTGCCTATGCTGTGAAGTGCTTTCCAACATTTTTGAGGAAACTGGAGTTGATCTTGCAAGGTCTGAACTTTGGAAAGTTCTCTTTTGTCTCTCTCCAAAAGATTTGTTGTAGCTTTAAGTAGCTATGAAGGTAGAAATAGGAAGGTAAAAATATATGATAGGTTCTTCAGTCCACCCAAAGGAAGCAGAGCTCTGTTTGATTACTACAGAGTAACTGTAGAAATGCTAATTCAAAATAGTCTTGATTAAAAACGAGTAATTGCTAAAACTGCTTAGCAAAAACTTCATAGCTTTTTCAGCACATGAGCATTTAGGACTGTCTTCTGAAAGGTAATGTCATGTTGAACTGAAGTATGTGATCTTCAAATGCCTGACACAATTATACAGTGTACTTAATACAAAAATTATACTAGATATTTGTGTTGTATTTTATTTTAGGCACTAAAAGTGCCTATGGATATACTGGACTGTGTTTTTAGCACTACAAATGCAGTGAACTGTATTTTTGTAATCAAAGTCTGGAGTGAATAAAGTATTGTATTTGTGTGAGAAGTAGTTTATCAGACTCTTGTACTTCAGATTTAAAAACTGTTTGTTTTATGAATGCAAGGAAGAGTGTGTTATTACAAGACATTACATGTGCACACAAGTTAATACTTTATAGTGTTTGTATATAATCACGTACTTGAAAACTCTGGGTCACAATCTTATCTGGTATAAATATAGCTCCAGTGATAATGTATGGGGATCTGGCATGGTTGTAATCACATTTCTTTACCTATGTTGCTAATTAAAGCTTTTGTTATCATGAGTGGGGGAAAAATTGTAAGTTACTGCTTAATTGCTGTGCTTTTTGCTCCTTCTTGGTCTCCTTTTGTTAAATCAACAAACAGTCTGATTTTTCAGATTCTGAAATACACAGTATTTGTTTTTCAGTGCTGTCATTTTTCTCTGGGACACCGTTTTTTAAAAAGTTTGCTTGAAACTGTAATTCAGTCCTATTTGACTGATGTAGTTAAATTGTGTAGATTTGTGTTTTTTGCTCTGTTCTTCTTAATGTCCTCCTATGCAAGAGTTTCTTGAATAGATTAGTGTTTAAGAAAAAAAATTTACAAATACAGTAAAATGCCAACTTGGATAAGCCCTTAGAGATGTCACTTAACACATTACTGTGGCCAGACTATTTTGTGTTAATACCTAAATACCTCATCTTCATTGTAATTTTTGGTAGTGGTTATTTCAAAGTATTTTTGCATGGAGCTTCCTTGGAATATTTGTTTATCTGAAATAACTGCATTTCGATCCAGGAATCTTAAAATTGTCATCTCTAAAAATTTAACTTTATCATGGTTTTCTGTGTGTCCTATATATGATTGAGTGCAGACAGACGTTTTCAGGTACTTCTGGATGGTGAAAATTTTAATATTCCTCAGAAATGTTAAATTTCTTTAAATAAAGTTTGATAGGAAGAAAAATATTGTAAGGATTTGATGATACATTTTGACTTTAAGGACAAATTCCTTAAATGCTGAAATAACATGGATTAGATTTCCACTAATGTAAAAAACCAGAATGTGTAGAAGACCACATTTTTGTTCTGAGTGTCATTAATCTGCAATGCATAAGAAATATTTAGGTGTCAATTCAAGAAAACCCATAACTGAAAACCTGTGTTCCTGGGGCGTAATGAGCTGATTTAATCTCATTTGTGCATGCAAACTTAATGACTTTATGTGCTTTGTTTTAAAGAATTCGGTGCAAGTTGCGATTCTGTTTTTTAAGCATATGGAGTAAACACTGGTTTCCAAGATTTGTCCATCTGTGGAACTGGAAGGACTGAATATTTAGGGCTTGTTTGAGTCCCTGAGAATTCACAGATGTTTTTGTACCTAGTTTTTTTTTTTTCCTTCTGTTTACAGATGTGCATATTTTCACTTTAGCGTGTAAACAGGTGTTCCAATATTGTAGGAGCTCTGCTTAAAAGTCACTGTTGAAATATGTCAATACTGTATTTCTTTGATGGTTTTTTCAGGCAATGAAGAAGGCATCCAGGAGGCAGCAGAATCTGATGGTGATGCAAGGTCAGAGAAACCAGGACAGCTTGCTGTGGAGACTGAAGATTGGGATGGTCCAGGTAGGGAAAAACAACTGAAAGCCAAGAGAAATTTCTTAAATTGGATTCCAGTATTTGTTATTTTTATTATTTTAGTAGATTGTTATGCTCTGCATTGATTTTTAATAGATTGTTTCTTTTATGATCCTTTGTACTCTGGGATATTGACAGGTAAGTACCATGATGAATTTTTTGAGTTAAAAAATGGTTCTGATTATACCATTTTGTAAATTGTTCAATATAGAATGCCTTATCTACCTACTTGACATAAAAAATGTTCTTGCTGCTTAGAATTTTAGGATTAAAATTTATCAGTGTGTTCTTACTTGCATGGTTCAGTTAAGGGAGAAGCTTTTCTGCTCTGTTTTCTGAGGCCAGAAGACCAGCAAATGCATGTGTCTCTTCTCAAGCTTTGTGCCAACATTTAACAACATGTTGAGCTTAACAAATAGGTTTGGTATCTATTGACATTGTCAAGGACTTCTTTTTACCTGTTTTAGCCTGATAGAAATCATTTCGCACACTTGGTCATTGATTTCAGTGGGAAGAAAAACTCAGACTGCAGTTTCAGTGAAGTGTTAGAACTTCACATTAAAACCGTAATTCATGGCAACATTTTCTACTATATAAGTGAAGATGGTGCAAGCATAATATTGCTAAGATAGAAGTTGTAATGGTAACATGGCAATACTTTCAGGTATCTGTTCAATATAAATATGTAAAACCTCTGTTGTACCATAGGAGTACCTAAGGCAAAGGGGTACATTGTATTTCTCAATTAGGCAGTTCTGCAGTTGAATTCAATGCAATGTTTTTATGGGTATGGATTCAGGAATAGGCCTTAAAAATCCATTATATTGACCATAGTTTAGTAATACTGAATCTAGTAATCTGAAGCCAAACATGCTCTAGCCATATCTCATATGGAATTTTTTCCTAAAGAGGCTGAGCAAATCAGAAAAGAGTTCCACAAGCATTCTATCAATAATTTATAATGCCATAATAATATTTCATTAGAAAAATTCCTGTATTTCCATCACATTTTCATCCTTGCTTGGTTTTGCAAATTACTGTGTGCTATTCATGAAGAGAAGAACAAAACTAATGGTAATTTTCTGAAACCGATAGCTGGAAAATACAATGCAAACAAAAAAGAAGACATCGTATATCTAATTAAATGTTTTTAATAATAATACACAAAGAAGTTGATACTCTATGTAAAACATTATAGTGTTATATGAAAACAAGATTTAGTATTATAGTATATTACTGTACATTTAAAATACTGCGAAATATATATTTGGTTGCAGCAGAATGGCCTTTTCCTGCTTCATGGTAGATTTAAAGGCTATCCATGTTCTCCATATGACTTGTTTTTAATTTCATTATAAATAAACTCTATCTGAAATTTGTAAGTTTTGTTACTTTTTTTTTTTTTTAGTGTATTTCCGTGTAGTTGAATATGCATTTTGTGAGCTGCTTTTTATTTGAGCTACCTTACACGGAAGTTTCTGCGATCACTTATGACACTATGGAGTAAAAAAAGATTTTTTTCATTTTGTTGGGGAAAAATTCAGTTAAACAGTAGGATGTATGTATTTTGTAATATTTATTGATAGCTTTGACATGGGATAAGTTGGAAAGCAAAGCTGAATGTAGGAAAATTCCTTTGATTTCTGAAAACTGATGTCCAGAAACCAGTGATTCATTACAAGGGTATAATACATATGAAGAAAGGAATGGATACATGCCACATCCCATACTCTCCGTCATGCATGCAGTGAGGTTGGTTATTTATTGACATGGAGAAACAAAGTGATCAACATATCATTTTCAACTATGAAGTACAATTATAACATCTTTAAGTTCTTTGAAAAAAAACAAACAATGCAACATGAAATATTTCACTTGTTTAGGAGCATATTTTAGCGCAGCACAAACAGAACCATTGAAAACTTTGCTTCAACGAATTTACCAACTGGCAGTAGAGGCTTTGCCTCAAAGAGCAGATGATGACACATTCTTTGTTATCTGAGCTGTCTCTGGTCTCCTTACCATCTCCAGTGACTGTGTTCTGCATGATACAAGTTTCTGTCAACTGATAATGTGAACTGTGACAACTCAAGAATTTATATAAATAGTAGAGCTGTTTTGTTATTTTAATGTTTTATGTCTTTTTTTAGCACTAAGGGAACACATTGTGATTTTCAGAGCCACTACTTGCCAGGAACTGAAGTTCTGTGAGTTATTCATTAGCAATAACTTGCATGCGGATGAGTCAAAGTTAGGCTTCTGGCATTAATTAGTGTTTTATTTTGTTTGAAAATTTGCATAGTTAAGTGGTTCACATGCATTCTCAAGCCTTTGTAATTAGAATAATTTTATGAAGAAAAAAACTAAAGTGAAGTGTGCTGTAGTGTCAAAGCGTTTCTGCTGAAGCAATCTTTCAGACAAGTCTTGTGACCTTCACTGACCATCAAGGAAATGCAGAGATCTTGCCTATTCTGTGTAGTCACTTTGGGTGTTACCTGAATGTTTTTCAACTATCCTCAGTTTTCATTGTTCTTGTTTTCAATTTTTAAAAGTCTTTTCAGAGAAAAGACTACTCTGAAATAGTGGAAACTGAGGTCAATAGATTCTATACGAACACACAGTGAAGAACCTGATTCTTTTTCCATTGCAGTCAACAGCAAAAGTCTATGGAACAGTAAGAGCAAAGCAAGACTGGGCTTAAATACACTTTATATTAAAAAAATTAGTTTTTAAATGTGGAAGCAGAGGTGAACAGAGGAAACAGCCTTATATATGCTGTTTGCCTTGGTACATGGAAATAGTTCTATAGTTCTATAGCTTTTGTATTATTTCTGGAATATCAGTGCATGTGAGGTTGATGGTCATTGCTTTAACAGAAAATGAACGGAAGGCAGATCTTCTAAATGTCTTCTACAGATCATCAATCACAATAAAGAATAGGATCATTCTGGTTTTCACTGGATATATGTTCTGTACTTTCACACCAGAACTTTCTTAAAATTTCTGAGAATTTCAGATACCAGGAACCTCAACTAAAGTACTGTTGAATCCACTGTAAGGAAATGATTTATTGTACGCCATCTTGAAAGATAAAGAAAAATTGTTCACAGTTTAGAAGTGAGTGAATGTTTATCATCCAGTAGTCACGCCTGTATGCGTGGATACAAGTTCAATCCACTGTACTTGTCATTTTAAGAGACAGCAAATATGAACTGTATCAAAAGGGAGAAAAGGTTTGAATTAGAATTATGAATTATAACTTGGAAGTGTTTAAGAACAATTTTTTTGAATTTCCAAAAGCTATAATAAAAATAAAGGCAATGTTGAGTTTACCTAGAAGAGAATTTTAAAAAACCCAGAAATATCCAAGTTTAAAATAAATGGGAGAACAGTGGACGTAACTAGAAAGAAAAGAAACTAAAAATCTGTCAGCAGCTTCATTAATAACAATAAGATGATATTTTAAAATATAGTAAGAAAAAATAATTAGAAAATTGTAGAAAATTTTTATTGATTTATTACAAATCAGGACTCTTAATAGTTACAGGGGACTGGAAAAAGGGTAATTTTAATATTTCTAGTATGCTTAAAATGTTTTTGTAGTGGAAAACTTATTTGACTGTAGGTGATGACTGTACTTCTGTGCTAGCTAATTTAAGCAGTCTGATAGTTTGAATTTAACTTTTCTAGGAGCTGGATAAGCCATTGCCCTACACATCCGGTTCAGTTTTAAAAAAGTTTTGGTTTCTCAAGTAAGTTCAAAACCAGTACGGGTTGGTCTGGATGACAGACTTGTCCACATGGTAGTGATCACAGTGGAAATAAGAGGATAAGTGATATAAGACCCTTTCTTTATGGAAAAGAATGTCAGTCTGTATAGGCTTATGGAAAAAAAGTATGTCTTGTAAACCAAACATAATAATACCATTAGCTAAAGTATATTTAGTTGTTTGCAATATGTTTGAAATCTAAAGAAAATGCTGAATAATGGGTAGGTATTACTACTGACAGACCTGAATAACTTGACTTATTAGCTGTAGCAAAAATTAAGTTTGGGTATAATGAAATATGAAGTCATGTGCCTATAAGAAGATAATAAATGTTTTCATAGAATCATTAAGGTTGGAAAAACCCTCTAAGATCATCAAGTCCAACCACTTTACTACACAAAGCAGAGTGTCCAAAAGCATCTTGAGATATAGGGAACCAAGGTTGAGCCCAAAAGATAGAGTTGTAGTTAGTGGGTATGTTTGGGTTCTCAAAGTACCTTCCTTGTCTGGTCAGCAGTCGTTTGATGCTGAAACAGAGTTCTGTCTCCTGCAGTCACATATAAAGAATGGTGTTAAAATTTGGAACAGGTTTAGAGAAGAGCCACTGGAATGTTGAAAGGACTGGTGTAATGGAGAAGTCTATATCCTTTTCCTATTTATTTTATCAGAAAATATGTTAAAGTTATATTAAAGGACAACCTGATTACAAAATACTGTAAATTCAGAGTGAAAATCTGGTAACAATGGACACCTCTTTCTAGTAAAGTATCAGAAGATTAAATAGATGTTGAAGCATCACAATTTCAAACACAAAGAATGGATTTTAGTGCTTAAAAAGTCATTATTGGAACATTTTATAAAAAGTTGTTTATCTGTCATTAGAAATATTTACATTCAGGGTAAGATACTTCCCTAAAGAATATGATCAAGTTCTGTGGCAAACACTGGACTTTTAAAATGAGATGGATTCCACTGAAACAGAGGTTAGGCTGGTAGTTCCTTGTAGCTAAAATGAAATTAATAAATGAATACACTATATATATTACTTTTATAAATATTGCACTGTTTGGGTGCATTTATCATGAAAAAGTATGAACAGTCCTCCACATAAGCAGCTCCTGATTTTTATTTGTCTAGTAACTATGTGTTAAAGTGATGTTAAGAACAATAACTTCTCTGCACTCTTCTCAATTCTGTGCCAGTACACTGTAGTGATGAAATAAAGCAATACAGTACAATACATCCTATACCCATTCTGTAAAATACAAGGGAAAGTTCTTTCACTGTAGACAGATGGGACACAATTTTCTAGTTCTGACTAAGCCCAAAGGTTTTTCCAAATCTACTCCACATCCTGTGTACTCAAGTCTTTTGACTTTATTCCTACAGTTCCAATAACCAGTGAGTGTTTCAGCCATTGGTGAAACTGTATCTGACTTTTAAGATGTAGAAATACTGTCTGTGTTAGCAACTGAGTAGCGGGCATTTACAAAGGTGAAATTAATGTCACTCAGAAAAGTCGTGGTCCTAAGCAAGAACTGGATCTCCCTTCTTTATTTATGTGTACTATGGTAGGTTGTTCTTCTTCCTTATGTGAACTCTTACTTTCATAGTAATTTCTTTCAGAATATACTGATTTTGTGAATTGGGTAGCTTGAAAATCAGTCTTGAAAGTTCTTTTGAATTGTATCTGAATTCTTCTTAGAAAGTGAGAAATGTGATGTGTCCACATGTCCAAAATGAAAAGGAAAAAAAAAAACCAAAAACCCTGAAGATCAAACAAAAAACAAAATCCCCAAAAAACAGTGGAAAATAAGACCTAAAACTTTCACTGTCAGTTCACAGTACTTCTTATGTACTATTTACATTCATCTCCACATAAAGGGGAAGTTTTCCATTTTTAAAATTCTGTCTCCAGTAAATCAACAGAACTTCTGTTATTGGTAATAATAAAGCAGTATGAAATTTCAACTTATGTTCCATTTCAGAAGTCTCATCATAATTCATATACATGTATCAGAGAAGTGTTGAAAAAAGTAATAAGAATAGTTAAATATAGCAGAGTGTAGTTTCTTTGCTGTTACAGGTTGGTGTTTTTCTTAAAATTTATCAGAAAGTTTAAGAAAAATGATGAACAGGAAATTAAATAGCACTTTAAAATTATGATACATTGAGCTATGCTGCTATTAATATTTAATAAAAGATAGAAACAGGATTTCATGTGAGTTCTGGTGTATTGCTTTAGTGAGTTGTAGATCATAAAGGTTCTGGTAAACATCAGACATGCCAGGTTCATGTTCTTACCTGCCATAAAAGGTAGTTTGAAAAGCTTTTCTGAACAGTTTTCCTGTAACCAGTCATGAGAATCTCTGCAAATATGTATTGATTTTTGGATTTACTCTGCATTATTTAGTAATACGATAAACAGTTTGGGTTTCAAAGCAAAACTGTATAATATGGAATGATTGGTAGACC
>VXBX01008772.1:68859-80561 GCA_013400415.1 Scytalopus superciliaris | reverse complement strand
CACCACCCAAAACAAAACTAAGCACGTTTCACTGAAAGAGCACCCAGCAAAGTAATATCAAACAAAAGTATTTACTTCCCAGAGACCAGAACTGCTGTGGGCATCTCGGCAGGGAAGCGGCCAGGCCTATCGCTCTGGGAGCAGCAACAGGGAGTCCTCACCACCACACCGCACGGAGAGAGGGAGGGCAAGAGAGCGAGGATACCTCCCCCACTAGATTTATACTCAACTTGACGTCAGATGATATGAAATACCTCTTTGGTTGCCTAAGTCAGGTGATACTTGCCTCTCTGAATCTACAGAGTGCCCCATGGCCCAAAAGACTGGGGCCTACTAAATTTGGTTTCAGGCCTAACTAAACTAAGGCCTTAATCTAAGTTTTGGGGGTTTATCTAACCCATCACACCAAGGAGATACATGACTCAGAAAAAGAAAGGGTTTCATGAACTATTGGCCTCCTGACACTGTGAGTGTTCCTGTCTGAGAGAGGGAGGGGAGTGTCAACATTACTCAGGGCAGATGGGGACATCTGGTGACTTGACTGGCATCCGCACACTCAGTGTAAGTTTTATCAATATTCACTATAGCCCATGAAGGGCTGGGATTGCCTGACAACATTTAAAATTCAAATATTTATAGATCCTTATGCACAGGTAATATATAAATTACATAAATGCCATTTGGTCATTGAATAGTTGGGAAAGATTCATCTAGTGATGTTGTTGACTGTTACCAGGACAGATAAAATCTCTGCCTAATGGTGCCATTTGCCCCTGTTTTGCTGCTGCTTGAGATAAGCTTTGGTCTACATCAGTTCATCATCTGCTTGGAGAGTCAGGCAGAGAGATTCAGAAGACTAGTAGCTGCTCTCTGGGGCACTTAGTACTCCAAAGTAGTGTGTCAAAATTATTGTGAAAGTCAGTGTTTTGCATATTTTTCAAACTGCTACTCCATATATTTTCTGGACTATAGAGATGTTTCAGTCCAGATAACACAAGACTGTTTCCTCCAGGACTGCCGTTCCTCCCGGAGTGGGATAGAATGGACCAGGGCACAGTTCTATCATCTCAACAAAAGTATTGAAATGCCATTTGCTGACTGTGAGTGTTGTTGATCTGAGGTACAGCAGATTTGGATAAAGCATGTTGAAAGGGTTCAGTGGTTCGGGTCAAGTGTGAGACTTAAAAGAGCCAGTCAGAGATGAATGTAAAGATGTGTGGGATAGTATTCAGGTTGAATTGCAGCCCTATGATAAGTTGTATGTGAATACAACTAGCAGAGGCCAGTGGTGAACAGGAGATGCCAGTGGTGACTCCACTACCTGCAGCTACTAAGCCTTGTGAGGTGAAGATGTGAACTGATCAGCAAGAGAACATAATATGGATGTGGTCTAGTAGACACTGGAACAACCACAAGGCCATGGAAGTGATGGAGACCTGCACTCCAGTGCAAGAAGGATGGACAAAATCTAGTTAATACTTCTACACCAGTGGCCATCAGAACATGCAGTATATAAACTTTGATGACAATTTTACATTGAACCTACTTCATGAAGAATTTTTATACAGGTCTTTTCTTATCATTGAAATTATGTTTTATAAATTTTATTGTATATTAGATTGATGCCAATCAACTATTCTAGATCAAAATATTTCTCTCAAAAGAAATTTTCATGGATGCTCTTCAATGATTTTGTTTCAAATTCATCCTGGTCCTCTCCATTCCACTTCTCTTGACACACCATCAACAGGAAGTGACAAAAGCCTCAAGTTCTGTGGAAGACAGAAGACTTCCATATCACAGTAGATGATTAAGTGATGATACACTTAAAATCCTGACCTATGGTGATATTTAAAAATGAAAATACTTTTTTGTTTATGTTATGTTATGCATGTCTGAATTTCTGACAAAAAAAATTTGGTATTTAACTTTGTCAAATATTTTTGATAGATGGAAGAAATTAACATCAGGAATATAAAACATTAGTACACCAGCATCACTCATTTTGCAAGCATAAAATATGAAAAAGAGATTATGTAAGGTAAAAGATAATATGAACCAACCTATTTATATTACAAGGGAGGAGAGAAAGATGCTTGCTTCTAGCTTTTTTAAATAAACTTCAAATTGCATAGATTTTAATAGCATTATTTTCCAATTATTGCTTGAAAATTGTAGAAGCGCCAGAAAAAAGCATATTAAATCCACAGTTAATTAGAATTTATTGGAGTACTCATCTTGTTTTTCAACTTCTTCCTACATTTTATTAAAATATCTCTTTTTTTCCCCCTGAGGATTATTATACCTTAAATGTACACGAAAACTAACAGTAAAGATAGGAATCAGGATTAAATTTATGTTCTCTCTCTCACCATTTCTGGAAGGTTTTAGCAGTAATTTCATGGGTTTTGAAGGACAGTAATTATTGTAATTACTATAATTTAGCTATTGTAAATTGTTTGGTTTGTATCTATCTACAAATGGTTTTGTTAAGGAGCTGGTTCGGTACAAATACAAAGGCCCGGATTTCAACATTTCTCTTTTTAACAAGGTTTATGATATTTGTTATCCAATTCGATTGATGTGTTGAGACCTATGACCTGATTATTATCAACAGAGCCACAAGTTTCTAAAGGGATGAAATACATTATATTAGCAAATTAAATTAAATTTTTTGGTCATATTTTTTTATTCTCTCATCCCACAGTTAAGGCAGGGTGACAATTTCTTTTTCAGATGCACAATTGAGCTGACAGCTACAACTGAAGTGAAAGTGCATCTTAGAAAGTTGCTACTGAAAAGAAGAAAATCACTAATCAGCATTTTCAACAAGAGCTATCTCAAGTTCATCCAGGATTTTTAAGAAAAATTATTTGCTTCTATTTTTTCCAAACTTGTTTTCTCAAAACACATTTATTCACTCTTGTTTGCACTCAGTGGCCACCTGTAGTAGGTTTAAGTGACAATAAAAGAGAGAAGGTCACTTTTTACACAGGCAGATAGTGATAGGACAAGGGGAATTGGTTTTAAACTAAAAGAGGAGAGATTTATATTAGATGTTAGGAAGAAATTCTTTACTTGGTGGGTAGTGAAGTGCTGGCTCAGGCTGCACAGAGAACTTGCTGATGCCCTATCCCTGAAAGTGTTCAAGGCCAGGTTGGATGGGGCTTTGAGCCAGCTGGCCCAGTGGAAGATGTCCTTGCCCATGGTGGAGGTGTTGGATCTAGGTGGTCAATAAGTTCCCTTCCAATTCAAACAGTTCTATGATTCTATGGAGAAGATGTCTCCCTAATTGGCAGTTTATAGATACCAACAAAGAATGAAAAGAACTGCTACTAAAATGGTCCATTTACTTTTTTTAATTGTCCAAGCCAAACCCCCAAACCAAAACTGCCAAGCAAAATCAAACAATTTACAGGTGATACTTATTTTAGTGTTAATCCTTGGAGAGCCATTTGCACTTAATTGTCAGTTATAGTAACTACCAAGTGTGCAAGCATGCAAAGCTTAATTAATGCTATCCTGATTTTAGTTGATGCCTACAAGAAAATATTACTCTTAACTAGTTGCTTCTACTGAGAGAAAAGGATTAGGGGAGAAGGAGGAAAAAGGATAGATGTGTAGGATGACAAGGTACTTCCAAAATGGAATGCTACATAGGATAATTCTCCTAAAACTACCAAGAAATCTTGAGTTGCTGCTAAAGGTTCAATTAGAGCTGAAAGAGCTCAGTATGAGATTTACATGGCAAGTCTGTACAAAGATGATTTTAGTTCTAGACCCTCACTCTAAAGCTGGGCTAATTAGGACAATGTTACTCTGACATCGCTCATTTTCCAATAAAATACCTTTTTCCTAGACAATAAATCAGTGCACTTACATCTACTAATAGAATCACAGAATGGCTAAGCTTGGAAAGGACCAGTGGAGGTCATCTGGGCCAGCCTCCTTGCTCCAGGAGGATCACCTGAAGTCAGTTTTCCAGTATTATCTTCTAAAACCTAGTAAATGAAAGAATTCTGAAGTCTATCACAGGATCATCCATCATTTCCAGAGATACACAAATAAACATATTCTTTTAAAAAGAGTAGTGTTACCAACTGTTCTCACATAATTATATCCTGCTTTAATATTCTGAAGTTTTGTTTCTGCTCCAGTGTGAAATATGAAATGGAATGGAGAAGTGAAAAGGAACAAATAACTGAAAAACAATAAAAAGAAAAAAAAGTGAGATGTATTACATTTATTCTTCACCATTTATCCTTTGTAAGGATGAAGTAAAAAAAAAAAAAAAAAAGCCTACCAGGAGTTCTGATAAACAAGAGAGAATGTATTGATTTTTAAATTGAAATTGTTTTACATCTGTCATTCTTTGGGAATAAAATCTTTCATCTGGTGCAATACATCAGAATAGGGAAAGAGTTCTTCATAATCAAAGTAGTGATAATATTTGTCTTAACACTTGTGGGCTGTTTGTTTGGAAAAAGCCAGATTGTCGTAATCTGTTCACAAGAACTGAAACTGTTACATATATGCAAGACATTTGCACAGTGTGCTTGTAACATTAAATTGAACTAAAATTAATGTATCTTTTAATCTCTCTCTAAAAATTGATTTCTGTTTAAAATGTGCCATGATTTCCCTAACAATGCCATTTTTGGGCTTCAAACTCTATACTGCTAATTTTTCTTTGAACATCTTTTCTTCTCTCTGGTGGGAACCAGAGTTTTCCATTCCCTTTAAATGTTCCCTTAGGCATAAGTTACATAGCTGTGGAACGAGGCAATAAAATTGGAGACTGTACATGCAACAGCTTCAGTCTTAGCAAGGTCAGCTCTATTTGTACATATCATTGCCTTTTATTCTACAGAAGGACACTGGTATTTTAAAAAATCTGCAGGCTCTAGACTCTGTCTTTTAATGAACTTTAAGCCTCTTCTGCCTTTAGGACAACATAAAAGTGCATACTCAACTGCTAGTGCTTTCAGAAGAAACTGCACCAACACAGCAAATGGAAGAGTTTTCCTCCCTTCATGTGGTTTGTACTCAAAACCTGTAGCAAATTATTCAGCAGATATGTCTTAATTCATGGCTTTTCCACCATGTCATATAGGTCTGACTTAAATTTTTTACAAGAAAATCAGAAATTGTGAAGTGAGAGATGTAAATGGGAGAGGAAGAAGGAGAAAACAAAAGGTGTTCACTTACAGGTGCATGTCCCCTTCCCCAAGGAGCCCCTGAAACTGCTGCCAAAGCCTGTCAGCACCTCCCTGCTGCACGTGGCAGCATTTGGCTTGAACCCTCCCTGATGGGTCTTCTGCCCAAGGAGCAGTGAGGCAATTGCCCTTCCATCCATGTGAACTCAAGTCTCTGGTTCAGTTCAGAGTTGCTGAGCTTTGCTCTGATCCAATAAGGACCCCAATGAATTCAGAAATTAGGAACAGAGATAGAGTGCTGTGGAAAAGGAGAAGTAGAGGAGAAGAAGAAGTGAAGAAGATGAGGCCAACTTAAATAAGAAATCTATATAGGCAGGCATTACCTCTGCTTTTTTATGCAGCAGTTCACTAACTAGTTCAATGTACACCTGGAATAATGAGGTTATCAAAGATCATAATGAGGGAGGTGGAGTTCCGGCTTTTCAATTCTTCTCAGTCTACCAAAAAGGCTTAGGAAATTAGTGGAACCCGGGCCTTCAAATGTATCACAACGTGATAGTACACAATCACAGCAAAACCCTATCAATTGGCTTTCCGAAAGATGCGAGTGTAACAGAAAGGCAGCATTCAGTAAAACCCACCATTAGCTGCTGGCATATGGATACATTTTCTCTGTGAGGTTTAGCTCTTCCTTCTGACTGATGGATTCAGACACACTTCAAACTGATCACTGGCTGCCTGTTCCTTGCATTATTCACCAAACTGTGACTTTACAGATACATTTCACTACCATTTTTATCTTCTCTTACAACCAGCAGGCCAGAAGAATAAAGGGAAGTGAATTTCACTTAGAAAATGAAAAGAACAGGAGAAGAAAGGTGGTGGAGTCATTATCCCTGTAAGTGTTGAAAAGTGTGTAGTTATGGCACCAGGGGATGTGGTTCAGTGGTGAACATGATGGTACTGCTGTTGGGTTGATGGTTGGACTTGATGTTCTCAGAGGTCTTTTCGAACCTTAAGGATTCTATGATTCTGTGATTTTCTGAGCAACAGAGATAGTTTTTGCTTTCCTTGGGGCCTTTCTGATTTTTGTCCTCCCCTAAGCTCTGAAAAAGGGGAGTCCTGCAGGTTGTCTCAGGACAGCTTTTACTCTCATTCTGTTCTTCTGGTGTAGCTTAGGGTGAAAGGTAAGATCAATTTATGGCATGGGACAAACCCCGTAAATAGAGTGTTTAGCTAAGACTACACAGCTGCTTTCTTCATATACAAATAAAAGATCCTTTCAGAAAGAAAGAGGAACCTTATTTTAGCATTTGAGTAGCACAAAGCTGATGAAAAGCTGTGCAAGCAAGTGGATATAAAAACAATAAACATCCAATATTTTTTCCCGAATTAAAGCATTTAGAAATGCATAACAATCTTGATTAAAAATTTAAAGAAGGTATGTACTAGATACAGATGAAGAGAAAGGTTCAGAAAACATAGTTCTTCTATTTATTTTGGGGGCACTGTTGCTGTTGGGTTTGGGGGAAAAAAAGAAAACCACCACAACTTCCTCTGTAATGATAACAGGTTTTTATCTAAGTATTCGATGATTTTTTTTTTTATGTTACGTTGCGGTATCACAATATAATGTCATCTATAATTGCTGGCATACTACAATACTACATAAAATAGAATAAAACACAGAACCTCCTGAGTTGGAAGAGACCAACAGGGATCATCGAAGTCCAACTCCTGACCCTGCACAGGACAGCCCCAAGAATCACACCATGTGTCTTAGAGGCTTGTCCAAAAGCTTGTTGAACTCTGTCATGCTTGGTGCTGTGACCACTGCCCTGGGGAGCCTGTTTCAGTGCCCAACCACCCTCTGGGTGAAGAACCTTTTCTCATATCCAACCTACACCTCCCTGACACAGTTTCATGCTGTTTCCTTGGGTCCTGTCACTGGTCACCACAGAGAAGAGATCAATATCTGCCTCTCCTCTGCCCCTCAGTCTCCTTTTCCCCAGCCTTTGAGTTTATATTGGTAAAAAACTTTACGGGCATCTGCTAGTTAACACTGACTGAAACAGCCCATCTGATAATCAACTTCTTTCCTGTTTCCTGCAGTGAAATGCTTGAACATCTAGATTAAAGAATCTTCTACTTGTGGTATAATTAAATAATTTGTATAAAAATGTTCAATATTTTGATGAAAAGCCCACATATGAGGACACTGATTCATCAAAGGAAATAAGATATATCAATCTTTGCTAATAGCAGTTGCTCTTTATGATTTGAAAAATAAGTCATATCGTTATTTCAACAAGCATGCAGTCACTTCCAGAAGTCATCTATAAAACAAATAAAACAGCATTGGATCACATACCATGAAAAGATGTGAAAGTGATTGAAATACACAAACTAAAAATCAATCCATTGAGATGTTTTAGAATTTCAAACATATTTTGACCACTTCATTATTCATGAAACTTAAAAGAGTATTTCATTTCACTCTAACTTAGAATGAAAAAAAGTTCACATCAAAATTTCTAGAAAGTCACACTTTTTTTGCTTTGAACTTTTCTATTCTTTTTTTTAATCCTTTCACACTGGCTTTTGTTTAAATACATATGAGAAGTTAATTCAAACCAGGTTAATTCAAAGCAAACTAACAGACCCTCTGTTTCTTATTGGAATTAACCTTGTTAATTGTGGCAGAACCTCAGTTGTCACTTGGTCTCAGTCTTGACATTGCTTCCATTCTCCTGCAGCAATAGTTTTTGATTATTTTGTTTTTCCTGACTCTGCTGGTTTTTGACCTAATAGGGGCTTCACACTGGTTTTCATGGGAGACCACATAATCAAAAAGAGCAGCTGGCACATGTACATAACTCTGTTGGCCTCATCAGCAAATAGCACTGGAAAATCTGGCCCAGGAGGTCCTGCACGCTCCCCTTTGGCTGCCTGATTCCTCTCTGACAGAAAAAGATCAAACAAAAATTTGTATATTTTCTTTGTCTTCCTTGGAGTGGAGTCAAGTCTGGAGGGAAATTAAAGTCTTATGGCTTTGAACAGGAAAAGTAGTAAACATGGCCCATTAGTTATGGGGTCACCAGAGGGTACCTTGACACAAGCTGTTCTCAGAATACCATCAGCTAAAGGAATATCTACCTTAGTGATTTTTTATAGCTGTTAACATGAAAATATAAATTTCATCAAGTACCTGTATGTGTAAGAAAAATATCACCTTTGTAAGGAAAGAACCAAAAGCAAAAAAAAAAACAAAACCCAAAAAACAAAAAACCCGAACCATCTTGGTATGTATTGGTAAGTGTCATATATTCCTTGAAGTAGTCCATGCTGGAAGCAATCTTTTAAGCCATTCAGCTTTGCTCTGTGCAGAAACAGAAAAGTAATTCATACTTTTGTGGAGTCTAAATGCCTTTAAAACTTCTTTCACTGCTTGGAAACTTTGCTCTCAGCCTCAGTATGCTGAATTTAATATTGTAGTTATTTGGATCTCTGTTAGACAAGCAAAAGTTCAAAAAAATCAAAAATCACAGTCATTTCAAGATATTAAATCACTGTAGAAATTTTTGCTGCAAGACAGAGTTGGGAAGCAACAGGGAAAGTTTGGGTCTTTTTATTTGGTGTTTTGGTGAGCTTCAGTGAGGGTTTCTTGAGGATTCAAACTCCAGCTTGCTTGGAAGTTTCGGAAAATTCTCAGTCAGTGTCTCAACATTTTTCTCACATTTTACATTTTTCTCCACTCACCCAAATTAAAGCCTATAAACCAAACCAAATAAACAGAGGGCAACGTAGGAAAGTTTCATCAAAAACACGGAATAAGATTACTAATAGGAGTGGGATACATCAGGATTATTATGTTAAAAGAGAGGCTCCAGCAGAGGATTATCAGGATACTTGGGAGTCTAGGGCACATTACCTATATGGAACTTCCACTACTGTCATGGAAAGGTTGTTGAGGGACAACCTAAGCTCTGCTTTCAATTTCTTGAAGAAAAAGTGAAACCAATCTGTCCTCCACAGCGGGATGACATGTAACTAGAGGCAACAGCCTGGCATGGGATATTCAAACCGGACAATAAAATGAATCACATCACTAGAAGGGCAGTTCAGCACAAGAATAGGTGATAGGATAGCTATAGACTCTCCATCCATAGAGGTTTTCACACCTTGATGTGTCAAGCCCAGCTGGCCTGACCCAGATACGCTGATGTGGACAATAGTCCTGCTTCAAGCAGACAACTGGACTAGATGGCTCCAGACATTCCTTACAACCACTGTTCCACTTTAACATACCATGGAAAATACGATAGAAAAGGAAGATTTCATAAATTATATGGGGATTTCTTTCATAACTGATGAAAAAGAAAAGCCTTCAACTTTTGAACCAGAGGCACACAAGCAAAAAATATCCTCATCCTATTTTGCAACGATGTATGATAAAAATTTTATAAACAACATTATGCAATGCAGGGTGAAAAAAGAAAGATGCAGTGATTCAGGCCACAATTCTCAAATGAAGTATTATTATTTTCTTTAAAAACAGCCTCCTTACTGTCTAAGAAATATTTGCCACGTCAGTGATGTTGTTGCACTGGATACAAACGGAATCCATCTGTTGGAAACATTTCGGGGAACCAGCTGTTGAACCAGCAAGAAGACTTTGGGCCACTCTGTTCTGTCTGACTAAGTAGTATGTCCCTTTAATTAGAACTCTGCTAAATGAAATTTGGATTCCCTTCCTGCTGTTGTACACAAGATGAAAAGGCACCCTCCATCTTTTCACACCCCCAGGACACTGTTTCACTTGTATAATAATTGTTACACTGCATCTGTAATGACTACAGCTGGGCAACATTTTCCTAACAAACCACAAATAATTTGCAAAGCTTTCAGCAATCTTGGCCAACTTCTGGCTGTTTTTCAGTCAACCTGAGTCCATATTCTGGGCACAGTCCAATGCCAGACTTTGGCTTAAATTTATGCAGGGTATTTCAAGGTCACCTGGAAGTCACACCAGCTGGTTGATTTCCTGCTTACAAAGACTTTGCAAATGGAAATTGAATAGTTTCAGATGAGGTATATTTTTGAGCCCTTTCAGGATGGAGCTCAAATCCAAGACTGTTGAGTATGAACCTACAGAATATAAACCAAAGTAATAAAAACTCTCCTTCAAACCCTTTGGCACAGCAGTCCTCTGGTTCACATAGCCTCAGCTGGAATTTCTTTGCTTGTATTTAATTAGGTCTATATTTTTCAAAGGACTGTTACATGTAACTTTTTTTCTTTTGCTTGCCTTTTCACAGCAAATAAGTTTAAGCCCACAAATTCCAGACTATCCCCTGAGACAAGTGCAGTTAGCTATGAAATGGAGGAGAAAACTCCAAGTGTAACAGAATGGTCCCTGTGCCTGACATGTCTCCTTCGATTTCCATAAGTGCTTTACTTAGCTATTGGTACACAGCTGTCTAAGAAACAAGACTGTAAACAAGCCTCAGATGGCCCAGAGGCTCTAATACAATTTGAGCCATATTTTCCCCAAATGTGTTAGATATATATGTGTGTGTGTCTTTAATATGTATATACATCCATATGGGTATATATGGAGGGAAAGAAAGAGGGAGAAAGAGAGGAAAGGCATGTTCAATGATGAAGAATTATTATTTGATAATAAAATAGACCATGGACTTGGAATAACCGAATCACAGAATGGGTAAGGTTGGAAGGGAACACTGGTGGGGTCATCTGGGTCCAAGTTCCCTGCTCAGGCAGGGTCATCCTAGAGCACATGTCACAGGATTCTGGAATATCTCCAGTGACAGAGACTCCAAACCCTCTCTGGCCAATTTTTTCAGTGCTGGGTCCATATTCAGGTGGAACTTCCTGTGCATCTGTTTCTCCTGTTGCGTATTGTCCTATTGCCCTGTTCAGCACCACCAACCAGATCTTTATCCATCTTCTGACACCCTCCCTTCAGATGTTTATAGACATTGATGAGGTCCCCTCTCCGTCATCCCTTCTCCAGGCTAAACAGGCCCAGCTCCCTCAGTAAGGGAGATGTTCTCATAAGAGAGATGCTCCAATGCCCTAGTAGTCCTTGTAGCTCCATGCTGGACCCACTCCAGGAGCTTCACATCTCTCTCAAACTGAGGAATACAGAACTGGACACAGTACCCCAAAATAAAAGCACAAAAACCCATAAACCAAACTAAAGAACCAAAAAAACCCCACTCAAAACAAAACAACCCCTCAAACAAAAAAACACCAAACAAAACAAAACAAACAAGAATAACACTCCCAAACTTAAGGAAAAGTGGAAAATTTTGAGAAAACTGTCACCTATTCAGATGATATGCATTCAGAGATTTTGTCTAATTAGATAATAAATGCACAGAACTACTGACAGTTATTTGAAAATGTTATGGAGAAGTTCCAGAGATTTATACATGGTATCAATCTTCCAGCATCTGCCCCTGGTAATTACTTCTTAGTAAATGTAATTTCAAGCCTTCTACACAACAGAATGAGTTTCAA
>VXBX01008772.1:24347-68837 GCA_013400415.1 Scytalopus superciliaris | reverse complement strand
ACCCACACAGCAAGAGGAGTGGGGGCGCGGGGGGGGGGGGGGGGGGGGGGGGGTGGAATGGACACTGGACAGGACACCAAAAAACCAAACCAAACCAAAAAACCCACAAGATAAACAAAAATAATCTTCTAACCCTGTAGAAGGAATCAGATCTATGAGTAACAAACTGTGATCTTATAGAAAAACAAATCATAGCAGACAAACTTGATTGGCTTTTCTCAAGAAATCAGTGAATTAAATTAAAAAAAAAAACAATAACAGGACAGGAAACATACCTGGATTACACTAAAACACTGGCTAGAGCATCACAGTCATTAAAGTAATTTTGAACATTAAAAGTGACAGAGCAGAAACAGGCTACGGGGTCACAGAATAGAATGACAGTAGAGCAGACAGTTGGTGGGATGTATCTGAAAGAGCACAAGAATCAACAGCAGGTTGAGTCTCACCAGCCTTCCTAGCAGTGACTTGATGGAAGGAGTGAGCACAGTCTAGAAGATATCTGTGGCAAGTGATACTGCAAGCACCTGTGGACTAAAAATTCTAGCAGAAAGGTAAACTCAGCAGCTATATAGGCTGACAGCAAATAATTAACCTATGTCCTAGCTATAAAAATACAAGGCAATAAGCTGTTGTGGCATAAGCAAACATAGCATCACACTGGGAACGATAACACCTGAGCATTAATCTTATCTCTGCTGCATATTTCAGGTATGATGGTGGGCAAGGCCTCCTAACATTCTTGTGTCTCACCTATCTCTCCATCTGTTTGCCATTTAATAAATGCAAGCTCTAAATTCTTCCTAATAGAAAAGACTCCTATTCAGCATTTGTACCTCACCCAGCACAGTGGGACAAGATCTAGACCACAGCCTTTGCCAACTCTTTTCCATGCAAAAGCATGGCACCAAGGCAGTCAAAATTCACTTATGTCTGATCTAGTAAGAGAATGAATTATTGTATGATTGAACATGACACCGTATGTTCCATGAAGTAACACCCACACTTTCCCTTGTGAAGCAGCATTTATTCACCATTCATTCAAATAAGAAATGAAAAACAGATCTTGTCTAGTAGAGAAAGATGCATTTCCCTGTTTCCCATGGATTTGTATAAAAATTCCAAGGGGGATGGGATATTTATATAATAAAATAATAAAAATTATACTGTCCAGGTCTAGAATGCTAATGCGAACAGGAAAATGTGGAGAGGGTATGAAACTTCATGAATTTCACACATCGTAAGAGCTCAGTTTCCCAGGAACTGGTGATTCATTGATATTTCAAGATTTGTATTACCGTATGTTCACCTTGCCTTATGTCTCCACCAGAGGATCAACCTACTTGCTTTTTTCAGTCTTCCTCCCTAGACCATCTCTGCATCCACCACAGCCATCAACAAGATTCAAGGCTTAGAGGATCTCAGAGTTCAGTCTTTGTACTCCAAATAGACTCTTATCCATAATCTCCATGAGTTCATACAGGAGCAGAGACCCTTGGAAGTATGTGCACAAGTAAACAGCACAATACCATTTAAAAAATAACTTTTACAGACTAACGTGAACTCCTTGAGCCTAAAGCAGAATAAATACAGACAGTACATCTATTAGCTGCAAATGAATAAAACATTATTTATAAAATGGGTAATTTAGATCTGATTAATGTTTATAAATGTGTTTACATAAGAATCCAATATTAACCTATAGCTTTAAAGGGTTTAATTAGCCTTGGAATATTGTCTCAGTGTACAATGAAAAATAACTAATTCACAAAGGAAATGCAAAGAAAATCTGCAAGCGCAAATGAGGTCAATTAATTAAGCAATTTGCATAAATTTGAATGGTTATTTTCAGGGCATTTTTGACATTTTGCACTTCCTATTCCCATCACACCAGCAAAAATAGTCTTCTGTCACCCTATTTATATGATACATCAATCATCTCATGGGATCACAGAATACCAGCACACACACAGTATAACAGCTTCCACACACAAGCTTTCTGAGCCGTGCAGAATGTAGCATCCCTTTTCCAGCTGTACTATCTTATCACCAGCAGATGCATTTGCAGGCTGTTATAGCTTCATTCTTACCTCCAAATGGTGGGAAAAAAATATGAAATATTACTTCATCTCCATTACATTTTTACATCCTGAATACCAAACAGATGGTAACAATTACAGATGGGAGTATATTTCTCACACAAGAAGCCAAATGCAGCACAGCTCACCAATTGAAATCTGGAACGAGCCTCTTAATGAATTTAGTTTAACCAGATTTAAACCGGTGAAAAACTGTAGAGGAATTTGGGCTAACAGTGACATATTCCTTTGGTTACCCAGCAGCAACCTCCTCTTAATACAGCTGTGTCCACACAGATGCTTTGGTTCCTTCTAACAACCAAGGCAAATTTCCTAGCTTGGATGTAAGAGGAAACCAATTTTCTTCAGAATGGAGATCCTCTTGTGGCAATTCCAGTGTATACTTATTTCCCAGAGTAGTGCCTTGCAGGAGTAAAACGCTGTAGTACAACCTGGTTTTCTCTCTGTTGACTGAGCTGTGTCTCTACCAGTATGATGTTCTGATTCAAGAGTTGATGGTGTGTTTAGTGCTGCTTCCCAGCATCACTGAAACTTCAGGTCACCAGAGTGTCATCAGTTCAGGATCAGAAGCTAAAGCTGAAACCATTGAAACAGTCACCTCTCTCCTTTGGTTTGCAACTCCACAGCCTCTCTCACATGTGTATCCTTCTGATTAATGACTGCTTTTTTAAGATTAACATGGGAACATTATCCAAGCCTGTCAAATAAACCAAATTCCACAAATTGATATTTTACTATAATGCAGTATTGCACCTGGTCTGACAGGCCCAGGAGTTGGACTCCATGATCCTGATGCATCCCTTCCAATGGTAAAATGTATTGCAAAAATATTATAGAATCATAGAATATGCTAAGTCCCAGTAAAAGGACTGTACTATTGACTCCCTCAGTGATTAATTTACTGAGTCCTTTTATTTTGTCCCACTTGTTTAATATAACCACGAGAATTTTTCAATGGTGTGTTTATTTATCTAGCAATTCTTAGGCCAAAATTTCAAGTAATGCAAACAAGCATTTGCTTAACTGAAAACAATTAAATAAAACTGCCTGATACCAGCTGAGAATCAGATTTTGTATATCATATATGTCAAGTGTTAGCATGGAACTAAGAATACAAATTAAATATACCTAAGGTAACCTGTAAGAAATATTTTTAGTTTGCTTCATTTTGTATCACTCAGAGATATCTGAGATTTTTAAAAATATCCATTTCAAAATGGATGTTAACATGAAAAACTTGAAATGTGTGCACTGAAATCTGTAAAATTTTCAGGGGTTGAGAGAAAGCATTTGAACTGTTTCATGATGCTTGATTTGATTTTTATTCTTTTTAATGAACACAGTTCTCTGCCTGTAGATCCATATATATCTCAAAATAAAAATAAAAAACAAACCAAAACAAAACAAAGGAACACTTTAACTCCAATAACATCAAAAGCATTTATTTAGAAAATGTCATTTTCATCCATTTCAACATTTGTTCCCTTGCTTTTTTTGCCAGACTAACCCTTCTCCTACAAACATTTGTGATCTAATCATTGCAGTACCATCAAGGAGATAAATTTGTTTCTCTGACTTGCTGCTTTTCTTCTCTTACAAGCAATTGCAAAATTCTTACGAACAACCCAGCAAGTAAACTTTCACTTAATGCCTTGCCAGCCCATTTTGCCTTCTTTATGCTGCTATGTACAACTAACTCTCTCAGGTATATTATTTTAATAGTTAAAAAATAATAGCAGCAGAAGTTACTTCCCCAACTTCCACACACCGCTGGTTCCTTGATAGAGACTGCTTGTTCAGCACCCACGATGTTTCCATCTGTCTCAATTTCAACTTAATCATGTAGAAAGCAGAACTTCCAGGGAGCTTAAAAGAAAAGATGTATTAAGAAAAGAAGATGTGATCAAGACAACCAACAGCTGGTCAAATGCCAGAGAAGATCTATGAGATGAGGACACATTTTTCCCATACTTTGTCTGCTCCTCCTTAGCTTGAGGGCTGAGTCTGTTTTGGTTTAAATTGCCCAGCAAGACCTATTTTATGACACCATGGATGACTGAAATCAGAATTTCCTCATCTTAATGACTTCATCATCAAGTAGAAATCCTTTTGACCCAGTGATAAACATGAAAAAAAGAACACCCTTGCAGTACTCCCAACAATTTGGAATTGAAATTATTCACCAGGGGTGCAAGCGTCTTGTTGAACCCAGAATTTACACACACTTTGGGTTAGTGCTTGAAGTGCTAAGTCTATGATTATGGTACTTATTGTACTATTTTCCCACCCTCTTTCATGACAAACCTGGAGGGAAAAGCAACAACAATAATAAAAATAAAAAAATATTTTACAAGATGTAATAGCATGACCTTCCCACATGTAATTCAATGTACATTTTTATCTGAGGCATTTAAAAGATGCAATATATGGTATAAAGTTTACAGCCCTATGGGAATTACTCCTTGACTCCTCTCAGGAAATAAAGCTGAAGGGGATGGTTGGTGAGCTAAAATTCAACTGCTCTGTGGAGACAAATGGATATTCCAGGCTTGCCTTTTCAGGACAAAGGCAACACTTTTATCTGTTGCACCGTTTGAAGCAAAAATTGCTGACATCTAAGATAGAGGATTAAGATTTAAAGGACATAAAGGCTTTCTGGAGGAGTTAGTCAAGAAGGACAACTTAAAATTGTCTAAGCTATCTGCCTATCTTTGGCCATTCTTATGCCCTTAAAGCCCATGCTAGTCATTTTTTGAAGTGTGAGGATCAATAAGCCACAGAATCTTGCAATATATGATCTCCATTCTGGCACAAGCATCTCAAACAACACACAGACCTCTCTACAAAAGTGATCACCATCTCTGTGCTGTGTTCTCCTTGTTCCCTCAGACATATCTCCTCCATGGTATTCACTCTCCTTCCATATTCCCTCCTGTCCCAAAATAAGTGGAATTAACAGTAAGTTAGTATTTTTCAGAAATAGGTGCCATACTTCCAGAGTATGATTCTTGCTCCTGGGCATCCAGTGGCAGATCCAAGCCCTGACTACACATAGAATAAACATGTCTGCTAGCAAAGGTGCAAACTGCTGCACCTGCTCATGCTGGAAAATATATCAGAGCACTGCTAAGCACTGATGGCTGGGGCAGACATAGTTTCAGGCAAGGATATAGAGATTTATATAGAATTTGGCAAAAGTGATTTTGGACTGTAAAGGGTTTAAATGCACATACTACCAAGTTTTCCTTCAAATTCTCTGCAGACTCTCCAGCTGTGTCTTAACTGATAAATCAGAGGCAGGGCAGAATTCTGAGCACTGTCCTGAGAATGTCACTACAGATTAATTGCTAGCATAGTTCCTGGAATGGGTTTTGCTCCAGGCAAAGCTCAGGTATGTTTTGGGATTTGTTGCAATAGGCTGTATGGATGAGACTACGCTGTTCTGAAGGGGGAGAAAATTAACTGTATGAATGTGAACAGAGCTATGTCACTTGCCTTCGGATCCAGAAAACAAGCCCTTTCCCAGACTGTCTGCCCTTTTGACAGAGATATCCTCAGTGTAGTGAAAAAAATATATAGCTTGAGATTTTACTGATTTCTTGATAGTGTCAGTGGGCTGTTCAGGGCCAGGGTTCACAAACCTAATACCTCCTCACCCACTTTGGAACCTGGGACAGTTCATGCCCAAAACTGTGCCCAAAACTGGAATTAGGTTTTGTTTTGCTGAGTTGATTCACTCCAAAAGAAAACTCAGAAGATAAAAATTGGAGGATCAGTTGGTCCCAGGTGTCAGATTGCCCTGGTGAAATGTTTATTTAGCTGTAAAAACCCAGTGGATCCTTAACTAGTATAAATTTGTTCTATTACTATCAAAAAAGCATGAGTTATCTCCAAGAGCAACGAACTAAGACAGAGGCAGCAGGGCTGTTACATGAGAACGTGGCAGGGATTACTCCTGGCCTTTCCCCATATAAAGTGAGATGGGTTTTGGGGAAGCCATAAAGCCTTCCAAACCCAGGAATAAGCCCACAAGAAAAGGAGAAGAAGAAGCCCCGAGTCAAATACACAGATGATGAAAACTGGAGAGGGCAGCAGCATTAAAAAGAAATACAGAGTTTACCAGTAATCCTGCCTAACTCCACCAGATTGCCTCCAGTAGTCATGGCTCAAAAGAAATCGAAGATGACTGCATTGTCTGAGGGCTTGATCTAAGGTCCTTTCTCTCACAAAGCTTCATGCAGAGCTGAGAGAAAGTGGTGAAATCTTCTATAAAAAATAAGATAGACTCTCTTGCCTTCACGCTAAAATTCTTTGATAAAAGGGACTCCTGAAGTGTGTTTCAATACTTTAACCTGAACAGTGGCTAAGCATGAAATAGATGTTATTGGACTAACAGCTTCTGGGTGACTGTTCAGAGGTAATGGAATAACCAAATGCATTGGGAAGAAAAATAAAATTGCTGAGATAAGTGAGTTTGGGATGATTTATGAGTGAATTCCTGGGTTTTCAGCAGGACTGGGGAGTTTCATAAAGGTCTCTATGAAGGTTGTAAGTGTTTGCATCTATTTATAATGCAAATTAGAGAAATAATACTGAGAGGAGAAGAAATGTACATTTCTTAATTAGAAATTTATGGAAGTTTTCCCCGCAATGCAAAGAATTATTTTTACCTGGAAGGTATTTGTAATAGTGCAGGGACTCAGTGCTATCTTGTAGCTGATTTTGTTGTGCTTAAACCACCTTTGTTATAAGCTGCTACATCAGGTGACCTCTAAAATATGAAAACAATCACTCTTCACTAGATTTTCTAAGTCTCAGCTCTGGCAGACAGACCCATCAGCCTCAGGTGCTACTCCAGCCATCTCCCCATGCTTTAATCATTTCAACCTCTGCTTGAATTGTAAGCCTGAGAACACCAGAATGCCTCCTGGCTGGTGGCAGCCAGACTGACTTCGTGAAGTCTGGAAGAAGACAAGAAGCTGGTTAAGCTTGTGAGCTCAAATTAAATGGCTGACAGTGAAACCTGCTAACACTGCTCCCTAGAAAAGCATGAGAGGTTTTTGAATAGTAGCTAGACCTGACAGCTCCTTACAGATTTGCTACTTGTCTTTGCAAAGGGGGAAAAAAAAAAAAAAAAAAAACAACACAAAAACAAACCTTACAACAATCCCTTTTCCAAGCAGTGCTAGGTTTGATACTGGCTTTTATTGTTTACTAAAGAATCTTTAAAAACTCCTCATGAGGGCCATTATTAAATGTCTTTTGGTAACACTGTCTGAACACTGCAGTTTCCAAAGGTATTTGGCAAGGGCCAGTAACAAACACATTTGATGAATTTAATTTGCTGTGGAACAAGAGGGAACATTTTGACACTGAGATTTCCTGAGCCAGAGATGGAGGGTTTGTTTTTGAGAGTTTTGATGAGATTTTCTTCCCTTCCTTAATTTTTTGACTTATTTTTTGGTCACATGAAAGCTTTTGGCTTCTGCATCATCAACTTTAACAGATGATCTGTTTGCAATAGTAGACACAATGAACTATCACTTCCTATTTATCCTCTCCAGGCCAGTCACAACCATACAGAAATAAAAATCTCTGCTGTTCAATCATCGCCTTGCAAAATCATTCAGCTCTTTTTCTCTTAAAATCTGCAGCTGGCTGTTTGCAGAGAAATTATACTGGGCTACAAAGACCAAAGAGTGAGGTTTATGCTCACATGTAACACAAAACTGTTAACCCTCTCTATACCAGTGCTGAGCTGTAAATATGGATAGCTGTAAAATATCCTGCAGGTTACGGCACCACTCCCTATAGCAAAGGAATCTACAACCCTCTTCCTTGGTTGCAGATTCCTTCTGTGATCTTCAGCTACAAGGACCTCACAAAGGAGGCATCAATAGCCTTTTGGAGACACAGTCAGGTTCTCCACTAATATAAACTAACACTGCGGCACCACAATTTAAACCAGAGTTCCTGTTTCATTTTAAACCATGGGGCAAATTAGGAGCTTATGAAATCACTCCTGAAGTTAATTAAAGTCACACACCACCACCCATCCCCCCCCAAGCCTTCCCCCCACCCAGCATTTGTTCATCATTCTCTACCTAATGTTGCTTTTGGGCATGTAATCCACTGGGGAAGATCACAGGTCACTGCCTGGCTGCAGTTAAAGGTCATTCTTCTTTCTTCAAAGTTGTGTTTTTGTTGGGATTCCTCTGCTGGATTTTCTGTTATTTAATAATAATTATTAAACTGCAGCATAACCTACTAAAACCTTTAGCTGGGAAATTGCTGATGACACTTCATGGCTTCTTTATTAACTTTTAGATCAAGTGCCCAGCCAGGCAACTATCTGAGCTATGCTGTAAATCCTACCTGATAACCCTGAATGCAGTGTATTTCCTAGCATTAATTTAACCTTGTCTTTACAAGGGATTAATGTGCATAGACTCACTTCAAGATCTGCCTCCACAGATGAATAATTTAAGGGACTCTTCATTGGATCCCTGAAACGTTTCTGATCAGCCCAAGTAGGAGCTGAAGCCATGAGCCACATCTGTATGTAGTTTAAAGCTTGGGTTTTTTCAGAGTTCAGCATTGCAGACAATGTCATCAGATTTCTAAGCAAAGCATAAGAAACAGGCTGAAAATAAGAATGTCAAAGTCACTACCTCTTGCATCAGCCTTCTCTGAGACTTGATATTGTTGAAGCCTCATAAATAAAAGAAGGGTGACATTCCAGTATAATGGGGATATATTTCATAAGTCACACTTTAAAAGCATGTTTCTCCTTTGTAAACAAAGCTAGTCTCCACTTCAGTATGTTTCATTTTCATCCCCAAATGAAAGATTTCATGATTTTTCCTTAATACTCATTCTGAAGAAGAGTTCAGATTCATTGAAGGTAAAAATGAAGAAGAAACAAAAGAGGAGGGAGAAAAAGAAAGACAATGTGAGCAAGGTGATATGTACACACAATTTTATTTGGCTGAATCTGGAACAGCCACAGTGCTCCTGCACTAAAGCTACAGGAGATTTATCCTGGTGATCTGCCATGAGCAACCACTGCACTATCAAAGCTGTTATCGCACACCTGCAGTACTTTCTAATTCAATGGTGCCCAAGCAGCACTGCACATCCATAGCACTGTCTCCTTTTGCATGTTACATTTGCAGTTTAGGATGGAAATATTTAAATAGCAAACCTCAAACTGAAAAAAAAAAATAAAATTAGGGATAGTCTTTATAAGATGAAGACTGCACAGAAACTGGAGATTAATTTTCCCTGGTGTTTGCAATGTATTTTTTCATTATTGTTTCCAGAAGGTTATATATTCTGTTTTAATCACAGAAATCTTTGAAACATTCCCACAGTTTAGTAGGTTTCCTTCTTTCATTCACAGCTCTAATATATTTCGGGGCCACTTTACATTCCCTTTGACAGGTTTGACAGAAGACTGATATTGTATTGTTGAGGTTTTTTTCATCCTCCTTATGTCATGATTAAAAATTAACATCATATTAACTAGCTCAGATGAGGCATGTTTTTATCACAATAAATCTTTTCGCATGGATGGGAAAACATGTTTGGCTAATAAAATAACCCCAAAAATGTTCATCAATACTGCAGTCAGAGAACTTCTTTAGCACTCATTTGAAACAAACTTGAATTCTGAAGCCTTTGGAAAAGACTGTTTACAAAAGATGGGAAAACACCTTGTAACAGTAGTTTTAAGCAGCTGTATTTTAAAGGTCTTATTTTTTCAAACCTATACTTATCTGTGTATACTTACCTTGCATACATTATGCAACACCAGTAATGAAGGCTTATTTTTTAACAAATCCAACAAGTGGTAACCAAAAGGGTTTTAATCCACAGATAAAATCCAAATCCATTAAACAAAGTTTATATGGAGGATAGTATTTCTTTTTTATTTGCTTTCTGAACTTACTGCTATATATTATGTGGGGAAAAAAGAAGACACTTTTAAATTCATATCTTTTTTCGTGTCTGAAACAGAAATAGTAGAATTCAGGTTGAGCATAGGTTTAGATTCTTAATCGGATCAACAGACTGACATAAATATGGTTGGTACTTAATCAGAAAGAAATATTCTTGAGCATGGTAGAGTGACAGATGGAGAAAAAGGGATTTTCTTAGAACTTTTAACTACAAGCAAAAATGAAATCTAAAATGGTAGATCTTCAGAACTACAAAATTCCTGTAAAATATCTCAGAGGAGTAATCAGGTAATGTGTACATTTGTGGGAGACAGAGCGTATGCATATTGGTTCTTTTTAAAATCAATAGTCAATATTTAAAGGCATTAATATAAAACTGGAAATATACATTCAAGCCTTTCATGACTCAGAAACATAAGGGTGCTACATATTAAAAGTAAGGCTCTAAAATTCTCCTGGAAAGAAAAATCCTTCTTTATTCTTCTATATGTTAAGAATCTTAATTTTATCCTAGACAGGAAGGGGCATTTCATAAAATTTGAAAAAAACCCCCAGTTATACACAGGTAAAATCAGCTCCTGTGCACCTCCAACAACAACTTACAGCATTAGATCATAGACCCAGGGGAATAATTTCACAAGCTGGTAGAAATAAAGATCTGTTAGTCTCCACTGACCCAGGCAGTGAAGTGGGACATAAACCAAGCTTTGCCAATGTGTACGTCATTACAATTTGCTTGCAATTTTTTTAATCCCTGATTTGGAAGTGTCAGCAGACTGATGGGGGGGAAGGAATAGTTATTCTAATGAGATTTCTACTGTAAAGTAGAGTTGGAAAGTGTGCAATTAACAGTGTGCATTTGCGTTATTTTTTTCTGAAGGATGGGACTTGGGCAAAAAAAAGAAAAACAATCAACACAAATAAATGAAAAAACAGTCAAACAAAGACCTACAAAGACATGAAAATCAAGACCTGAATGGTATCTTAAACAGATGTTAATTACTGAAAAACACAAAAGTATTCAAACACCATATAAAGTTTGCATACTAGCCATAGTCATAAGTGTTTTTTTCCACTCTACCCGCATTCAAAATTCTATTATAGGAGTTAAGGTTCATCCCTAAAACTGGGTCACACTATTTCTGACCATGCTTCATTACTTCTGGGCTCTGCTGAATTAGGACCTAAGTAATTTGGACATACCTTCGTTATATTTTGATCTATCTAATTATCCCCTCCTCATTAACAGAAGTAATACAAGTCTACCACTTTTGCTTTACCAAATTAATGACAGTATTCTGCTTCTTGGCCCTTGAAAGTGTCAGGGTGTAAAAATATCAAATAAGCACTCACCCTTGATAATTACTTTCTCTGTTTTATGGGTAAAATGTAACACCAACACAATGCCATTTCATCTGACAAGTTAAAAGTAATAGAAATAGCTTTCTATTGATTCCCCTCTCCCAAATGATAAAGACATACCTCTAATAAGTACATCACAGAATGGTTGTCAATTTGGGTCTACAGAAATATCTTACCTCTAATGCTGTTAATTAAATGCAAAATATATTATATAGCTCTCTCTATATTAAAAGCCTTCAATGAGGTCTCTCTGGAGCCCTCTTCTCTTCAGGCTTGACCCTAACTCTCCAAAGCTGTCTTCACAGGGAGGTGTTCCAATTCACTCTGTGGCCCACTGGTAGACTCACTCTGGCTGATGCCCATTTTTCTTGACCTGCATTAAATACTCCAAGTGGGGGTTTCATGAGAGTGGAGTAGAATGAGAGAATAACTCCCCTGGATCTGCTGGTCATGTTCTTTTTGATGCAGCCCAGAATGTGACAGTTTTTCTGGGCTGGGAAAAAAAGCATTTTTAACCCATGTCTAATTTTTTATCTACAAATATCTCCAAGTCCTCCTTTGCAGGGGTGCTCTCAATCCATTCCTCACCCAGACTACACTGACACTGGGGATTGCCTCAACCCAGGTGCAGCACCATGAATTAGCTTTTTTAAACTGCATGAAGTTCACCTGGGCACACCCTTCAAGCCTGTCAAGGCTCTTCTGGATGGAATTCCTTGCCTCAAGCAAACCAACCACACCACTTAGTTTGGTGTAATCTGCACACTTCCTGAAGGTGCACTCAATCCCACTGTCTATGTCATTGATGAAGATATTAAATATTTTTTTTCCCGATATGGAACCCTGAGGGACACCGGTTGTTGCTGATCTTGACTGGGACATTGAGCTTCTGATTGACACAGTTTGGATGCAGCAATCCAGCCAATTCCTTCTTTACTTAACAGTCCATTCATCAAACCCATATCTCTCCAATTTAGAAGCAAGAATGTTGTGGGGGACCACATCAAAGACCTTGCGGTATTCCAGGCAGATTACATCCATACCTCTTCCCCTGTTCATTGATGCAGTCACTCACAGAGGAGGCCATCAGATTAGTCAGACATGTTGCCCTCGGTGAAGTCATATTGACTGTCTCTAATCACTTTCTTGTCTTCCAAATGTTCCAACATGTCTTCCAGGAGGATCTGTTCCATGATCCTGGACATGGAGGTAAGGCTGCCTGATTAGTAGTTCCCAGGCTCTTCCTTTTGAATATTTTTGAAAATGGGCACCTTGTTTCCCTTTTTCCAGTAAATGAGCCTTCACCTGACTGCCACTGCTTTTGAAATATGATGGAGACTGACTTGGCAACTACAACAGGACCTTGAGGTGCACCTCATCAGGTCCCACATCTCCTGAGAGTGCTTAAATTATAGCCTTCATGCTTTGATTTACCCCTGTCAAAAGGGAAAATTCTAAAGGGCTCCTTGCCCCAGGCAGACTGAAAAGCATTTGCTTTTTAAATAACTGAATGTTACACAAGGAAGTTAAAACCCATTTGATATATTGCATTTGTCAGCTTATTTATCATAGCACAAGTAAATCAATGTAGTAGTCATTCAATTAACACGATACTGAAATTATCAAATGTTATGATTGTCATCAAATATATCACATTATTCATAAGAATCAGTTTCTACAGCTATGAAACCTCTTAACATTATCAATCAGTACCTAATGCTGATAATAGCAGGAATTAAAGGGATAGAGTTATAGACTTCAAAATCAATAGGACTCATCAGATTTCATAATACTAAATGCAAGTTAATCGAGTCAAATTCAATATCTCATTTTTAAGAATAAGGTCATCTCATTTTGCTAGACCAAGACTTAAGCAAGCCTTTGCCCAATCTGTTCTGTCTCAGTGTGTCCCCAGTTCTTTCTAGTTTTGAATGCAACAAGGAGATACATTGTGTGCTGAAAAGACTGCATGGCTGAAAAATATATTTTCTTTAATTTCCATGTAAAATATCAGCTGGAAAAAGCCTAAAATATTTGCTTTATTTTGTGTTGTTTTACAAAATCCAGGAGAAGTGGAGGAAAAATTGTTTAGAAAAACATTGAATGACTATAACATCTTTATGACTTAAATCTAAAACAGGCATAGCAAATTTTCAGTATTACACAAAAGGCAATGAAATTATATGTACACAGGATTGTAAAAAGATTGTATCCAATATATCCCTTCTGAGCTGTATGTTCCTGTAGCCCGCAAGAAGTAATGATATGTTTAAAGTCACAACTATTTACATTCCTAAACAAGTGTAGATGTGCATGCAGGTTTTTCTTTCCAGTCCATTGCTCTCAGGTCTGGTATTTTACCTTGATGCTCTCTCCTCATAGTGAACAGAAAACATATTTTCTGCATGAAACTGTAGAGATTCAAGGCATTGTCTAGTCACAAGTATGCAAGGCAGAGGAAATATAAAGAGTTCTTGGCCAAAGCCCTGCAGTACTGAATAATAAAGCTAACTGCAGAAGAATCTTCACAAAACCAACATACCACATGTATCTAAAATGGAAAAGAAATCAGACACACAACCAGTAAACAATATTTTCAACTGCTCAGACTATGGGAGGCAACTCTGACACATCTCACTTTTCTAAGGGCAAGTGCATAGAAAAAAATTATTTTTAGCTGATTTAAGGAAAAAAAAAGTTATTAAATGAACTCCATAGAATTAAATATTTTATCTTGGACAAACTGCATGGAAAAAAATGGATGTATTTACTTTCCCAGTAGAAAAATAAATTTTTAAAAAAGTAAGGTAAATAATTAAATTTCATAGTAAAATAGTAAATGAAAATCACCTGTAAAATCTGAATTTTCACAGAGAATATTTTAATTGTTACTTAATACTTCTTATTGGCACTTCACATTTTTCAATTATGACACTTATTTTCTGGTTTACAAAAGAACTTAGAGCCAAAAAAAAAACTAGATCAGAAGAACAGCTGAGAAATCTGTACGACCAAAATTTTCTTAAACAAAAAGCTTGATTTATTTTGTTAGCAGGACTATAGCATTCAGATACCAGAAGTACTAAAACAAAAAAATAACCTCTGCAACTGTTTGTCATATAAAAATTTGAGCATCAGTTCCATTGCCTGGGAAAAAAAAAAAAAAAAAAGGGCATCCAGTGCTGGTTAATGTGGTTGAGTATCCAAAATAATCACAAAGCAGTTGAGTATAACACAAGAACTGATAGAGATTAGCACCTTTTTTTGATTGGTAGTTGGGGATCAAGCAGCATACCCTATAATATTATATAACATAATAAAATAAAACATGACATTGTGATATAATATAAATAATAGATAATATAATAATATAAGACAATATTTTATTGTATCACAATATTCTTTGCAAAACTGACATGTCCATGGGGGATATTTTGATATTTGCTGATTGTCTTTTTTATGCATTTAAAGAACCTTAGATGTCTCCATTTTAGAAAACACCCTTGGGCTGCCTCAAATGACCACAGAGGCCAGTCAATAAATTGGTCCCTTTCTACCACTCTGCATTGAACAAAACCAAATGTAGCTGAAATAACTTACACTTTTTTGCACATTCATTTTTGTTTTCTGTCTCTGTGTTTCTGTTTTAATAAGTCATCAACTCCATTATTTTTGTTCTCTCCTGGAAGACCTCTTGTAGAAGGGGTCTCACTCCCTGTTCAGTTGATACTACTGGGGTCCTCTGTAAACAGAAATACAAATAACTGTTTGATGATCAGAATCAGTCTCCAAAAGCACTTAACTCAAAAGGAACTCCCTTTAGGCAATGTAGACCTATTTTAGGCATCTAAATGCCAATTTATCTATACTAATGTCAACTGTAAAGTGAACTGGGCTACTGTGTTTTGAATACATGAATGCAGTTCTTTGTGCATTGTAAATATATGGTTTCAGTCCCTTTCAGAAGAATATCTCCTGAGAGATAGGTTTTGTGTACATGCTGGCTTTTGTTTGAGTCCATTACAACCCTCCAGATTTTTTTTTTCCACCTTTTTAAAGGCTTTTTCATGAGTTTTTAAAAGCCTTGTAGTTACTCTTCAATAACTGGAAACAACTCAGAATTTCTAATTGCCTATTAAGGGAGGTCAGAAATGCTTGTACTGCGAAGAAGTTCAGATCCAAGGGAGATTATGTTATTACATTATTTTTTGATTGTTACTTCTGCAAATGGGCAGATTTCTTAGAATAACATGACTATAATTGTGCATTTGTTTGGGGGGATTTTTTCAATGGTAGTGATATTCATCTCACACTAGCCAAAAATACCAACACACAACATCAAGATGTGCATGGGAAGTTGTAACCATGAACAGACCCTCAGCTAACAAACTGTGTTAGGTTTGTGTTGGTTCCACAAAGCTCATATGTTTCTCCATCACACTCCTGGATGAAGGCTGGGAGGGAACAAGGATGCAGAAACAGCAGCAGTTCCTGAAATATTTTGAATGTTGTTGTTACATTTTGGTAGTTGAGGGAAAAGTGTTTCACCATAGCCTTTTGAAGGTCAGATTGTGGGTGAAAGCAAACTGGATTATGTTTAGCCTAGGAATGCTGATTTTGACTGTTTCGAGTAAACTAGCAGAGGATTTAGTAGGTACAACATCCAAGGTTCAGTCATGTTTTTCAGTGAGGCTTGCAGACTAACAGTAGTCTGAAATACCTGAATCCTTCTTGCATTGCAATTACCGAACAAATTAGAGCTACAAATCTTCAGTTTCAGATTATTCTGTTTCTAATCCTCACATCATTGAACCAATTGCTGAGTAAAGCAAGGAAATATGTGTGAGGAAAAAAATATCTAAGTGAAATATCTTTACAGACATGATAAACTGTGTTATCTGAGTACTTTAAAATAGTTAATGGACTTATCTTGACAGCTTCATTGTAAAGTAGGGAAGTGATACAAATTTTAAGCATAAAGACCTAAAATACAGGAAGGCCAAGTGTCAATATAAAAACCAAACCAACAAATAAAAATACTACAAAAAACTCCAAACAAACAAGCAAAAATCCCCCACATAAACAGGAAATAAAGAACTGAACAAAAAAAACTCTAAAATAAATATACCTCAGGCACTGATCTTTCTAGACTGCTGCTCTGAATTTTGTATTCTGTGCTTAACGTGTATGTTTGGGACATTTTGGAGACCAAAAAATATCCAGATAACTTAAAGTCATACTCTTTCCATTATGTGGACTGAATTAAAAAAGCATCTTAGCTCTCCTTGGCTTTAGGCACTAAATAACTGCTGTCTGATCCTGTACCTGCAAGTACTTGTCATACTCTGGGTCTTTGCAGAAGGAGCTGTTTATTTGGTATTTGCACAGACCAAACATAGCAAAGTCCTGCTCTTAGTGACTCAGCTTTCTTGACCCTAAAGCTGTAGCAGTAAAAGGACCTTCTGAACAACAAAACAGCTGCAGAAATCAGGCAGAAGTATGTGCTAGTAAAGAAAAAATTGCACATGAACACAGGACAGTCATGATCTGACTACAGTCCGTACTAGTCCAGGATATGTTTCTGTGAGAGACAAATTATAAGTAAACACTGAGAAAGCAAAAGGTTAATCTAATAATATTTATTTTTTATTTTTTCACCCTTATTGTTTCATCCATTAAAAAAAAAGTTCAATAATCTGTTGCTTGTTTAAACATCCATTTATTGCAAGTTTTTGGGTTTTTTTTAATATACAAAATACTGGACTTTGAAGATATTTGAATATTGTTACATACATGATTAAGATTTTATGTAATATCCAAATCTACAAAATTCATGGTAATCTATATGCATATATACAAGGAAGTAAAAGCATTTTTAAAGGAGAAAAATAAGTAAGCAAGTAACATTAGCTACTAATGGTGCATGAAAGCTAGTGAAGTACCCACTTTCCTATTGAGAAATCTTTTACATATTATCAAAGGACTGTGCCCAGCAAACATCTCAGCTATTGAGCATCCCATGTCAGTGCAGTCTCATTGATTTTGGTAGGATTTTGTGTTACTGGATCCAGGCGTGGAATTGAAGCCAACGTCAGCCCAGAGGGAACATTGATCCGTGATCATATGGTGAGTCCTGTGTCTCTCTGCTATTGAATCACATCGTGTTTGAAAGTCATTGAATTAAAATGAATATGTCTGCAAATAAATGTGAGGTTTTTGCAAACCTCAGCACAAAGCGTGTTGAGTCACTCCCTGAATGATTCAGACAAAATTTATAAATGACAGGGTCACACAATCCATGGAGGTTGTAATTAAAAGTATGCAGGTGCATGAATATGGGTGCATTTTTCTTGGATGTGTTTCAGAGTCCCATAAAGCCTCAGACATTACTAGAGATGTGCCGAATTAACCATAAATAATTCAGGTAGCCTGAGAACCACTGCATCTGCTATTTTGCAGAGAATCCGCATGTATTGCTATTAGCTTTCCTTCTACTCACTGTGATTATTTTTGAAACAGCTCCTTGCTATTTAAATGTGCATCAAGTATTGGAAAGAAAAGTTCTTAAAAAAATAAAATATCCAGATGTGCTGTGTCAGGTTTCTCCAGGTTATGTCAATACATTATTTTGGGGTCATGGACTGATGTTATATGATTCTAAATGTCAAACATGAGAAAAAACTTAATTACTTCTAGCTTTGGTTAGACAGATCTGTTCTTTTACATTAAATTCTGTCTAAATTTTTGATTGCTTTACAGAAGATCATGCCCCTAATAAAAGCGTTTCTCCTTCTGCAGTTTGACATTACTCTATTCCTTTTTATTTTCTTCCCTTTGGTAAAACTGATTCATGCAGCACATTTGGTTCTCATATGGTCTTAGTTATCCTAGAAGTATCATAAATGCAGGAATTCAGTTAAAATTAAAAAAAAAAAAGAGCAAAATTTTAAAAAAACCCCTGAAAGTGGAGCTGATGATTTTGATCTGAGTTCAACTGTATGATTTGTAGTCTCTTGAATAAGGATGGGTTAGGTGTGTTTTGGATCAAATATCTCCTCTGAAAGGTACAGATTTGTGTCAATCAGAAGCCATCAAAAAGTAACTTAATGCTTTTTCTTTAAAGACTTTGAAAATAGAAATGATTTTTTTTCCTGAAATTATTTTTGCAAATGCACTTGTGAAGGTAATTTGAGGCAAAAAATTGCTTTTGTTCTTTTGCAAATCTTGAAATAAAATGTATTTTTACTTAATGATAAAATATCTTTACTTTTGAGAAAAGTAACATAGTTTGTTCAGATGACAAATTTTTTTTACAGAGCTCACACAAAACCAAGATTTAATTATTCACTCATCTCTACTCCTGAATTTAAACAAGATTCCTAAGGGCTTTGTATAGCCTAAATAGCTTTTTGACTCCTTTTTTCAATGACATTTTTTTCACTTATAAGGCTGCTTTATATTTCAGGAGAGGAAGATGATCTTGAGATGACACTCCACAGTAGACTACAGTGATCTTTATTCAAGTCCCAAGGTGGTCTTGAGGTGGTTTTGCATTCTTGTGGTTGTACAATACCCACCAAAATATGGCTTATTCACTTGAATTATTGCACATCAGCTGAAGGTTGCTGCCTTTCACAGGTCAGGCCAAGCAGCTGAAGTTGACAGTCTGACTCACAAACTGGTTTTAAAATGAGGCAGCGAAGGAGTCCCTGCTGTGAGGATGAAAAGGAACTCTGGCGTACTTCAAAGCACAAGTAGAATGACACACTGCAGCCCCTAAGGAATCGTTTTATTATCAACAGCTATACACTACATCAAACATGTTTACTATAAGTAAGCAAAATTGCAGTTGAAGGAGATTTGATCACTGAAGGAAATATTAGGTTCTTGTGTTGCTTCTGAGGTCCCAATGTTGCTCCTTAATGATGTTTTAGACCTCATTTTCCACTGTTTGTTCCTCTCTGTGTCCAAATCTTATCACCACTCTGTTTAAATTCTTATGTACTCTGCCAAAGTAATTTATTTTATCAAGTCAGAGTTGGGGGTTTAATGACTGTCATAGTCCTCATGTCACATTCACTCCAGCTTGTCATAGTCTTCACAACTGCCTCTGCAGTCATTACATCAGGTGCAAGGCACGTGACACATCTTTATATTTTTATGAATCTTTTCCTCAGTTCTTTACTTGCCATTTTGTTAGGCTAGGTGGTTCTTAAAGCCTCTGATATAACTGGAACAAAGTTTTTTCCATTGACTCTGTAAAGCCCATTTATTAAGCATGATATATTGTGAAAACCTTCTAGGAAGATCCACTGAACTGCCAGGATACTGCAAGGTTTGGCAGCTCTATGGGAGTCAGGATCAGCAGGGGATCCTTGAGGGACTAGAAGTTGGGATGGGAGACATTAAGGGGCAGCCCCCATCCCAGAGCATCAGGCACTGTGTAGATGTATCAGCTACGCAAAACAACAAGCAATGCCATTTTATATCAGTTGAGCAGATCTGGAAATCTCTTTCCAAAGTCCAAGATAAATAGGGAAAGGTCCAAGAATTACTTCTTTGGAAGACACTGTGGTCTCTTTCCCTGACAGAAATATTTTCTGGAAACTAAACACACGATTTTGCGTAATCTGCGCAGAATTGATTGCTGATTTTCTCTATAGTATAAAGTAGTTTTCATAGGATGTAATCTAGTGACTACCTCTCAGACTAAGTTTCCCTTCATGTTATAATAATCAGTACTATAAGTTTTTTAAACTTTTACACTTGTTTAACAATTTTGTATATAAATTAACTGCACCTGTGGATATAAAAAAAAATACATTTCAAAACACATATGTTTATCTTCAAAAGCTGAAGGGTATTACAACATTATAACGAAAATATAAAATATTATGAGTGAGATTTTATACAAAGAAATACATGACCTCTCTGGGAGAAAAAAAAAAAAAAAACCTGAATTATAGAACACAGAAACCCTTTAAAAAAAAGGCAAGAGGCTACTACTGAATATGGAATATAAGGATTTTCAAGATTGTGACTGTCAGCATCTTTATTTTGGTGAGCATTAATAGCAAAATTGCCAAAATTGCCCTGGCAATGTGAATCCCGGTAGAACTTGCAAATCTTGAATCAGAATTAATTTCCTTTTGTCTTTGCTGTAATAATGAATACATATGGAAATAAATCTCTTATTTCTGTTTTCTTGAAGTCTTTGAAGATTGTTGAGAGGAGATTTTTAGCTGGATGGCAGAGGTAAGAACATGTGCAGCCCGTAGTTCTATGCTGCAGATTTTTATTTGTGTCTGTTCTGGAGCGGGCAGAGGTCATCGGCATTGAGGCCGTGCTGCTGAGAACGCAGCTGCGCTGGGCAGGGCACATCTCCAGGATGGAGGATCACCGCCTCCCTAAGATTGTGCTCTATGGTGAGCTTGCCACTGGCTGCCGCAAGAGAGGAGCCCCGAAGAAGAGATACAAGGACTCCCTCAAACAAGACCTCAGCCTTGGCCATATTGACCACCATCAATGGTCCGCTCTGGCCTCCAATCGGGAGGCATGGAGGCACACCATCTATAACGCTGCTGCTTCCTTTGAGAGCGCACGCAGGATCAGTCTGGAAGAAAAAAGACAACACAGAAAAAACTGTGTCTCGCCAACACTGCCCAAGGAAACTTTCCACTGTGCCTTTTGGGACCAGACTTGCCTGTCATGCATTGACCTTTTTAGCCATCAGCTCACTTGTAGCAAGCATGGGTAGAGTCCTTCCCAAATCTTCATTCATGAAGCCTAGCCATGGTTTGTATTTATATTATATTACCTGGAGCAGGAGACCACTGATTCACAAAAAGGGAGTTTTCAGATTCCAGAATTATTACAGGCTGGACAAAGCATGTGCAAACACAAAGGACAAGTCACTGGCCAAAGGTCACAGAACAAGTCACTGGCAAAGCTCAGGAAAAACTTTTTTACACCCAGGCAAAGGTCTCAGTGGCTTGGCTGTGCTGGTTTTCAACATCCTGATTTTGGAGGATCATTATTTCCATATACTCCTTGATTTGAATGATGCAATTTTCCAATTCGCATGGGAAATCCTAAGCCATTAGCATTACCCCTGGAGCTCAAACCTGCTGTTTTGTGCCTTGCTGGTGATGAGCTGTTGGACCTTGTCAGGAATGTACAGTCCCTTCTATGCTGAATGAAGCCTGTCTGTACATTATACATGTTTTTCTGATGTGTTTGAGTAACACAATAATCTCCCCATCAATGATGGACCAAAATTTTAAAAAATAGTAATAATATTAGTACTATCACAGTGTTGATATTTTCCTGGCAGTCCTGCAGATTTCTTGGGAAGGTGGGCAAAGGTATTAATAAGCTTGAACTGTGCTGATGCATGAATAAATCACTCTCTAAAATTAGATTGTACTGAAATCCATGTTGTTGCTCCTCCAGTTCTGTGGAAAACAGGGAGTTAAACAATTTCAATATTCCATTTGTCTCCTTTCTGGGAAGAGTATTTTAATATAACTTGTGGAAGAGACGGTCAAAAACTATAAAATCCAACTGTTTTCCCACATTGACATACAACCTAAGAAGAAAATGTGAACATTAACCTGAGTGTAGGCCTTTTACAGAGGAAAATATAACAGGAAACACATTAATGTTATAATCAGTGTCAAAAGATGAGATTTAGAGGTGAAGAAGAAAAGTATTTAAATTTTAAAGAACTTTTATGAAAGGACTTACATTTCCCCAAGTAATATCTCCCATTAATTTAACATGTTCATTGGTTTCCTACCCATAGCCATCAAATTATTCTTCCTTTTCCGCATATAGTGCTGATATCTGCTGATGGATTAGTTTGTTTACAAAGTCTGCAGCTCAACAGATTTTGAAAAGTGCTGCAATTCAGAATTTAATAGCTGGTTCTCATGAAAGTGGAAGGTCAGAATTAAAACTGTGTACCATGAGGCTGTCACTGTGAGTATGGGTTTGGTAATGATCTCTGAGGCACAAACAGAATACACTACAGCAAAATTTATTACATAACTTTTAAACACTCACGAATATGTTTGAGATTGATATGTAGGCATGCGAGGCACTTAAAAAATGGAGCATTTTGGAGACCATTTTGACAAATGATACTTCCTTCAACAATTGGCCAGCAATGGAATCTGTGTCACTTCTAAGTGCATCTAAATTGCCTAGTACTATTAAGAAGTCATTTAAGCTTCAGCAGTGTTTTGTCTGATTCTGAAACTGAGCACTTAAAATGTATGCCTTGTCCAAACACACAATGAAAACATTATTTTTAACTTTCTTTTTAAGCCAGTCTTTCTCCACAAACATATACACATCCCAAGCTGAAAAGAAATCAAATAGCAAATGATGATGACCTGTTCTATCAAATGCATGAGTGGAATAGGATCTATCACTGTGTCAGTGTGCATATAAGAGCTTTCTTCTAGAACTCAAGGGGATATTAAAATAAAAAAGCCTTTTTTTAGCACTTTACTTGATAGATGATTTAGATGCAACATCCATGAACTTCATAAGCCAAGGAAAAGCTTAGGTTGATATACAACAATACAAAATAAGAGAAATTGATTTTTGATTTAACAAACCACTTACATGGACCTAATAATTTAGACATTCCTACAGTAAAAAGAGTGGGAGAAAGCTTCTGTGGAGGTTACTAAGTATGATTTACAAAGTCATACAGACTATTGTAATTTATTTCTCTTACATCTTTATATGTTTGTACAGTGGCTAGAACTGTTCAAAGCACTGATGTTCAGTAGCCAATGGAAATGGAGCTTTTTTCCTCTGATCAATCTTGTAGCTATTTTCTCCCACTTCTTCCAATGTAAATGCATTATAGACAGTTACAACACAGCTATTTCTCAGTCTCACAATGGTGCATGAAACAACTTAGAAATTGCTGGCAGCGTAAGTGTTTGTAAGTGGCAGCTCAGCAAATCTAAAAAATCTGACAGACAGTCTATTCTTATGATAGGATGGGAATAATAATGTGCTGGGTAAATGTAAATCCAACAGTGAATCCCATTACACTTCCTTGAACCCCACCTTTCAAATGTGTCTTTGTACACTGAAGCAATGAGCACAACTACTTTGTTCTTACTGTTCTTAAAATTCACTTTTGTTCTTACATAAGATAAATAAATCAATAACAAGTTGCTGCTATGCCAAGAAATTATCCTGGCTTTCTCAGGTTCTCCAAGCTGTCTGTATTGCTGGGACTTGTATTTAGATTGTGAGATTTCCTAGCCGGAGAAGGTCTTCTTTGTTTGAATTTTGTGTGGTCCCTGCTCCAACAAGAACCCTATTCCACAACATGGACTTCTAGGCAATAGAGAAATTGAAATATAAATCATAAGGAAAGTGCTGGTAAGTAAGTGACTCCTCATGCATGTATGATAACTTGAAGAGCAGTAGGAATGTTCAGGGAGCAGTAGGATGGCATGGAAATTGGCACAGCACCAGCTGTGCTCCCAAGATTGAAGATTTTGTCACTGGAAATCTGCAGCTATAAGGGTACAAATCCAGAACTATCTTTGATTTACCATATGCAATCACTGAAGGCAGAAGAAATTAAAAAAAGAAAATAAATAAAATTGCTTCAGTGGAGAGAGGAAGGTAAAAAAGAAAATATTCCTTCCCACATGGAGGTCCTGGCTTCAGCAGTGATTTAATATTCAAATCAATTATAGATCTTCAGATGCTTATCTTAGAACCTAAATTATTTGCCTTGCTGGATCAAAATCTTTGCTTTTGAGGTGCTAACACAGTAAAAAGCAAGGCACTATTTAAACTCAGCAGCAGATAAGTAACTTGTCCTTGTTTTCCTGACCACCAAGTTGGGATCTTTCAATATACCTTTTCTAGTAATTTTCTTGACAGCATACCTGCTTAAGAAGAGAGTTACATGCATTTTGAAAATCTGTGCGGGAAAAAGATGTTTCAACAAGCCAGTCTCTGGAACTACAAGAGCTCTTGCTGATGCATATCTGAAAACATTGCTTTTAACAATAATATCTGATGAAATGCAATACAGTTTGAAACAAAAGCATTGTTTATACCAAATTACAGTGCAACTGAGAACCTACCCCTAATTATCCCTTGAAATAAAAACTGCATGTCATACTGTAAAGAGGACTGCATATTAAATGAAGGTTTATCACTGTATTGTTAGACAGCTATTTTATCTATGTCCAATTTATTTATTTAGTAGTTAAAATTAGAACTGGATTCTTTCCAGGTTTCAGTACTAAAGCACAGTATCAGAGCAATGAATAGAGTAAGACAATATGCTTTCCCTACTGTAATAAGTGAAATTCAGCACTGACATGCAAACAGGTTCAACTGAGTGTCCCTTACTTCAGCTTCATTAGAGTTCAGCTTACTAATCGATAACTGAGTCAGCCATTGCTGCAGGCAGTCCAAGGAGATGAAAGTAAGAAAAAATACTGTTCTTGAAAGTATCATTTCTAGGGGATATTAGCTCAAGGGTTCACAGTTACATGCCACCAAAGCACTGACTCAGCCACTCATCTAAAATGTCATTGGGAGAATTTATCCTTGGAGCAACTGGAAATTTCCAGCTATCTGCAGACGTTCTGGTTAGAGTTTTAAATTCAAAATGCTCACTGTGGACAGGAACATGAGAAATATTGAATTCAGATAAATCAATAACTTATCTAAGAATCCATCTGTACTGTAGGCATGTGCTTGTGAATCATTCAGATTTATCCTTTAACAGAAAATAGAAGAAAATAGCAATCCCACATATTCACCATTAGAGTTAAATGATTGGTCAGTCATCCCCCAACTTACAACAAATTGCCTGGCATTTGACGTCAAATCTCCAGTTTCTGTTATTGTGAAACAAACGGGGTAAGAAGAAAAAGAAAAGAGACTATTTTATTATTATTATTATTATTATTATTATTATTATTACTGTTTATTTAGTTAGTTTTTCTTTTAGTTTTCTCATTTCAAAATTTGCAGGAAATCATAAAATCTGGGTAGCAGTATAAAACAACCTGCTTACATTTGTAAAAACTGTCACAAAAGAGTCTAGTAAGCACACTTAGTCTTTTTTTAGAACTAGCAAATGTTTAAAGTACTTACCTGAGAGCCTGAACTAGTAACTTTGATGTGGCAAAGCTTTGATGGCATCAGCAATTCTGGTCTGTGGTTTTGACTGCTGTTCCCTCCTGTATGGCTTCTGGCACTCTTCCCTGCACGCTGCTTGTATCACAGCCTAATTTTCCTTTTCCAAGGGTCATACTGTTTGATGTGTTGCAAAAAGTTGCATTCCTGTAAATCTGCTCTTTAGCAAAGAAACCCTGCTTTGTTCTTTAGCAAGGAAATTCAGGAAACTACCAAAAATAAAGAAGAAAAGTGGGAGTAATAGCTTAAGTCCTCCTAACATTTCTGCCAGGGCCTTGTTCATTTCATGTTCATTAAAGGAGTGATGCTCATGCCATTATACAATTGTTATGCATATTTGTGAATAAGTTTACCTTAAATAGCTTTTGAACACAGTTTTCTCATTCAACTCAAAAGACTTTTGACAAAGGTGTTATACATAGTTCTCTAGTTTCTTAACTAGCACCTAAAAAGTTCTTCAAAGGGAAGAAAGGCTGTTAACATATCTTTCCCTTCTATAATATCCTATGAAAAGACATGACATGAATTCTGTGACATAAAACCCTCCAACCTCATGCTGCATCAGGCATTGGTGAGTCCAATAGCACTACTCATTCCCAAGAGACCAAGGCTTTGATGTTCCTGTGCTCCATGAGACAATCACTAGTTTGTGCACAAACATATCTAATTTGAATCTCTTCAGCAAAAATAAAAGCGTCTATCAAAACAACTTTTAAAGGTAGCTAACTATCATCATTTAAGCAACAGAAAGACCTTCTATTTTAAATGTAGCTACTTTAAAATTAAGGTTGATCAGTTATGACATTTGGGGTATAACTCTAGAAGTATCAGGATGCTATGGGGGCTGGAAGTTCCCTGGGGATGGGGTCCAGGCACCATGGAGAGTTTCCAAGGGTGACAGAGCAAGGGCTGGTGGCCAAAGTCAGTCCAAACATTCCCGTCAGGATCAGGGCAAACTGAAGGCATCAGAAGCCAGATGGGACAGCACCAGCCCTGAGTTCTGGCACTGTCTTGGGTATGGAGATGGGCTGAGGCCAGGACATAAAAATGGCACATTAATGGGACTGTCCTGGTGTGTTATGGGCAGAGATGACAGGGATCTGCCAGAGATGGAGACTAATGTCCTATGATGTCACTGACAGAGGGACTGACAGCCCAGAGGGGCAAAAATGGGCTCCAGAGCCATGGGCAGAGATGGGGAAGAGATGTCCAAGGCGCAACCTGTGAGCACCCTCAGAACCCTGACTAGAAGTCCATAGACACTAGATTTTGTCATTGTAATAGTCTTTTGCAATCCATATGTGGACTAACACTATGGAGTGTCACAGACGTTAATAGGATTACCCTACAATAACACTGCAGGGTGTAGAAATTAGATTATTTTACTTTATACATAGAAACAAGAGTCATAGAGCCATTCCAGATGATCATGAGAGGAAAGAGATTTTAGTCAATATGTTCCCAGCCATAAAGCAGTAGACAACCATGAGATTGTCATTTTGGTCTGAGATAAACTGCTGTGGTGCTGTTGACAGGATGAGAATTGTAGGGCTAACATTAGCACTGAGTACAACACTGACCCATTAAGGTGATGGAGAAACACCTGTTTCAGCACAGGTTTTTTGCACAGGTTTTTTGTAGGAAAGAAGTCCATAAGGCTTATGTGCTCACCACTCTTTAACACTGCAAAATATGTGAGACTTCCAATGGATCAAGTCCTTTGGAGGGGTAGAAGTCTTTGTTGAGATAAAAGTATATGCTTAATCTGATATAGATATGATTGTTTTTCCCTCCTGAGGATGAGATAGGACACAAAATCAACTCAGACACATGAGTTCTTTCCTGGTTCTGGACCAAATGAAGTCAAATCAACCAAGACATCAATTCAGGATCAGGCTAGAAAGATAGGTTTTTCATTATACTTGGCCTAACTATTTGTCTTTGCTTATTTTGTAAATTTATTTTCTTTTTCCTATAGGCTGGTCATTGTCACCTGTCTGCTTCTTGTCATCACATGACATGGATAAAAAAATTAGTGGAAATCACACTTTAATGTGAGAGACCATTCCTCTTTAGTGATGCTCTTCTGAGTAGTGGCTGTTAGAGTTCAGCAATATGACAAAACATAACACAGACTGTAACTGTGAGGGGTTTTATTTAATTTTCATAGTTAAGGAACATTTCTTTAAATTGTTTTTCACTGTTTATCTTGTTCTCACTTAAAAGAGGCAGGATCACCTGCATATAGATAACAGGAAGGGAAATGAGTTTTGGTATCTCCTATTCTAAGTACAAACACTGCCCTTTATAGTCAAGATCTTCTAAGGGATTGATGGTATCTTGACTGTATTTGTTTTCCTTCTCCTCAATTCAATTTATAGAAAATGTCCTAGTGCAAGAAGCAGCAGAGTAAATACAGTGATGCACAGAATAACAGCATTAAGTTTATCTCATTTTGGTCACTTGCCCAATTCTCCACCTGAATATGTAATGAAGATTCCAGTGTCTCAACAATTCAGCCTTAGAATTTTTTAATTTGTCTGAGTAAAATTAAAAACAGTCAGCAATGCTGGGACAGAGAACTCAGAAATTAATATTCTTGGACAGATAAAAAAGGTGCAGTCTTTCATAGAAATCCAAGTCTCCCCATAATCTTGTCTGGGAGACCTGTAGTTCAGCCCCCATGTCCTTGCTTCACTAGTATGAAAATCATATAATGAAAGAGGAAAGAGGGGAAAGGAGGCCAGCACTCACATATCACTTTGCTGTAGAGATGGGATATTAGTGAGGACACAGAGTCACTGGAGTGAAAAAGCAATCCTATTGTTGTGCTGTTATTTTGTCCTATTAAACTGTCTATTTGTCATCTAAAAATACCAATGTGTGGTACTGTGATGCAAATGTGATATGTAAAATCAACTTTAGTGATCTAAAATCATTTATTCAAGTCTCTTCTTGCTTAGCTTGAAATATTCTTCTGCATCTGGAAAGCATGACTCCAAACAAGCCCAAAGCTGTTTCATTGATAATTGGATACATCCAGCTTCTGTCTTACTCCCATGGGAACCATGTATAGGTATATTCTGCAAGGATTCTGAAAACTCCTCCTGAGTTTTCTCCTTGAGACATGGTACAAAAAAGTACCTTGACAAAACATTCAACTTTCTAGGTGACTTAGTAGCTGGGATACTCAAACTAGGTTTTGGGTTTGGATCCAAAAATGGCATCTAATTTCTGGTCTGAGAATTATTTAATGTGAACTATGTAATACTAGGGAAACATGATCTGATACTCAAAATTTTCTGTATTGATCAGTGACCTTAGCATAAGGCAGAGAGTTCCTCCTGTGCCTTTTTTTTACTGCTCATTCTTTCACTCTCTACCTGTGAATGTCACATATCTTTACTGCCAAGAAGTGCATCTACAGCAAGAAGAGTCTAAAGAAACTTGCTCTTTGGATGCTCAAGTTATTCTGCTACTAAAATTAAGGACAAACCTAATAGTATCCTTAATGTAAATTTTCATTGGAATATGAACTAATAGCATGCTAAGTTATGCTTTAGATCAATTTAAGACTTCTTAGAGTCTTAATATATTTTTAGATGTTTTTTGCACTGGATTACCTTAATTCATCCTGGAGTGGAAATGAAGAAATTGAGATCTTCCCTGAAAAGAGATATTGCCCCATTTCCCCCAACAATTTTATGAATAGCTAATAATCTTTAACAAAACAAGCAGTAAAACGTTATCTTGTGAACATAACTTCAAATACTTTGGGACTGCAGTTGTGAGTGGGTTCTGTCTCTCGTCTGTCTTTGCTCTCATACAGTACATTTGCTATGAAATAGTAACAGAGGGGTCAGATTTACTTGTCAGTCAAGAACAAGTCACAGTTATGCTTTTTACTTCTTTTCAGACTTTTAAATTTCATTTCAATTTCTTCAGTCCTAACTGTGGGATACCAGGTTCTGAATTTGGATAACATTAGAGGTAGCCTTAAATGACTGAGTAAAAGTTCTGCAGTAACACCGATCTCTGCTCTTTGAAAGTCCAATGATCTCTGCCTGTGTACCTCACTGGATTCAGAGTAACTTGGCAACCTGGGAAACTTGGCACCTCTTTATTTTTTTCCAGCTCTAATCTTCAAGTGCTCTACCCACTTATACAAGGTGACATGTTGCTCACAATTTTCTTGCATATATTGCAGTAAAAAGAAAAATGTTTTGCAAATCTGACACTAGGTGTGAAGACAAAAATAACTTTGGAAATCCGTGTTCCTTTGAAATCATCACCACTAGGTAACTACTTTACTTGGTCTGCAAACCTAAGCCAAATTTAACCAATTACTTAGTTTGATAACTTCATGTTCCATTAGCCAGAGTCCTGGAGTCCTTGGTTGTTCCTAAATGAAAAGTCAGTGGTTTTATTTCATCGACTGGGTTTATGTCAATGAAATATGGTTACATCAGGAAAACTTCTGACCTTTTGCTGATTCTTTTTGAGAACTGCCCTGCTAATGACTATTCATATTAATTGAAAACCTGAAAAACAGATGTTTCAGTACAATTCTTCATTCCCTGATGCTCAGTCACCCTGCTAATAGTACTACCACCCATCAAGAGATAATAGACTCAATACAGTGTAGAAAGAGTAAACTGAGTATTTGACTAACATCAGTGTCTGATCTCTTCTAGTGCCAGATAACTCACCAGAACATTTTAAGAAGTTTTACTTCATTGACTCAGTTATAAGACACATTGAACCTGACCCTCTTGAAAATCCTCTGATGTTATCTAGTGCTAATGGAACACAGGAATTGAGAACTCGGTACTTGCTCAGACCTACCAGACCCACTGACATGGCAGCAACCTTTCTTCAGAGACCAGCATAGACAGGGTAATAACTCCTAAGAGAGCCTCCACATATTTCATCTCAGTTGTCAACATTTTTAGTCACTGTTCAGTTGTGGAGATGACATGGATCAGTTCAGTCAGCTTTAGTTGTTCGCTGTTTGCTATTGTCCAATTCAAAGGCTGAAATTATGAGTACCAAATGTAAACTCTTCATGCACCATAAAACTCATGGAGAAACACATCTTTCAAATACTATTTTTGATAAGATATTCAAACTACATTTCTATTTATTTTCACTAGTCACTTTGTTTTTAAACTTGAACAGCTTGAGGTGTATTCCACAGAAAAACTTGGAGCCATGTTCTTAGATCAGTTTCAGCAAATGTGTGGTACCTTCACCATGGTTAACAACGTGTAGATCTCTCTTTATCCATTTTTTCATCCCAAGGGTGTTTTGACCTAATAAGACTGATCTTTCATTTCAGGGATACAGATTTATCTGTTGAAAAATCAAAGGGGTGTGGTCTTCGCTGTCAAACCAGTTAAACATTTCTGTATTTTTGATTGACTCCTTGATTAACGGAAGGATAACATAATCCCAAAGCCAAATCAAGTTAAAATACATTATTTTAGGACTAAATTAAAATCTAAATTAAAATTCAGTTCCATCTGAAAATATGGAAGCTATGGGTGTGAACCTGGGCCCATAAGTGCCCTCGTATATATACTGAAGTTATACTGTTAAAAATACTATTGCTAAGAGGTGGAGTAGCAATTGTCCTGGCAAATTTTCCCTGACTATAAAAATAGCACACTCTTTACAATATTAATTGAAGAAGGATCCAGGAATAGTAAATACACATTTTATTCTATAAATCAACTTGACATACTATGGCTCACTTGAAACATATCCATCAGTGGTAATCAGAAAATTAATTAATATAAGAGAAAGGAAATGAGAACAGAAGACATCCTGCAAGATTGTTCAGATTTCCAAAGGATCTTATTAACGAAGATATATTCCCGTTGTCAAAATCCTTTTTTCAGCCATCTTTCTTCAAGGCTTGTGCATGGTATCTATGAATAGAACCACAGCCACTTACAGAAGAGCTGAAGACATATGGCAAATCTCTTACCAGAATGCCTCTCCAATTTCACTGTGAGACTACACATATTTCCATAACTTTCTGAGCCATAAATCTTTAGATTAGGAAAAGAACTTAGAGGATTTAAAAGTTTCATGTAAGACTCTACTGCTTTTTATAGACTGTGTGATGTCTCTCATAAAGTGGTTTTCATATTCCCTAATTGAAGGAATATCCCTGCCACCCAAGCTGGTGATGCCTGGGGGAAACCGGGTTCCAGCAAGGGCCAAAGGCAGCAGTGTCAGAGGAGGAGGGAGCAGCAGCAGAGGGACCCCAAAGGGGACCCCAGGAGTAGGAGGAGGGCAGGAGCAGCTGCAGGCCCTGATCAGTGATCCCTGGTAAGTGATTTCTCTGTCTTTAGCTCAACCCACACACCCTTCCACTCTATTATTTCCCCTATCCTACTGAGGGCAGGAAGTGAGAGAGACCCTGGGTGGGACTTTGACCCTTATTCAAGGTTAACCCTTTATGGTCCTGCTGACTTTCAGATGCAATGTAAGTTTAAGGGTTTCATAAGAAAAATGGAATAAGACAGTTCCCATTTTAGGGTGACACCATCTGTGAAGGTTATTTTAATACTTCAACTGGCTGATACTCCTGGGCTTACCTTAGGTGGCTCAGATTTATGAACTACAGTCTTTAAGTCTCTAGATTTGTCCTTGTCCCAAATAAGTAACAATAAATAACATGAAGGGCTTGATGAACAGCATTCCTGACTGCCAGGATCCCCATTTCTGTGCTCAGCAACTTCAGATCAGGTCCTTGTGCTGAGTGGTAACTCTTAGCAAGTAAGATGTTGCCTTCTCCATCAGTTCCTGGATTGGTTTACTCTGTAGACACACACAAAGCACACTGAAGTCTCTTTTTGTAAAACTACATCACAAAGATCTCAGGAGCATCCATAACATCTGAAACTCTCAAAAGCACTGAAAAGAAAGATGTGAAAAAAGAGTTGTTGATTTCCAAATGTGACTAAAAGCATCTGCACAACTATCAGACTCCATTAATCTGTAAACAGTAATTATTGCCCATTCATATAACAGAACCTTAATTGCAAGAATGAATGTTAATGTAATATATAATTAATCTAACAGGATTCTAAAAACACATGCATTAGCAAAGTAAGAGTAAGTCAGTCCTACCTTAAATTATCTATGTATCTTTGGGTTGTTTTCAGGGAGAGGCAGAAGCACAGATTATAAAACCCAGAACCCTCCATTTTCTCTGGTCTCTTCAGCAACAAACTATATATTTGGGTTAATGTGAGAAAAAAAATTACTTGCTACAACAGAATATAACCTAAAGACATATAAATCTGATATCAGGCTTTCTCTTACTAGTCAACTAGGAATCAAGTTTGCATTACTTGAGGATCCAGCCAGTATTTAGACCACTAAAACTAAAAATCTTTCTTCATTTTGACAAACTTTAGCTGCAGAAAATGTAGCTATCTAGCATAAACTAAGTTGTGAAAGAAGCATAGTCACAGTAAACCAGAGTTCTATAATCACAGTAGACTGTGTACACACAGAAACTACAGCTCTCAGGGTTTGGTTTTTTCCCTGTGAAACTCCTACACCTGTCAAGAGGGATTGTTTAGATATATTTCCAGCAGAATACAGTCCTAGTTCTATTATAAAGAGTAAAATTACACAGTCTCATTTTTGTTATAAAGAGGAGAATTATAAACAGTAATATTAAAGCAAAATTTGAAAAGTTTTATTCAGAAAGAAGAAGGTGCAAGGGCAAACAGGGATAGGAAAAGGGGGAATGGCTTTAAGCTGACAGAAAGCAGGTTTAGATTAGATATGAGAAAGAAATTCTTTACCTGTGAGAGTCTTGAGGCACCAATTGCCCTGAAATTTTATGTCTGTCCCATCCCTGAAAGTGTTTAAGGCCGCATTGGATGATGTTTTGAGTAACATGGTCTAGGGAAAGGTGTCCCTGCCTATGGCACTGGGGGGTGGAGCAAGATGATCTTTGAGGTCCCTTCCAGCCCAAACCATTCTATGATTCTATAATTTACAAAACCAGGAGTCCTTTGTTTGCAAAGAAAACAGCTGGAAGCAGAGGAAGAAGAGGCACAGAAAAAATGCAATAGAGGCCTGTAAAATCAGATCTGGCATGGAGAAGGTGAATAGGGTAAAAAATAGAAAATAAATTGGTTTCTAAGATAAGGAACTTTTTGACAGGGATGTCAATGCTGCAGAGTGGATATGCAGCTATATTAGCCTTTAATAAAACCCAGAACTATTTCTTACTGTGAAAAAGAAAAAAAATTTTTTTTGTTATCAATAACATGGAGTATCTCATCTATAAGCATTAAAACAATCATTCTGTTATTTTCAGTGAGCAATGCAATAGATCCTATTAACACTAAAATCCTCTTGATTCTGGAAATCTATCTTAGGCTACCTTTATTTTTAAGAATAGTTACCAGTTATTACTAATGATTATGGTTCAAAATGCAAAACTGCTGCATTTGAGCAGAAGAGATTTCCTAAGTAGGTTTCCAATTTCTAAATTTGCTCGACTCCTAAAAAACTCTTACAGATCAGTGTGTCTGGGATATTCTCAGTGATTATTGTTGGAGTGAGCAGAGGTCAGGCAAAAGAAGTGCACCACTAAATCTTTGAGGAGATGACAAGAGTGTTCAGCAGATAAAGGCTGATTGAATTATTTGAATCTGCTTTTACTTACTATCCTGGTTTTGGCTGGAATAGAGTTAATTTTCTTCCTAGTAGCAGCTTTAGTGCTGTGGTTGGAATTTAGGATGAGAATAGTGTTGGTAATAAATGAAATGTTTTAGTTGTTGCTGAGCAGTGTTTACATTCAGTCAAGGACTTCTCTGCTTCTCACCCCAACCCATCCCACCAGCCAGGTGACTGGGGGTGCCGGGACAGCTGATCCCAACTGGCCAAAAGGATATTCCTGTGTTATGCTTGGTATATAAACTAGGGGGGAAAGCTGGCTGGGGGCCACTGCCTGGAATGTGGCTGGGCATCAGCCTTAAGGTGGTGAGCAATTGCATTGCATATTGCTTATTTTGTATCTTCTAATTACCATTATTATTATTATTATTGTTGTTGTTGTTGTTGTTGTTGTTGATGTTGTTATTTTGTCCTATTAAATTTGTCTTTATCTCAACCCATGAATTTTACTTTTTTATTTTACCCAATTCTCTCCTCTATCCCACTGTGGGGAGAAAGTGGGGGGAATGAGTGAGCTGTGTGGTGTTTAGTTACCTGCCAGATTAAACCTCAACACAATTCAAACATACAGTTCCTCCAGATGGGTTTTGAATAAAGTGCATTTCAAACAGGATAAACAGCAAAGCTTATCTTTACATAGGGAAGCTTCTAGCAATGATTTCTTACTGAATTAAGTGGACAACTCTGTGTAAATGTGCATGTACATTCATGCAGGGATGCACACAGCATTAATCCAACGTGGTGAGATGAGAGTATTGTCTGCGCAGCCAGAATCTCACCAGGATGAATGGCACATACTAGAGAACAAAAGCTTTTTTAACATGCTTACCCATACCCATTAAATATACATACTAATTTACTCACATTCCCACACTGCTTTGATTAGATGCTAATTTCTCTCTTTTTAGTATTGCAAAGTGCTGTGAGGTAGAAAACTTGTAGCTGTATCCATTTTAATGATACAGAAAAAGGATTTTCCATTAACAATCAAGCTAGAGAGAGATGCCCCCAAATTCTAGGTCCTGACTGGGAAGTCCTGCTTATCCCAATTTCTGGGAACATATTCTCAGAGTGGCTGAAAAAGTCAGTCCCTGGCTTGAAGGAGATAGTCCACTCACTTATTACTTAAAAATCTCTATGATGTAGTTTAATTTTCAATTAAATGCCAGCATAAGCAGAATGATTATTTTGATCTATGCATTTTAATGGATAAAAAACCTTGTATCTTTGAAAGGTCTCTGACTGTTTTATTACATTTTTAGTTAGTCCAATGAGAAAAATCCTCTGCAATTCTGTTTGTCACATTATTCTTTTGAAATGATCAAAATCTTTTATATAGCTAGCAATATAAAACAAACATAGTTCATATTAAAATCAATACTCATTGACTTTTCAAAGCAAAACAGTTTCTACCTCAAGGGTTTTGGTTTATTTTTGTGTTATATCATGAAACATCACTTTAGCTAGCAATCCATATTTTTACTAATAACACTTATCCAGCACATTTTCACTTCAATTTATTTAGTGCTGATCATCCAAGCATAAGAAAACACTTTGCAAATAGTGTCTAACCTCAAAAAATGAAGTATGTTAGTAAAAATAACACTCTGCTTCATATTTTTTTCTCCTTGTGTGTTCTCAGAACCAGGTCTGTTAAGTCAACTGGCAGGTTTTTCTTATTTTTACCCATATTTTTGTTGCAGAAGTCACACAAGGTTGTGAAGGTACCGCTACAGAATCTTTACTACTACAGTGAATCTATCTTTGCTCTATGCTTCTAATCTAAATCTCCAGGTCTGCAGGGAAGAAAAAAAATTACATACCAGAAACCCGAACTGAGCTCAAGACCTGTTTTATTAGACATTATAGAACTATAGTGTAAGGACGGGATTCATCTCTTAGCTTTATAGATAAAAGTGCTGAAGTAATAAACAGTTATTATTACTCCTGCTACTACTGAGGATGATAAAACTCTCACAGAGGCCCTTTAAGTAGGTAATACTCTAACATTTCAGTGAAAATAACTCATAATTACTGGTAAAGAGACATATACCATTAAGAATTAATTTCTATTATTTGCCATAGGTAAATGGTACTGCAGATCCTAAAAAAAAAAAAGCCCTAACACTGTATATCAGAGTGTATCAACACCCATGTCTTACTTCCTCATATTTTACTTTCTGATATATCTTCATCTGTTCACATTTACCCTATTTTTATGTTGCAAAATGTAGAATTAATTGAAAGAGATAACATGAAATATTTTGGTTACTGGACAAAATATTTTTTGTGTTTCCACATAATAGACTTTGTTTTTTTCTTAGTTAGTGTCAATGTTTATTGCCCTTTAAGGTAATTCATAATTTTGTTTTCATCTTAGATCAATATTTGTAATGTTAAGCCAATATATCATGACAAAATATTTGAACTTTATGAGTAAGGCTTCAAAATACATTTTATATTCTGTGTAAGGCAGTCCAGTGCAATACTGGACAGTACATGCCAAGTTTAGGCTTGTCTGCGCAGTTTGGAAAATCCAGAAATGGCCAGTGTGTAGTGGAACTTCACAGTCGTTTTCCATGCACAGAGTCACAGAATCATTTAGGTTGAAAGAGATCACCAAGATCATCAAGCCCAGATTTTTACCAATCACTACCTTGCAGCTAGACCATGACACTCGGTGCCATATCCAGTCCTTTCCTGAACAGCCCCAGGGATGGCAACTTCCCCACCTGCGTGGACAGTCCATTGCAATACTTAGAGTCCATTCTGGTGCTCTTTATTCCATGTTGTGCATTCTGTATTGTCCATGTCTCCTTCTTGTGACCCAAACCAAGTTTTTGAGATAACCCTACTCTTTCTAATTTGCAGGTCTTTGGTTTTGATATTTGTTTTCCACTTAACTTGAATTTCCTAAAGCTCAGTTCATCTCTGGATGAACTGGAAAACTTAACTTTCTCGTCTGCCTAATTATTTACTTCCTCTTTTGACCCATTCCACAATCTTTTAGAGGTGAACATTAACTCCATAAGGTTTTAGTCCCCATTTGTTAAAAATAATTACTCAATTCCCTCATTTCTGTGCTGACTTCAACTTAATGTTTGTCTAGGAACTACACAGTGGAACTAATTTTTTCTTTTTTTTTTAAATTGGATCTTCTATTTGGGTCCTCCTTTAGCAAAACCAATAACTAGGTCTGTAAGTCAGAGCTTTTGAGGTTTTTACAAAGATGACAATAACTAAAGAAATAGTTGCTCTATGTCTTTCTTTCTTCTACCTGCACAAGACAACATCAAGAAAATCATCATGTGCCTGAGAGCGTTGTCCAAATATATCTTCAACTCTGGCAGGTTTGGTGCTGTGACCACTTCCCTGTGGAGCCTGTTCCAGTGCCCAACCACCCTGTGCATGAAGAACCTTTTCCTAATATCCAACCCAAATCTCCACTCACACAGCTTCAATTTCCTTGATGCAAAGCCCATGTAGATGAATATTACTTTTTCTGGTTATGACAATAAAGACAAAAAGTGACACTAAAGTTTCCTGAACTCAAAAAGAATATGGATCAAGGTGAAGAAAATATGTACAAGCACTAGCTAGTAAATTCCAAGCTCACAATCACTATGAGTCAAGCCTTTTAGTTCATGAGGTTTATTTAAAACTTTTTGGAGTTGCTTCTTTTTTTTTCTTCAATTCTGCTTCTGTTCTTTCTCCAGGTACAAAAACCTGAAAACCACTTTGCAAGAACACTTGGATCTCCAATCCACAGGGATTTTTGCTATGACTTTTTCTTTTCTTTTTCACATATCTTACATGCCTTTGAAGACAACTACACCTCAGAATATTTCTTACACCACAAATGTAATATTTTCTCACAGAGTATAGACAAGTAATTTCAAAGTCAAGTCCTAACTGGGATGTTTGAGAGTGATTTAATGAAACATCTTTTCTGCTACTCTGAAATTGTGTGTTTATTGTAACAGGGAGAGTTTACAAGATCAAATTATGGGTGAAATTCATGTTAGTAAATGTTTCTTGGGCTGCAAAATTTCTGCACAGCACAGCAGACATACATATCAACTTCTGAAAACCTTGGTGAAGCAGACAGTGAGGCAGACTGGAGGGGGGGAGAAAGCAGAGCTGAGACTGGCACTAAACTGACATCCAAAAGGAATTCCCACAACTATACAGTGGTGAGAGGGCCTCCCACTTTTCTATCTCACACACAACTTGAAACAAAATTCTCCTTATCAAGACACTTGAGAGCAATAATTTTTCTCACAGTTTAGGGAGACTTCCACCTTCCTTTTATTACTCTTACCTCATTTATCAACTTTTCACATGACTCCTGTAGTTAGTGTACTAGGATTTCTGGAGCATCCACACCAGATAGACCTCCTGTCATATATCTGCCAGAGCCATGGAGATATATGAGAAACACTCTAAAGCATCCTAAGTGGCAATAGGTGTCTGTTTGTGGGCAACTAAAGTGAATGCCTTGAGTAGAAATACAGGCGATTCAGATAAATTGTCAATAAATTAAATTTAGAATAATTTTCTCTCTAGTCTCAAAGTACTCAAAATCCCACTGAATGTAATGGGAAATTAGGTACTGATTGCATAAGAAGACAGCTGTCTTCATCTAGAACTGAAGTCCCATTTTAAACTTCAGATCTTTTCTAGATGTTCTATGTGATATCTGGTAAATCAGAAATAGTTTTGTACCAAATATTCTCTATTTAATCCTTTTATTTTTCCTGGGGAAAGGCACTGTGAAGTCATATGTCATTTTTGAAATCAAGTGATGTAAACAACTTAGATGTATATATTTTTCAGAAATACCACTTAGCTGCAAGGTATCACTTATGAAACATTTATGCGCAACTCTCTTTGTCATAGATGACAAAGGCTGTTCAGTTTTAGGATTATGTGAATAAGAATACAATACTGTAAAGCTGATAGTCTGTAGTACTGCTCTTGGACAAATCAATAGATCTATTCAGCTTTGAGAACAGCATGGAGCATATGGAACTCTAAATTATGTGCAAACTACAAGCCTTCAAGTCCACTAGCATAGCAAAGTATTATTTCACATAATTCAGTGAAGTTCTTGTCATTAGCTATTTCCAACAAACAAACAAACATACACAAAACAACAAAAAGCACTGAAGAATTTTACATAATTTGTTAGCTCAGTATTCATTTAATGGAATGCATGATATCAGCAGGAACTTAACCAGCTGTACTAGATCACTGCTATACCTCATGGAGAAAGATGGATGTTTTCACCAGCAAGGCATCTGGCCTATTGTAGGCACCTGCTTTAGGGGAAAATGTGCTCCTTTTTTAAGGCTTATAGAAAACTAGCTCAAAGTGTACATTATTAATACTCAACAAGGTGAGATTCCCTCCCTGTAAGTGTTTGGTGTAATTTTGAGCACTGTTCTCTCCTAAGGTTTGTGTAGCATTTGCCATCTGAGTGCAGATGTCTTCAGTATTCCAGAGCATCACTAATGATCTTAAAAGCGCATTTTAAAGTAACTTGGTTTACCCTGGTGAAGTCTATCTTAGTCAAATTAAAGTCACCTCACTTTTGCTCAACCCATCTAGAGTAGCAATTTATCATTTAGCCTTGTGTTACTTTAAGCCTTTTCCTACATTGCACCTGGAACAAAATAGGACTGCAAGCCAGCAATTCTAACAGCACCAAGCTATTTCAGATCACTTGCTATAGGAAGAAAAAAAAAAACAAACCACCCACCAAAACCAAACCAAAACAAAACAAAAAAACAAACCAAAAAAACCAACCCCCCCAAAAGACCCCAAAAACAACCAAAGAAAAAGAACCCCCCCAAAAAAACCCCCAATTCAGTAATAAAGTTAATCTTGAAACAGAAGACAAAGAGCATTTCAGTTTGGTCTGACAAGTAGTTTGTTTAATCTTAATGGACCTTTTTATTTTTTAAAAAAGTTTTTTGTCATTACCCATGTGAAAATTATGGCTGCTTCACACAATTATACAAAAATAAGCACAATTAAAATAAGTCAGTAGCTATATGGTCATTAGAAACTGTTGCTGCAGATAAGGAAGCTTAAATAAAACTAGGCAGGGCAGGTCAAGTTGAAGCAAAAACTGACAAGTCCTGAAATCTTGGAGAGTTAATTTGGTTCAATAAGGCCAAGTGCTGGGTCTTGCACTTGGACAACAGCAACAGCCCTCAGTGCTACAGGCTGTGGCAGAGCAGCTGGAAAGCTGCCTGGTGGAAAAGGACCTGGGGGTGTTGATTGACAGCAGCTGAACGTGAGACAGAGCATGCCCAGATGCACAAGAAGGCCAGTGGCATCCTGAGCTGTATCAGCAATAGTGTGGCCAGCAGGACCAGGGCAGTGGTTGTCCCTTTGTCCTGGGTACTGGTGAGGCCACACCTTGATTCCTGTGTCCTGTTCTGGGCCACTCTATTCAGGAAAGACATTGAGGGACTGGAGAGTGTCCAGAGAAGGGCAACAGAGCTGGTGAAGGGTCTAGGGAGTAAGTCATAGGAGGAGCAGCTGAGGGATCTGATGTGTTTAGCCTTGACAAAAGGAAGCTCAGGCGGAATTCTCTTGCTTTCTACAACTACCTGAAAGGAGGTTGCAGTCAGATCAGGGTCAACCTCCTCTCCCAGGCAACAAGCGATAGGACAAGAGTATATAGCTTCAAGCTGCAACAGGGGAGATTCAGGTTGAATATCAGGAAGAATTTCTTCATGGAAAGGGTTGTCAAGCATTGGAACAGAATGCCCAGGGAGATGGTGGAGTCATCATCCCTGGAGGTGTTCAATAGACAGCTCAATGTGGCACTTAGTGATCTGGTCTAGTTGACAAAGTGGTGGTTGGTCAAAAGCTGGACTCAATGATCTTGGTGGTCTTTTCCAAACTAAATGATTCTGAGATTCCATGAAGCCTGTGGTCTGTTACTGACAATGCAAAATAATATTTATTGAACTTCAGGGCTACAGAAAGAATGGCATTTTCATGGTTAAGGTTGTTTAGTACATATACCATAACATTGGTAGTCCAGACACTTTAATTCCTTTCTTTACACTTTCCCAGATGGATCATGACTTTTACCTTTAATAGCTCAGCCTAGTGTCCTAAGAAATGGAATAATACTGCATTTGTTGCAGGAATATCACAAAGATCAATTAAGTAATGCTTCAGAAGGATTTCAGGATCCTCTGAAGAGTCTTTATCTTGTGAAGTGCAGAACACCACAGCTTTATTGCAACATTTGAACACACATTTAGCTTGGACTCCTGGGACTTCTCATACATTTAAAGTTGAACACAAGAATAAGTGTATCAGGGTAAAGAATCAGAATACACAGAATAAAAAGCACCCAGCAGGATTGGACTCAGGTAGCTAGACAGAGATAAAGTATTATTTGGATTGTTTTCCTCCCACCAAATCTTGTCAGGCAACCACGAAAAGCAATGTGCACTGTGACTTATGCCCTGGCTACTTTATTCTGTAATGAGCATCAGTAAGACAAATTCTGCATGCCTTGTTCCTCTAAAGCATTGTTTGGAAGTGTCCCAGTGAAATCGTTAAACTGGTACCACTACAGAAACTACTCTTTAAAATTAGCATTGCTATCAGAATGCTACTTATGCAGAATTTCATTTTTTTCCCATTTTCTATTTTCTTTTTCCTATTTTCTATATTTTTATTCTCTTTTTTATATTACTGTTTTCTTTTTTATCTTATTTTTTCTTTTTTTCCCAACCTCTCCCTCTTGCTTCCTCTCCCCTCCACTTCTTTCCCTTTCCCTTTCTCTTTCCCTTTCCCCTTTTCTTTTTCCTTTTCCCTTTCTTTTTCCCTTTCCCTTTTTTGTTCCCTTTCCCTGTCCCTGTCTTTTCTCCTATTAACATTATTCAGGCCTTCCTCAAGTAAAATTCACATTGAAGTCAGACTGGGGAAGAGGAACACAGAACCCAAGCTACCAAACAAGACTTGTCACAGGTATACAAGAATACCAGAAAAATGCTAGGAAATTCCTGGGATTTCCTCTTTTGGTGGCTTTCAGCAAAGATAATTGAAGCATTTTCCTGGGAAAGACAGAGATGCAGAGCTCCCATCTAGTAGCTATCCTGGTTTTCTCACGCTGCAGCTTAAGACTGACTTGCTGTTTTTGTGTGGCAGTGGAGGAATGATGATGAATGGGACAAACAACTCCGAACTTCTGGAAGGACAGTAGCTCATACTGCAGCACAGTGTCCACAAGTGACATTTTGCCCAACAGAATTTTCTAGAGGAGCTGGTGCTAGTGAAAAATGGCAAAACAGGACAAAACATATAGCTGTTCTTGGTTGTCATCACCTACCTTGCTCATTTTCAAGCAAGAAACATCTTCAGGTCAAGAGGAAATGGCCTCAAGTTGCACCAGGAGAGATTTAGATTATTAGGAAAATGCTCTTTGCTGAAAGGGTGGTCAAGCATTTTAATAGGCTGACCAGGGAAAGTGTAGCATCACCATTTAGGAGGGATTTAAAAGACTGTAGATGTGGTGCTTAAGGATGTGGTTTAGTGGTAGACTTGGCAGTGCTGGGTTAATGATTGGACTTGGTGATCTTAGAGGTCTTTTCCACCATAAATGATTCTATGATTCTAAGAAAAACTGTTCTGCTCACTGAGCATGGTTGATTTAAGGGAGCATAAACATACACACTGCACCTGACTTGAGAATCCCAATGGACACCACCGTGCCCTTCAACACAATCCAGCAGGGGATTATACAACATAAGTGCTTAAAATTGTGTCTAATCTTTTTACACCAGGCCCTGTGCTTTCAGTTCCAGCAGGAGATGCGTACCAGTCCAAGTGCATAAACCGTGTACAGCAGAGCCCTTATTTGCCTCTAAAGGCTGCTGAGCTGTTAGAGAGTTAAACTTTCACAAGCCATTGTATAGATCTGTGACGTTTGGATACTTTTCAACACAATCTGTGTTGTTAAATTGATTAAACTATTCCAGTTATCTGGGTCATCAGACCACACCACCAAGTCATTGATTCATTGCACAGGGATGAAGTAAACAAGGTGAGGATTTGTTTTCATTGGTTTTATCCCCTTATCATTGTAATCGAATTAATACATTATTTTTACATTTGTAAGACTTAAAGAACTTTACTTTCACACAAATTTAGACAGAAGGGTTGAAGATCTTTATTCAGCTTGTCATGGGTTGACCTTGGCAAAATGCTAAACCCACCCAAGACGTACGTGGTTCCAGTGAAAGGAGGGAAGGAAAAAAACTCTGAAACTGAAAAAACATATATATATATATATATATACCCATATATTTACAAGAAAGTTACACTACATATACGTACAAAGATAAAAGAAAAACCAACAATAACTTTATCCCAAGCTATCACCCTCAATAACACACAGATTCTACAACCCAAAACCCACAGGAAACAAAAACCAAATGTGTTTCCCTGAAAGAACACTCAACAAAGCAACATCAAACAAAAAGTATTTACTTCCCATAGACCAGAACTGCTATGGACATCTCGGCAGAGAAGCGGCAAGGCCTATCGCTCTAGGAGCAGCAACAGGGAGTCCTCACCACCACACCACACGGAGAGAGGGAGGGCTAGAGAGAGAAAATACCTCCCCCACTAGATTTATACTCGACGTCAGATGGTATGAAATACCTCTTTGGTTGCTTAAGTCAGGTGACACTTGCCCCTCTAAATCTACAGAAAGCCCTATGGCTCACAAAACTGAGGCCTGCTAAATTTGGTTTCAGGCCTAACTAAACTAAGGCCTTAATCTAAGTTTTGGGGATTTATCAAACCCATCACACAGCTCAAAAATGTGAAGCTGCAAAATTTTAAATGCCCTTAGGGCAAGCTGTTCTGTCTCCATTTTCTAGGGAGAGGAGTTAATTTAATTGTTACATTTACATCTCATACTTTCTGAGTCATTCCGCTTCTCAGTGAAATCAGAAAACTGAAAAAAAAAGTCCTATATTTTATTAGGTTTTCACTGATTGGACAGAACTTGAATATATCTGCAAAGATATTTACATCTCTCCAAACAAGAAAAAAATAAATAAAAAAGTATAACAAAGCTTATTGGAATGGGATTTTAATGGTGTTTTAAGTGTTCTTTTTTTTTTTTT
>VXBX01008772.1:250-24328 GCA_013400415.1 Scytalopus superciliaris | reverse complement strand
TTAATGGTGTTTTAAGTTTTTTTTTTTTTTTTTTTTTTTTTTTGCAAAACATAGATAAATACATACCTAGGTGAAGTAGTGCCATTGAGTGTAACAATTTAGAACAATCTAATGAAAAATTGATATATTTTTAATCTTTTTTCCTCCTTTATATGTCTGTCTACATCCTAAGATCTCAGAGTTAGAGGGAATGATTATAACATGCAGAAAGAGGACTGCAATATACTGCCTTTGAAGTCTGTTGCAAAAGTCCCATTAATTGATAAAACCACAGGCACTAGGACAGCTTGATGTTTAGTCTGGCCTTTGAGAGCTAGGACCTCACAGATCTGACTTTGTTAGCTGATGAACCAATATAAATAGGTCATCAAATACCTGCTTTCAACAAGCACAAGAAAAAAATGAAAATCTTGAATAAAAGAGCATCAATTCGCAAAAACAAAAAATACAACTTTACCTGTTGAGTTCAAATCTGTATTACATGTGTAAATCCTCACTTTAAAATAGGTAAGAAAGTACAAATTTCATCTTCAGTGGATGTACAAAGTATGCTCACTCTTTTTAAACTCAATTCTTACTGCTTTTATTGTGTTTGTCTGCTGAGAAACACAGCCCAAACACTGGACTCTGTGTATGAGGATTGTGAATTTGAATCCAAATCTTACACTTTGCAGATGCATCATGTCTGGTGGTTAAGAAAATGGTGTAGGAAGCGAGGAACTTGGTTCCAGTCCCCACATAATTATCTTCTATATTTGAGACAATGAAAAGGACTCGTGTTCCACACTGGATCCTGAATATGCTGTTATTTGTGCCTCTTCACATTGCACAGCAATTAAGGTAAAAAGGTTATGCCTGCTTGGCTCAGTAAGGCACATGGTTTATTTATCTTCCTTAAGTGGTAGATATTTTTGGAGGTGTTTCAGAATCTGTGCCTTGTCCTTCTGCTATACTGTCTGTGCCTCGGTAGTTAGAGGGGTAAAAAAATCTCCTCTCTGGGCTTGGGAGGGAGATACAAATCTCTTGCTCTCTGCAGAAATGTCCTGACATCATGCAAAAGATGAGTTGCTGCCTTCTCTGGTTCCATTTCCAAATGTCCTCTCTGGGCCTGATGCTTGACCTGCACACTTCTGATTCAGAAAGCTGTAGTTTTTTCACAGTCTTTGACAGAAGCAAGATGCCTTTCCACTCACACTGGAGCCCTTTGGAACCAACACTCATGTTAGAGTACACTTGAGACTTCATGTTCCAAAGTAGAGGAACTGATTACAATTCAAGTAGCCGTAGAAAAATGGCCTAAATCCTACCAGAGTCCTGCCTAACACAAAAAGCAAGCAATGTAGGTTTACTTTGAGATATTAAAGCCCTCAGAAAATGAGACTGTAAAAAAAAAAAAAAAAAAAAAAAAAAAAAAAAAAAAAAAAAAAAAAAAAAAAAAGGGAAAAAAAAAGGTGATTTCCGACTGGTCTGAACTGTTATTTAAAGCAGGAAATGCTGAAAGCATCATCCAACATCATACAGTTTCACCAGCAAAGACAGCACAATTAGCTCTAGCAACTAATTTTTTGCCAGCCATAGATGAACCAAGGGCAATATTCTTGCTGGACAACTAAAAAGAGACCTAGGAAATTTATCAATTGCTTTTTGGCCAGAAGAATTAAGAAAAATGTTCTTCAGAAGTTATTTGTTACAAATTACTTCCTCAGTTCTGTATTTAATCTTCTTTCTTCAGAAAGAAACCTCTGCTGCCTTTGAAGGGTATGCTGTACCCATTCTTTGTGTTTATCAGACTCAGTATGAGTCACTGCTCAGTTGTTTCAGTATTTAAATTTGTAGCTGTCTATTCTCTTGGAATCCCACATAGAGTAAGACATATAACGATAATCTGAAATGATCATGTATCAAACAAAGAAGGTAGCAAAGAAAAAGGAAAGGTTAACTTACGTGCAAAACTTCCTTTTTTCTTCACATTTTCTTGCCTTCTGTAAGTGCCAACAGATGAAATTATTGTCTCTTTATAGCTCACAACTCTCTTACCATCACTGCTTTGCAGCCTCAGGTGTTTTCCATCAATACCTGACGGTATGTAGGTTCATATGTACTTCTAGATCTGAAAGCACATCCTTCAGCCAACAGGCTTTTCTGTTCCATCATTCCTCATTGACTCATCAATGGCACATTTGTTATATACCAATCCTGCCGTATCTGCCTTGTGTGTTGTGAAAAGAACTTTGAGGAGTAAAAGAGACTCTATCAGACACATTTTCTCCAGGATTTTATTTTTCAGTGTTAAGTTCTGCTATCTATTTTTCTCACTGAGCTAGAACAGCTCTACTACTGGACATCTCTCCTCCAAACTACTGGGACGTTTATTTCAGGAAAAAATTATCATCATCATATATTCATATTTTCAGCCTTTTACATACTTTTCAGATAGAATCACACATTAGTTTCAGACTTCATCCAAAAGAAAGGATTTTAAAAAGTGAAATATTTAGTACTTTGATACACAGCTTCCTTTAGATGGATTTCTTTCAAAGAAAAAATGTGGAAATTCTGTAATTTTCAAAAACTCAATATCATCTATCACTAATATCTCTCAGATTGCTTCAAAATTACAAAATATTAGAGTATTCCCTGTCTTTTTCTCAGCCTACGAGCTTTTCTGTCTTATTTGCTCTGTCTTGTTGATGAGAGGGGGTGAGAAAGCAGCTGCATGACCTTCTAGTAGATAGGCAAGGTCAACTGTCCACAGGGTAACTATATTTTTAATGTTTGATTAAGGAAAAAGAAGCTTGTCATCAACAGAATGTCTTAGGAATCCTTTGGAGATTTATTAATGTGAAAAGAAATAGGCAAAAAAATTGTAGGAGGTTGTTAAAATGGCACAAGATGAAGTGTTGCAGATAAACAAATGCACACATATGTGTGGTCTACACTATAAGTTCATTTATTTGTGGCTGTCAAATTTGTATAACTATCTGTGCTGTTTAATAGAGGTCTCTATTCCTGAATCATGCAAGCAAATGTTTTCATTTTATTACTCCATGAAGGAGAAATACATTTGTCTTTAGGCATTTTTAATGTTCTTTAAACATTTTTAAATATTGATACAGTTTAGTGGAAGAAAAGTATTTCTTTTTTCAATAAATAAAAAAGTAAAATATTAATTATAGTACTTTATAAAAGAATTTAGGACCTCATGCTGTCTTGATAGAAGTAGAAAATGCAGGTTTCAGATGTTCCTGTCACTAAAAGATTTGTTCATATTTTACATTAAAAAAATCAAAATACAAATATAGGCCATCAAGAAGAAACACTGGGGAGATAAACCCAGACATGTCTAGTTGCAGAACAGCCTTTCCAGTACTTGCAAAACGTCTCAGTCTTGCAAATTTTCTGCTTCCCTCAGGCAGACATTTTTAGGACCTTTTTGAGACACTCATCCAATGAAAGACACCCATAAAGGAGAGATACTTTTGCCATTGACCTATTCAGAGATTGGGCAAGGCCACCTCCCAGTTTGCCTTTCCTCACCTTTGGCTGAGCTTTACCTGAGGGGAAATACACTGTGAACTCACAGGTATGTTCTTCATGGGAAGCCTGATATTGACAGTCTCAACAGCAGCTTAAGCCTTTAAGAAATTTATAGAGTTTATGACGAATATTAGTTTTATTATTAATATTCTAATAGAAGTCAGTAGAAAGACTCTTCATACTGATTCAAATAAACTGGTTGAGGATCACATGACATGTTCTGGGAGTTTTTTCCTTTTAGCTCCTGTTAAAGGCAAAAGGTTACAAAGTACCAGTCAAAACATTCCAAAATTACTCCTAACAAACTGCTCTGGACAGAAGGGTTTTCTTCTCCTCCTTCCATTGAGATTTAGCAACACACTTTTATTAAAATTACAAAGTATTGCTATCACAAGAAGCATGGCTGTTTCTCTATTAGATCTTATTTCCAGCAATTGACTTACCATGCATGTGTGATGGTGAAAAAATAGCCCTTAGAAATCCATTTTATCTCATTAATTTTGGCATAAAATTTAAGACTGCAGAGTCATAAAGCATAAATCAGGTGTCATACTGCATTGATCCTTTACAGAAAAGGAAGTTGATCATTCTTGGTTTATTTCACTAGGAAATTATTGGACTGGATTACTTCAACGTTTAATTAAATTGTCATATAACATGTATAAAGTATAAAATATCAAATAAAATAGTCTTGCTGCGACACAACATTAATTTTCTGTCATCAAAAGTGTTTATCTTGTTAGCTGCCTAACTTAAACTTGCTCAGCACCAATTAAGTCTTATATCTGAATACGTTTAGAATATTTAAATTCTTTCCTTTATTGCACTCTTGTTAAACTTTTAATTTTCTTTTTTGTTGCAATTAGCATTTAGGGAGCTCAATTTCTCTAATAGGTTCTCTTTAATTTACATTTTATATTACTCTACTTGTTTTTCATGAGATCAGTGGAGCAACTCCAGATTTGGTTAGTGAAAAATTGTTGCAGAATACTTCAATGTTTATGAAAAGTTTCATTCACTTTATTTCCTAAGGAGGAGTGCTCATGCATTAGTTTTTTGGACTTTCTGTCTTCTAAGCCTCCACAACATTCATGTCTGAAAATAATATTTGTGTTATTCAAATCTGATAGAAAATGATAGATTTTAATGATAATTAGATTGCAATCAACAGTCCCTAGAATATTTTCTGTCCATGGCAGCACATGCCCTCTCAGAAGACAGTTTGTCTCCACGTTTTGAAGACTAAGGAAGTTTAGCAGTACCAGCTAAATAGTCAAAACCAGACTTTCAGCCACAGAGTCCCAGGCATATTTCATGTACTCTTCATGTCCCAGTATGTCTCAAGCAAGCTCAAGCACTTCAAGCTCAGTCCAGGCACTTGGACAAAGGCAAGGATAAGGCAGGACATGACACGTCTAAGTGTGGAGATTTCATAGGTTTGTGGCTGTATGAGGTCAATGTCCAGATCAGGTTCTTTATGTTTTCCAAATATACAGACAGTCCACTTCAAACTATCCCTTGGTGTCAAAAATGGCCTGCTAACAGGAACATCCCAGCCTTGTCTGAAGTCATCTTACTATTGAGTCTAGCACCCTTAGAAGGCATAGACTGTGCAATTAAGATCAGGCTCCTTATTCCCTCTCCTCAAGTAATAACTTTTTGGAGAAATTTGTGACGTTAAATGTTTTTAGTGTACTTTGACATGATTTGCTTGAAGTGGTGTTATGGCTGCACAGTCTACACTAGAAATACATGGCTGCATTTTTTTCAAAGACAGGAACAGGCCAAGTGCTTTAAATTAACCCAATACTAGCCTCTTGTCCTAATTTACCAGGTGAACTTCCAGGGAAACTCAGTCATTCTCTCCATCCAGAAATAAGTCAAATTAGAAGTCTCCCTCTAATCACTGTCACTCACTAATTGTGTCCAGGCATTTAGAATAAAAAGTTATTGAGAGAAGTTGGGTTTTGGTGTGGTTTTTTGATTATTTATTTCTCTTTCCCCCCAGTCACCATTATCCAAAGTAAGCACTATTAATTTGAAACTAATGGGAGGATAATAATGAAGCACAGGTTGCAAGAGGTTCACAAGGAGCTTGATTGTGCTGGAATAACACTGTCTTCTTCTCCTTGCTGGAGACTAACACCTGGTTGAGGAGAAACCCATTATAGTTTGTTTACATAAAATCCAAAGTTGTAGGAACTCTGTTGCTTATGACAAGAAGTAAGAATTTCTTACCTCTGATTAGCCTTGGAATGGACTTTTATACATGAAGAGGTTAATTTAATATGAAGACAAACAGCAGAGGGCTGAGAATCAGCTGACCACACACAAACACATATTTCAGTGTGAGCTCAATAGATTTTAGATGTCTTATACTAAAACCCACCACTGCAATCTGAAGCTGAATCCCACCCATCTGGACTCTCAGTGCACCATGCACTTCAGGGAGGGCAGTTCTCGATCCCCACTTGATCCTGACCCAGATACCCCTGCACTTTCTGGATGTTTGCAATGTGACAATTGCACTAAGTGGTTACAGACCTTGTCAGCCATTACCCCAACCTCTTCAAACTTTAACAGAAACTACAGGAACACCTCTCTTATGGCAGCATGTTTCACATAAAAATGCCAAGTAGCATAGAGTAAAACAGCACCTTATTGCCACTGCAATCTTGCAATACCAACATGTGAAAAAGACACTTAGTGGTATTGAATGTGTTTAGTAGGATACAACTGACATGGGGCACAAGTGAGTGTTTACAGTAGGTTTTAGGAACTGGAAAGTCTTATGAGAAGAATAGGCCAAAAATGTGATCATTTTTATTCAGAAATTCTGAATTATTTGTCCTAAGATGGGATTCATTTGAATTGTTATTGAACATGTTAATCATATTTAAGGTTTGACATCACGAACAGAAGCTTCCCCATGTCATGGCATAAAAACTGCAGGCAGTGAGGTGAAAAGAAAAGCTGTACTCTTAGAAAAACAGACGTTTCCATCTCTTCCATAGCATTACCCTGGTAAAGGGAAACTTTCAACCACTGCATCTCTATATACATGTGACACATTTTTCTCCTGAAGATGTCTTATGCTGAGTGCACAAAATGGTACTAACAGTGGAGTCACACAGCTTGTTTCCACCTCAGACTTCTGAAACATTAACTATAACTCAGCATCCTTGAGTCACTTCTGAAGAGATAAAAAAATGTTAATTTCTTTGTTCACAGCAAGAAACTTTCAATATGTTAAAGATTTTTCCTTTGAGTTTGTTTTCCTTTCTTATTTCAGACTCTTAAAAGCATATGCTGTCAGGAACTTGCTGGCCCTTCAATAAGAATTACTTTACTTACACTTGATTATAAGCTTAGTTTGGGACCCAGAATTGTGAAATAATTATTTTTCAGGGAAAAAGTAAAGAAAGAAAAGGGGTCAATTTTAGGCACAACTTCATTCAATAAGCAGCAAAACTACTGGGGTGTTTAATAAAGCCAGGCTCCTTCCCAAGGAATCCTCCAACTGTCGTTTCCACCAGAGCAGACCTTATCTTTTGAATTATATTGAATAAGCTCCTTCCCCCTGCCTAGAGAGGCTTATTGGTAGCTCTGAGATGGCAGGATGGGGAGCTGTCAAATATTTCTGTTATTGTTGCAACCCAACTGCAGTTTTAACATAACTAAGGGCAGTGGGTGGTTTATAATACCAAAAGGTCACTGAGTCACAGGAAGCCAACTGGCCCCACTGTCTCTTTTCAGCTCATAATGATTACCCTATCTATTATTGTTCCCTATTTATAATAAATACATAAAAATCTTGAGGGGAAAAAAATCCATTCAGAGATGTAGCAATCCTTGCCAAAAATAAAAGAGGAAATTTAAATTAAAACAAGCAGCTGCTCCTAATCAGCAAGCCAAGAAGAAATAGCCAATCACAATAAAATGAAGTCCAGTCCATGCCTACATTTCATGCAAATTTCAGACCTTAATGTGTCATTTCCTGAAATACTGGCTAAAAATACAGACCACAAGCAATTCGTTGGAGTCCCTCATAGTTAATCTGCCTTGCCACACGGTCTTTCTCTTCTATTTTACAAAGAGTCTTTTTCTTTTACTGCCAGATTGCATTCTGGGTCACCTTTAAGATGTAGCTTAACATGCCCTTTCAGTGATGCTCTAGTCCCATGGGCACAAGAGAACAGAATGTAGCAACTAAATCTGCTTTCTTTCCAAAGCTGACTTCTTTGATATTGCTGTTGTGAGATTACTGAACCACAGCTGGGAATTCAACAAAAAACACAGAGGTCAAACTTCAGTAGCTAAACACAGGTGCTAGATTCAGGCAGCTACTTCTGCCTCCACTGTATATTCAGTCAATGAGCGCCAGCTAATCTTTGAGTGTTGTACCTTCTGAGTGACAGGTCTGGTTGTCTCAGGTGAGGGAGGTACATACTTAAACTTGGGTACCAGAAGGAAGACAGCACTACATCCAATGTCTGCTTTCTAACCCCCTTTTTATATATCCTGAACATAAGGCAACATGTTACAGCTTTAAAATGTGTATGGAAATGTCCTTTGGAATGAAGAGAAATTGTACAGATCTGATTTCTGGCAATGATAAGCCAAAAAAAGACTCCAACCCACACTGACAGCTGTATCACTTTCTGTTCCAGTCTGGTCAGCCCATGGTCAGCCATTACCACCGTCAAAGAAAATAGAAGACATCTAACAACATCAATGTGAAAATGCAGTTTAATTCATAACTTTGTTTACATTGAACATTCATACACCAGTACAAACCATAAGTGCAGCAAGTAGTGATAATTTGTGATAATGAGTTTCCCAAAATACGAAATTCTTTTAATCAGCTTTTCAGCTTCCTTGCTGTTGAGTTTGCTGGGTTCTCTTTGTTTTTATATTAAAGTAGAGTAACTGATTTCTGTGCTAGATACTCTGTTCTTTGTATTTACTGTCTGAATTACCATAACATTTGAGCCCTGTTTTAAAACTTACAAACTAATACAACTAACAAAGCACTGCTAAATAATTTTTCTTGAAACTTTCAGGGTTCAAAAACCTTCTCCAAAATAGCTGTCATGGGTTTTTATATTCAATAATATATCAGATATTTTTTTCAGAAACATTAGTTAAAGAAAACAAAAAGCTGCAGTGGGATTCCTATCTTTTCACTGAGGGGTATTAGAAAATTTCCTTAAGCTTTTTGTTCAAGAAAACTGCTCATTTATGAAAACTATTCCATAATATTTTCACAATTTCTTCAGCGGTCTTTATGAGAAGGGTTGTCTTTATAAAATTTATTCTATTTTATGACATTTAACTCTGCAAAATCCTGATCTCACTTCTGGCATTTAGGCCCTACTTTAATCTACAAAACAAATCATCCAAGGAAGGAAAAATTGCAATTTTAGTAACCTTTTCCATGAATACTGAAAAGTGTCCAAAGGCAGCATTAAGGTCAACACTCCCATATTTGCTTCATTACTAAACTGATATAAAACTTAACATTTCTCTCCTATTATCAACCTCTTTCCATAACATTTTGTTGTTGCACTTGTCTTTGTATAAAGCCATCTTAGCTCCAAATATATTTTTATATTTATATTTTAGTTATATTTCTCCAAATATATTTTAAGATGTATATAGTCTTTGCTGGTTCTAATGAGTTGTTCCTCTAAAATATCATAATTTTAATAATATTCTTTGGCCCCTGTACTTTAAAGAAAACTTTGCTTCCTGTTCCATTTTCATTTCGAAATGGATCTTCCAGGAAAGTGTTAGTGCCAGTGAAAAGAGTTTGAAACTACATGTGACAATGGGAGATGAAGATCCAGTGGATAGGGCATTAATGGAGACTCAAGGGGCAACGCATCAGCAATGGAATGAGGCAATCAACCAGCTGCTGGCAGAGTAACTCCTGATATGATTGTATTCCAAAAGGTACTCATTTCATTTGCTGGAGATCATCTGAATGCCAGTCTCAGACTTTACAGCAGCATTTCTCAAAATTTCTGAATTGGAATAGATGGGTTTGGGGTTTTTTTTTTAAGCTTTTCATTCCTGTTGAAAGGGCAATGTTCATTGAATGGCAATGTGATATCACCTCAGATAGGGACAGATAATCAAGTTTCTTTTTGTCTTTGTTTTTTTTTTTTTTTTTTTTTTTTTTTTTTTTTTTTTTTCTATTTCTGTATTCTGTGATTTGTATTTTAAATCCACATTTCTGATTTTAACATTTAACTTGCTGCAGCTGCATTAACAGAAGCTCTAAATGCCTGGGAATGTTTGCTGATATAAACACACATGAGCCTTCTGATTCTTACTTTTCAGCGAGGAATTCTTATGTCTTTACTTACTCTTCCTCTTAATTTTTTACCAGCAGTTGCACTTTCTTTGCATCTACTCTTCTTTGCTACTGGTACTTTAGTGCAGAAAGAAATGTTCACAGGTCTCTTCATGGGAAACTGTTGGAAAAAATCTCTTTTTACCTTACCACAAGAAGGACTAACTTGTAGTGAGTATTTATTTATATTCAACTTTAGCATAAGTCTCCATTTTCAAAGGCACTGAAGATTCACAGTTTAAGGATGCAAGCCACCAAACTAACAAATAAACCCAAATGCAGTTAGCAAATATTTCATCAGTCAATTCTAGGAATTGCACATTTAAAACTTAAATGGGTTGGATACTAATCATCAAAATTCCTAACAGAATATTTTATAGGAAGAGAAAGAGGCATCAAAGTTAAGTACAACCATGATTTTTCCCTGTGCTTCTTTCCTGTACTTAATAAAGGTTCAGTTTTGGTTTTCGCCTTTTGTTTGTTTTGTTTTGTGGGGGTTTTTTTGCCAGGAAAGGCAAAGCACTGAAAAGATAAACCACGTTAAGACACTAAGGGAAGTTGCTCTTCCATAAGGCAGTTCTGTAAAACATCTCTTTATAGGATATCCGTGAGAGTCTAGATGAATGAGCCTAGGGCTAGAATATGAAATTTAATGGCCTGTGACATAAATTTAGCTATATCAGGAATGAATTTGGCTGAACAGAATGCATTAATATACTGATAATTCCAAAAGTAAGGTGAATCAAACCACTATCAATAAATTAACAGAAGGACAAATTTGATACTCTGTCAGTCTCAGTGTTTGTGCCAGTGGAGAAGTAATAGGCCTGAAAAAGACTAGTAGGATGTTTAAACAGGATCCACTTGTAAGACTAAATATGTTTCAATATATCCAATCAAAGTAGTGTGCAGAATACAATACTCAATTTCAGATAACTCACTGAGTTTCAGAAATCAAGTTGATCACTCCACTAGAGAAGAAAAAAGTAATTTTTCAGGAGCTAATAATGGGAACCCACTTCTATGATTTACCCTGCACATTCAAGACTTGCTCTCTCCACCTGGGAAAAAGGGAAGACATACCTCTGTGCAGAGTGTAGTGTTCTTGCATTGCTCCTCTCTGTCACTCTGTGGCCTACAGGTGAAAGAATACTGTGAAAGCAGGATCTGGATTCCAGCATTGCTGAGTGTAGATCATTTGGTCTTATTAGAAGAAACCTGAAGACTGTTGAATACAGCATAACAGGAATGAGATGGGAAAACACCCAGAGCCTTTGGTAGACAAAGTCACATGTTACATGACTGTTAAAAATCTTCTGTAAGAAGAGATTCTGTAGAATCTGGCAGAACTTTGCTGTGGCAGACAGTTCAAGATTCGTAGAAATCTGGGAGTTTCCCTGTCCCCAAACTATATAAAACATCTATTTTTAAAACCATAAAGGCAATTTTTGGAAATATTCCAACTCAACTAAGATGAAGGACAACATGCTAAGTGTTTTGTTTTTTGGTTTTTTTGTTACTTCTTTCTCCTATCTGAAATTCGTAAACAACCTTGTTAAGAAATTTTAATACATAAAGTCATTAAAACAGTGACAAGAAGTAACCCAATGAGGACACAATGGTGCCTTTGTACTACGTTTCAAAAATGTACAATTAGGACAAGTAGTTTCATTCAGGTTTGATCCAATTAAGGTTTTATATGTTCCAGGTTATTTAAAGCTAATGTAATTTTTTAAGTCTTATTTCCCTTTTCCATCCTTTTTAATATTGAACATACGTAGCAAAGGGAAGGTTTGTTCTGTTTTAGTGAGAAAAAAGCTCTGTGACAGGCTAAGACAGAAAGAACAGAGCACAGTGACTTAAGAACTTCTTTTCTTCTTGTTGCCTAAAGAAGCATACAAAAAAAATCCAGGGTGTATCACAAAGGATAACCTCAGGAAAGTGTTGCTGTAAGCCAGTTTCCTTCCTGTTCAATGAAGATCCAGAGATATACTTTCTACTGGTTGGATTTATTCATAATCATACCTTATTTATCTAACTTTGCAAGAGAAGGATATAGGAGGAAATACTGTGCTTGAATCATCACAGGAACCACTCATGCCCTTATGTGCCAGACGGGCACCCTGCCTTTGTGAGAATGACAAAAAGGCTGGTTGAGAACTTTTAATCAAAATGTTTTCCCTCAAAAGGGAAAGTTTGAAAAAACAGAAATCTACCACCAAAAAAAAAAAGAAAAAGAGAAAAAAAGGACCCACCAAAATTTAGTCCTCAAAAAGTTAGTTTTTATTATTTTTGGAACCTCACAAAGAAGATATTAAAAAATACTACTCTTGATGATCCAGTGTTTTGTCTCTCTTTGATGTGCGTCACATATCTAGGCATTGCATTTCACACAGAAGGCCCAGTAAGGCCACACTATCTATATTGCATAATGATTACTCCAATATATTTTAAAAATTGTGTACAACAACATAAGACAAAATTTTTCTTCTTTGGCATTTTGAAGCTTTTCTTTATTGAAGTCATGAAACTCTTTCATATAAAAACAGATACATATTTTGCACTGAAAACTTGGAGTTTTCTGTTTTCTACACATATTTAGAAGGAACACAAATATTGAGATATAAAAATTTTAAGTATGCTGGAGTATAAAAGAGAAGGTTTTGTTTACTTCAGCTCAAAAGCCCAGTCCTGTAGACCAAAAAATTTTTATTGACTTCTAAACCTGACAAGCCAGAAATTTTCACTGTTTCTGAAGTTAGAGAAAACTGAGTAGTAATAAAAGATTTTAACTTCCTGATTTTGAATTTCCACTACAGTAGTATATTGCATTTACTCTGTAGCCATCCAACTAATATTAAAGGAAATATATTTATTTCAGTAGTGTTATCAATTTATCCTTGTGAAAATACAGGATTTCAGAATTTTTCAGAGAAGTGGTAACTTTCTTTTTTAGGAAACAATTCCTCTGCAAAGTGGTTTAATGTATGAAAAAATGCTCTCAGGAAACTTATCAAGCATTAATTTTATGTAATTTATTTGTGAAAAGTGTCACTGGCACAATATCTTTATGCAAGTTGTCAATGCATTTGATATTCTGAAAATCCCTAATAGAACACTAAATACTGTCTACAGGAAGCTCTGTAACATTTGAGATATCAGAATAAGTCTATAAATAGATGAAAATTCATGTTTAGAATTACTTGACATTTTAGAAATGTCTATTTGTCACTGTCAAATTTCTTTTAAGACTTCCCAAGTACTACAAATTGCAAAGACCAGCCAGGCACTAGTTCAATATCTCTTCATTGCCGTCAAAAAATGGCTCTATTTTCATCTGGAAAAAAACTCTTGTCAGTTTTACTTCAGTTTAAGAATAATAAAACCTTTTGCCTGTAGACTGTTTGCATTAAAAGTTTCTGTTTCCAGGCTCACTGCTGTGTGTCTGGGTGAAAAGCTGATGAAGATGACTCCAGGATTTCTTGGTGTCCAGCATGAAATACGGAATTTTTCATCACACCTTTAAACTGAAATCTCCAAGCCTTTCTCAGCATGAACCTGCAACACAGCAAGTGATATATAGTATACTGCACAGATTCATTCCCTTGACCCTTTTCAAAGCAGACAGAACTATAAGTTGACAACAAGTGACAGAACAAGAGGCAAGTTGCATCAGGGGAAGTTCAGATGGGATATTAGGAAATATTTCTTCATCTGAAGGGTTGTAAAACAGTGGAACCAACTGCCTAAGGAAGTGGTGGAGTCACCATCCCTGGATGGATTCAAAAAATGTGTGGATGTGGCACTTGAGGATATGGTTTAGTGGTGAACATGATGGTGGTGCTGAGTTGATGGTTGAACTTGACGTTCTCAAAGTTTTTTCCAGCCTTAACAATTCTAAGATTCTGTGGTTCACTGTATCTGGAAATTGGGCATTAGTCACGTTGCCTGTGCATAATCCATCTCATTCCGTACTAGATGTGCTAGAGTATTCCACAGCTCTGCATGTGCTAGAAGACATAACACATGATCAACATGAAATCCATTTGATGCAAGATCAGTAATTGAACGTCATGCAGGATGACATAAACATCCCAAGCAACACTGAATGTTTCTGTTCAACTTCGTCCCACTCTTTGGTTCAAGCAAGATGGTATAAAATGCTTTCAAATAGCAAATAGCAGGAAAAAATATGAAAATAACCACCTTATTATCACTATACTTTTTTGGGTAGACTTGTAGTCACTCATATTGGATCAGGAAGTCAATCAAGAAATAAAAAGAAATCTGTGAAGATGTTTGCACCCCCCCAGGGAGTAAATCTCAATGGTGAATGAGGGAATATCTAATCCAAGGAAATGCTAAGGCATGAGCAATCAGGTTGTGAGCTTCTGCACAAAATATCCAGATCTGCTATTTGCATTGTATTCTGAAGTGGAGATGTACTGAAGTGCCTCTGTTTTTTCCTTGACTTTAGAACCAAATCAGGCTTTCATTGTGCTACATTTGCGCACTCTTACCCACAGTCAGCACTTGCAGCAAAGGTGCCCAAAAAGTTTATCACCCAAGATTCTGATGCTGCTACCGCGCCAGAATGTACTGATTCCTGCATGTGAATAGCCCTGTTGAATTAGAGAATTATTATCTGCAAGAAAGGGTGCCTAAGCTTTTGGAGGACATTTGAGAAGCAGTGTGACAAAAGCACTCAAATATTGCAGAGGAAAGGAAAAGTGTTTTTATTTATCCATCAGTGGAAAGGGCAAACTAAGAAGCTGTTTATTTAATCACAATAATCTTGCTGTCATTGCCATATTTATTGCTGCTCCTTCCCAAGCCTACTTGCTACATCAGTCATTTGGGTGCAGGACAGCCATGCTTCATGTCTCTATGTATTCTGTCACATGGAAATGCTGGCATTCATGCCAGATGACTACCTTTGCACCCATGGCCTACATGTATGTCTTGAATTTTAGAGAAATATCAACAGCATATGGAAAATGTCACTCAGAAACCCAGGCTGGCTTATTAAACACAGGATCACAGTGTTTTGTCAATTTGGAGAAAGCTTTTATAACTGAGCTCTCCCATTTTCACACAGGTTCACTGCACAAATTCTAGCATAAAGTAGCACTTTAAAAAGCTTTATGGCTTACCAAAGGGAGACTTCAGAACTGTAGTGATGTGGGGGTCTTCTCTCTCCATTTAGGTTTTGCTTGCTGTAGTGGGTTTTCTCCCATTTATATTCTTTTCTCTTAAAAGAGGTTTACAGGTCATATGCGAACAAGATCGGCTCAGACAAAGGAGAGAAGCCCAGCCGCAAGAAATCTTTGCACTGCTTCTTCCATGTGCTTTTCATGCAGGTTCCAAAATTTCCTAAACTCTTTCCTTATCCTTTTTTTATTCCTCTTTTTCCTTTTTTCTTTTTCATTTTGTTTTTATTTTCTTCCTTTTTTTCACTCTCCTAGCATGAATAAAGAGTGCCCACGTTCTTTTATGTATCACTTCCCTCTTCCTGCCTTTCCCCTCCTTCTTTACCTCTCCCCCAAAAGAGCAATTAAACCTGAAATAGGTTTTGTTTCATTTGTTTGGTTGGGATTTTTTAACAGAATGAATCTCTTAAAAATCTAAACAGGAAAAATATTGTCTTATGTCACTGCACAAATGGGATTGTGGGACTAGGTTATTTGCTGTTCAGACTGTCACTGAAATGTCTTCTTGCTGACTTTGAATATTTTAGCCTGTCTAATTGAAAAGGCTTATTAGAACAACCAAACCTGAGAATTAAGTCACTTCTTTGCTCTTACCATGTAGCATTTGTGAACTGCTGAGCAGCAATGTTTTTTCTCTAGTGTGAGGTGCAGTGCTGGACACTCTGGATAAGGTATTTCCTTATATTAAGTCTTATGTTGCAAGCATTGGTAAACCTATGAGAAAGTCCAAAAAGGCAGCATTATCAGTTTACAGCAATCATTGCTTGCACTAATTATGAGGTACCTCAAGCACACAGCACTAACTTGGAAAAGTGAAAACATGAATGGATCTGCTATGCTGTAAAATTGTGAAAGAAATCAACAGATTATCTTAATTAATTTCTACAGTGTAGAAGTAAATGGTCAAAGAATTGAAGTGCATCATGTTAAGAACAACATTAAAAAGAAAATACTTCACACTCTAAGTATATAATTTGGTGATTGTCTTGTCTTGGTTCATTCCCTTTACCCACTTTCAAGAAAATAAAGTTAGATAATTTCAAGAGTATTTCTCCCTGCTGCAAACAGATATAGAATCTGTTCACTGGTCAGAGAATGATGATAAATCTCTGCTAACTACACAGACCTACAAGGAATAGAAAAAGCCACAGCTTATGCCACCTTCTCATAATCTCCCAGGAAGAAGTGACAGGAAACCAACAAGTAACCAGAGGCTTGGTTTCAAGGAGTACACAGTGTCTCACAAGCCACTCACAATTTAAGCTGCATTCAGTTACACTTTTAGAAGCCTTAATGGAAAAAGTACAGGAGAATTTTCATTAACATGATATGGTTTAATTGAACATGCTGGAAAATAGTTTTAGTCACATGGAAACTGCTGACATTTCAATGTCTTCGTTTCTTGGAAACATTGAAACCTTTGGTTACTTTCTCCATTACAAGCATTGCAAACTATTGATATTTGATTCTATATGATGATAAACAGAAGGAATGAAATTGTAAGGAAAATATTTAAATAATCCTCAAAAATGCAACATGATAAGTTAGGTTTTGTTTCCTTGATTGATTTCTTGTTTGCATTTTAAACATGCATTTTGAAAAATAAACCCATGGCATGAAAATATTAAATTAGTTTTGTCTTTCAGGAATTGTTGGTAGAGTTTAGATGTCATCCCACGATATAGTCCTGACTAATGTAAAAACATTCCTCAGCAAAAGGTAACTAAAGTACAAAAATTAGAGGAGAAAATATTATTTAACTCCAGAAAAATGATATTGTTCTAAAAGCAATGCTTCATGATTCATTAAATTAGTTTAGAAGACTAATTCTTCTTGACTAGTAACTCTCCTAAAGTTTAGAACATACTTGGTTTTTATAGTCAATATTTTACGTTTTAGCAAATACTTGTACTAATCTGGAGAATGTGGATAATACATTTTTAAAGGGTGCCAACAATACTTGGAAATATATTGGAAATATGTTGGAAATTTGCTATGTGAGTGAAGTAACTTTGTGGTTTTTAATTACTTTTTGTTACAATTAAATCTCATAAGCATTATGTTAATGAAAAAGTAGATGGTGATAAATAAGTATAATTCAAAACTATAGAAATATTGACATTTCCAGAATTTGAAATTTCTTTCAACAGAAATTTAATTAGAGTATCTGTCTGCAGACCATGATGCTCACCTGTATTGATAAATAAATAATTTTAATGATGTCTGTTCCCTTTTGCCTCAATTGATTTAGCATAGAATGAGAGAAGGCAGAATTATTTGGGCTTCTTAAGGAACCATAATAGGTTTAAACAATGCAATTTACATAATGTTCTTCCTCTGCCCCTTTTCAACTACATCCAGCCTCTCATCTTTCCCCCTTCTCCCTGAGCTCCAAAACAAACTTTTTTCTGACCAAAGATAAAATTGTAGCCCTTCTGGAGCTGAGGTGAATTTCACCCTCTTTCAGTAGGGGCAGATTTTATCTCAATCAACTGAAGTCTCAGTCTTACTGTAGGACTTGGGGACCAAACTAAAACTCAGCAGAAAGACATCATTGACTATACAGGTTCTGGGGTACTTTCCCATTTCAGGCAGTCAACACCAGCATCTGGGAGAAACACAGAATGAAATTATGCATTCAACCTCTGCTTATGTGTGTACTTGGAGAAGTTGCAATATTTGACATTTGACTTGATTTTTAAACCCATTTAAACTATCCTATGTCTAACCCATCATTTAGCCTATTCTGGATCTTTTTAAAGTGCCATGTGCTCATGTCTTTTTTAAACATTTTTAATTCTTGGTCACACTGATCAGCATAGTTCCTTAGGCTTTGAAAACACTGAAAATTTCTTAATTTTCCCTTTTGTAAATTTGCAGGTCATGTTCCTTTTTAAGATTCAGTGTTAGTCAAATTTTCTCATTATATTAGACATGTTCAGGTCACCAGCCTCCTCACTCTGAGAATTGTTTTAAATGTGTGTCAGAATTTTATCAGCCCCACAGAAATAGGTTTGTCTTCTCTTTTTGCCTGTCTGTAAAGATGAAGGACAACACTGAAAAATCTGATGAAGATTTTTGTTAACTGTAGTTGGCTGTAATAATGGCTAATAAAAATTATGAGTAGGTATTTAGCCTAGGTTTTGGGTTTGATTTTTTCTCATTATCATTTCAGTTTTCAACATTTACAGTGTTCAGTGGTTTAGGTCCTTATATACACATACACAATCCCACAAAAAAAAAAAAAGATATCTATGTTCTTCTATATTAATTTCCAGTGGCAAGTAAGATTCCATTTTCAAAGTCTGACAAAAAGTAGCTTTAATAAAAAATAGAGGTGCTAGGCACCTCTTATGAATGGAGAAATAAGAGCACAAGGTACTCCAAGGAGGATCTAGGGCAGCAAGACACAGGAATCCTCTCTCTCAGAAGTCCACTCCAGGTACATTAGTATTTCTTTCCTCAGTTATAACTCCCTCCTGTCTATGATTGTTACAGAAGTCTGCACTTATTGAAGATAGTTCCTTTTTATTTGCTGACTGATATTTTTGCTGATATGTTACTTCTAACAGGATTTTCTCCTTTGTTCCCAAATTCAATGGCTGTGAGGTAAATTTCTTCCACACATCCTCCTTTTATTCTATGAAATTTTACCTCTTCAGTAATTCAAGAACATAGCCAAGGTATGGGTTTGTTTTTCTGTCTAGGGCCACCTTGCCATGCAAACAAAACATTATCAAATCCGTTTTCTTCTTGTTACATAGAGTGATTACACTAAATGCACTAAATAATTCAGATGAGGAATGTTAGCAGAGGATATGTAATGTAAATATATGCACAGTGCAATCATGGATTTGCCTCTTCTCTCAAGCAGTCATACAAGCAGAATTTAGTGACAGAAATATCCTTGTCCTCTTTTTTATTTTTTTTAATTGGAACCATAAGAGCTAAAACACAGTAAAGGTATACAATGAATATAGTCTGCCAAGAGAATCACATGTCCTCTGCTCATTGTGAATCTCCAACATCCTCCATCAGCCAACATTGCTTTAAGTTTTCCCTGGCACACTGAGTCCTATTTAAAATAAAAAACTCTTTGGGGTACAGATGTCAAGAGTAGAAATGGAGTGCCTAGATACCACATATATAACAATATATCTTCAATGCATTAGGTTCCAATCCATTCAACCATTTCATCAGATGTAAGAATGCTACAGTCAGCCTGTGCAAATCATAAAAATTCATAGAGAGAAAAAAAGCAGTAAGTCCTTTAATTATAATATTAGCATAATGCATCTTTCACTTCCACTTAATAGCAATGGGGACTGGTTTCATTACAGCAGTAATAAACTATACTGTGAAGATTTTTCACCTCAGGGGGAACAAGTAACTCTTTTGCATGTGCTTTGTGACCTCAGTTACACAAGCTGTTGATGCTTTTTCAGTGTCTGGAATTTAAAATAAAGATGTGTCAGCATCTGGCCCTGAGATCTCAGTCAACACTGCCTCAATCCCTTTCATAAATCTAAGGTTTTTATTTCCAAAGCATATGAGTAACAAGTTCCTGCGACAGTTCAGCTATAATGTTGATGTTTTCTGACCGTGGCAACACTTCTATGGGGATGTGGGCTGAAACCACCAATTTAAGTCATGCGGGGCACAAAATCTTTTTTTCCTTTGCTATTATTCCCTTGAACTGGTATTGAACTATGTTACCCAGAGGTTAAAAAGCTGCTACTGATCCCCAGAGCCTCATGAGACCCTCTATGCTAGCATTTATTTGTACAAGAGCTAGTTTTTACAGTAATTTAAAGGATGGCACTGAAACTTGTGCCATCTGCAGCTATGCATCTAAGCAATGGCTGCTTTATTTCCCAGTAGTATAATGTATATTAGAAATATAAAGCTGTACTCGCCACAACCAGCTTTGGAATTAGATAAAAATACACTAGCTGGGACAGTGACTAGCATGAGCAGGCATTTTATGGGATAGTACATGTATTCTCTATCACTTTCATAGATACTTGCCTGATATTAATGTCAAATGGTATAAAGATGTTTTCTAAGCCTGGCTGTACTTCTGACTTTTAGTCACCATCATCCTATTAACATTCTTCAGGTCTTTTTTTTCCAAGTTATCTGTGTTAGAGAAAGGCAGGGAAGTTTTCTTCCCATACCTTTGAGGTGTTTTAATCTCTGTCTACAGATAACGTGTCCCCCAGGGTGATGTGTTTGGTTGTCTCTGCAGGTGGGTCTTTATCTAACCCTTCTTTATGCCTCCCTGACTCACAGCATGCGTTTTTCACTTTTCTTCTTTTGGGTAATCACATTTGCTTCTCTCCTTAGCTTGTTCATACTAGAATTTCTCTAACCCAGTTTATTTAACTGCAAATGCTTCATTGGTTATTTTTCTCTGCATGTATGTCAATTTTCCTGCCTTTTTCCCTAACCAATTTTATTAGTTTAATTGTCTTTTTAATTTTTTCTCCCCTTATAGGCTCTGTAAGTATGCTTATTGAACACAGAAAGGTGTGCAGAAATATACATTCCCATTTTTCTCAGCAATCATGAAACCTTCTTGAAGATGAATCCTGAATATTGTCAACGAAGTCTTCCCAGAAGGGCCAGAACCAAGGCACAGGATTTTGTTAGCTTGAATGAAGACACTTACTATAATCAAGTTTGACTGACTACTGAATCATGATCGAAACCATATCAGGGAGGGAAAGAAACACCTTCTGGACAAAACTCTTAGTCATATGATTCAGTTTTAGGCACTCCTGTAAGGGGCAGGAAGTCAGGGTTTACGGTCCTTATGAGTCCCTCCCAACTTGAGATATTCTATGATTCTGATTCTAGGACTTCTTGTAGTCCTCAAGGCTTCAACTCCCAGTTTTTCCACACACTTCAATGTTGCTGTTTCCAAATGCTTTATTCCTTTCATAGCTCCCCTTTTTTCTTTTTTTTAGGAGTAAACTTTCTTGGAGTATAACCAAGGCATAAACCATGTCACAGATTTGCAAACTAGCTCCAAGGAGCAAGCTGTGCTATTTCACTTTACCATGTCACTTCTTCAGTTTCAAAATTGAAATCCTATGTATCCAAAGGTCTTAAAAAAGCAATTTAAAAATTTCTCAGTATCTGAAATATGAGCAACATTCTCAGGTGATCTCCTTTTTGAGATACTAAAGAAAGAATTAAGTAGATTCAAATTAAAGTAAACATCCCAATAAGCTCAGTCTACCCACTTAGAGAAAGGCCTTTAGAAAGCAGATTCACTTTTTAGGTACTAAACACGTGCACTTATAGCTCTGTGAAGTTTCTTATTGGTGACTTTTTAATCCTTACTAAGGCCAGAAGGATCCCATTAAAAATAAAAAAAAAATCTATTAATTCACCCTGTATTCAGGCTCTCAATTTATGTTTTAGTAAAGTATATTTTCCAGTAAGTTCTAGCTTCTAGTACTCAGAATTGGAGTACTTTCTGTCTCACTTACTAGTCTGTTTTTTTCCACAGAGTTTTTGTTTTTTCTTTTGATTTGAATAAAAATAGATGCAAAAATAATTTGTATTTCTGTATACCAGTATAGCCAGTATATCAGTGAAAGCAGTAGAGCAGAAAGTCGAGTCACACCACAGCAGCCTACCAAAGTATGTGTGACAGAGAAATACAAATGAACAATTCACATAAATACATAATAGTTTCCTTAAGCAGTGATTTTGAATGCTAATTATGTCTGAGACTAGTTAGACATGGATACAGACAGTTTGTGCTCCTCTCAACCTGCAATTAAGAGACCCACTTAACAAACTTGAAATTGCATGAAGATATATTATTTTGTCAAATGTTCTCAAAGCTGGTTTATTCACAAATTAAAATGGTTAAAGCATCATTATTTGCTTTGTCACTAAGATGCCTCAATGTGTTCTTTCTGGACCTTATTATCTGTTTACTAAGTAATCATCTGTTCTCCCATTTCTATGATGTAGACAATTTGATATCTAAAAAAGAATAGGTCTGATTATTAATTGCATGAAGGTATACTTAACCCCCTCACCTCTCAAAGCTACCTCTTTGAAATGTAATGGAGACATTAAAAAGATGTACTAAGAATGACCCTGTGACTTGCAGATGATTATAGAGGTAAAGTTTTTACATGAAACTCAGCTACCGGCCCTGGGACTGGTGTGGAGTCTGCTCAAAGTTCAGTGTAAAAAATCTACAGATGAGGAACATAAAAAGTGGAGAAAATATAGCAAGATTTAGTCTGATTTAACTTTAAGCAGGGTCTCAGTGAATTGCTGACCAGAACTACAGTACTCTGCCTGAATTCTTCTGCTTCCCTGCTACTTCAAGCAAAATAAGGCCAAGTGGCACATCACACACTTGGGCCACAACAACCCCTTGCAGTGCTACAGGCTGGGGCAGAGTGACTGGAAATATGCCCAGTGGAAAAGGACCTGGAGGTGCTCGTCGACAGCAGCGAAACATGAGCCAGGAGTGTGTGCCTGGGTGGGCAAGAAGGCCAATGGCATCTTGGGCTATATCAGGAATAATGTGGCCAGCAGGATCAGGGAAGTGATTCTGCCCCCGTACTCAGCATTGGTGAGGTCATACCTCAAATCCGGCGTTCAGTTCTGGGCCCCTCATGACAAGAAGGACATTGAGGTGCTGGAGCAGGTCCATAGAAAGATAATGGAACTGAGGAAGGGTCTGGAGCACAAGTCCGATGAGGAGCAGTTGAGGGAGCTGGGGGTGTTTAGCCTACCTAGAGAAAAGGAGGTTCAGGGGGGACCTTATCACTCTCTACAACTACCCAAAAGGTAGTTGTAGCAAGGTGGGGGCAGTCTCTTCTCCCAGAACAAAAGAACAAGAGGAAATGGTATCAAGTTGCACCAAGAGAGGTTTAGGTTCGAGGCCACACAAGGTAGTAGTGGAATCACCAAACCAGGACATATTTAAAAGACATGCAGATGTGGCCCTTGGGGACATGGTTTGGTGGTAGACCTTCCAGTGCTGGGTTAAAAGGTTGGACTTGATCTTAGAAGTCTTTTCCAACTTTAAAAATTCTATATTTCTATGATTACATGTTGTAGAACATTTAAAATAACACTAAATGCCCAAGTCTTCTCCATGGACACCCCCTTGTCGCGGGGGAGAAGCTTGCCTGCCCTCATGAGGTTGCGAGCTATGCTGGCGGTGGTTTGTGCCTCCGGTAGGGTCTCCCACGCTAGTCAGGTCTCAACTGAAGGGTCAGACAAAGTGTGTCTACAGGCAGGATGGGCTCGCCAGCCTCCTGGCAACCATCCTAGGAGAAGGACAACTCTAACTCCAAACCCGGGCAGATGGAGCTCGCTTAGCCCTGTAAGGCCATCCATCTATGAGAAGGATACTCTAACTAAACCTACGTCCTAAGGACTTCGCTGTCACCATCCAAGCTTGCTTGGCCCTTGCAGATGAACCTCAGGAGTAAAGGGTGGGGCCAGTCCCACGCACGCTGCGCCTCAGATGCACAGGCTTGAAGGCTACACCCACATTTGCAAAGCCCTGTAGTGACAGGCGAGGGGCGAAGCGGCAGGTGAGAAGGTGCACTGGAAGCTGCAGTCCCAACCCTGCATGCAGGCGGCTCAGGACATTGGTCGCTCGAGATTGACCCGGAGATGACAGCCTCGTTCGGCAACATCCTGAATGACCAAGCAGCCTTTTTCAAGGAGAGCACTGCTTGCTCCACAGGGAGAGGGGCCTAGAAAAGGTGGCCTAACCAAAGCTCATCTCCACCCCTCACCCGGTTGGCTAACTGCGGCCAATGGGCATCTTCTGAAGCAAAAGGTCAAAGGAGGAGTACACCTGCCTCCAAAGGTGTGTTCAAATTGACACTGGCATGTTGGAACATCAGAACCATGCTTGATACTGCGGACAGTGGACGTCCTGAGCGTCGTTCTGCTCTAATTGCCCATGAACTGTCACGTCTC